>CM053411.1:25845248-25880110 GCA_028644305.1 Xerus rutilus | reverse complement strand
ACACACACACACACACACACACACACACACACACATAGAGGCACACAGGCACACAGAGGCTTCCTGACCTATGAATTCCCATTAGTAGGATTCTTTATCCAGCTACTTTTTAGCAATTAATTTTAGCATCTATATTTATACATAAAATCATCTATTCCACTGAAGCTTTTCTCTACATCATACAGTGGCAAAAACACTTCCATGGACACCTCCTATCTGGGTATTAGTTCTGCCATCACCCCTCCTCAACCCTCACTCCAGTCTGCAGCTGTGTCCAGGCTGCTTCTGTTTCATCAGGGTGGAGCTTCTGCACCATGCACCATGACCTCCAGTAGTCTGCGCATGCCTGGAGAACACTCCCCGACCTCGAGCTTTCTGCTCAGGGTTGAGACAGCAAGGGGGACCTGTGTGGGCAGGGAGAGTGAGGATCCAGCGAATTCAAAAGAAGGACCTAAATGGTGTGGTCATTTGTTCCAAAATGACCTGTATGGGAAAGGGAAATGGAGAATGCATGGGAAAAAAAAGAGGAAATGAGTGGAGAAAAATAAAAATCTCTTTCTATCTCACCCACTATGCGAGAGCCCACAGGTTGAGGGAGGCAGCAAGGGTGCAGCAGAGCCTTGGCATACAGAGGCTGGAAGAATGGGCCTGGGGAAGACAGCAAGAGGAGACTGGAGGCAGGTAAGGAAGAGAAAGGGGGACAGACATGCTTAGCCATGATAATGCTAGCCCCAAGGCTCCAGCTCAGCTAGAGGTGACTTACATTGCCCTTAGGGTAAGTGGTAAAACCATCAAATGGAGACCAAGCTAACAGGGTAAAGTTCGGGATGCTGCCCTATTGGGTGGATGCACGCTCTATACTTGCTCATGGAGATCCCCACATTCTCTGTTCACACTACTCATGTCTAGCCCTGGTTAGAACCTGTCTAGAGCTGGTTCAGGGACTAAGCTTCAGGGTCCTGAGGCTCCTCCCTGGCAGGCGGAGGGCCACCCACTATTCTCAGCACCTGAGTAGCCAGTCAAGCACTAACTGGCTTGGCCTCAGTGTGAGGGGTGCATCACAAAGAGCAGGAATAGAGAGAAGATAACTTGGTAAGGGCTGGCGGGGGGCAGGAGCAGGCTTCTCAGACAAATCGACCCTAGTATAAAAAGGAACCTTCATGGCCCCAGATATGGACTTCCAGCTCTGCTTACCCCTGAATTTCCTCGTCTGGGACCCTACTCAGATGGGGCCATGGTCAGTTTGGGGGAGGCAAGATGAACTGTTGTAAGACAAAAGCTTGAACCCCATCACTGATCCCTTCAACTCTATGTTACAAAATTTATTCCACCTTTCCTATCCCCATTTCTGCCTCTGCCTAGTCTTTTCCTGACCCCAGGGCAGACGCAGCACTGGCTATAAAGCAACTACTAAGGAGAGGGGACTCCTTGGGCACAGCTTGAGGGGACTGAGACATTTGGTCCAGAGACCCCTCCCAGTCCACCTTATAACCAGGCAACTCAACTCAGGCCAAAAGACGGTGGAATGAGCACAACCCAGTCAGTGTGTCACTTGCCAGCTGTGTAGTCTCAGCCAAGTCACTTCATCTCTCTGAAGTTCAATTTTCTTATAAAATTGGGAGAATAAGTCTTGCCTTGCTGGGCAATTGACTGTTGTGCAGATATTTTAAAACCATAATGCATGTGGGGCTGGGATTGTAGCTCAGCGGTAGAGCACTTGCCTCGCATGTGTGAGGCCCTGGGTTCGATCCTCGGCACCACATACAAAGCAATAAAATAAAGACATTGTGTCCATCTATAACTAAAAAAAAAAAAAAAACATAATGCATGTAAAACACTTGGCCTTGTCAGGCCATGGTTGGGATCTATTCAAGGTGAAATCAAAAAATCTAAACCTTTGAGGCCTCTCTCTCAGGTTCCTTCCAAAGCCCCAGGCAGGGGTCTTGCCATTCAAAATTTTGCATAATTTTCTTTGAGTCCCTCAAATCTTACAAGCTTCAGAAATCCTGGGAACTGAACGGTAGTCCTCTGCTCCACAATTTACCCCATTCTCAAGCCTCTCAAGGTCTCCCCTGTGCCCAGAAGGAGAGTTGTCATCTGACCAGGGATAGCTAAATGGAGCCCTCAGCTAGGGCTTGGCCAGAGGGAAGGCCTGAGTAAAGTCACCTTCCATGTGGAAGCTGCCCTGGGGACGCTGTCGTTCCTGAGGTGGGCTTGGTGCCTTTTCCTCCCCACCCTCTGCTAACCGCATTTAACCCAACCCAGGACCCCGGGATTCCCAGAAGTTACAACCAACTCTGGGCACTGTGTCCTGGTCCTGGCAGGGGCTTTGCTTCAAAAATTATGAACTCTTTGAGAAGCCAGTTCTAGGGCTGTGCGAGGCAACGCAGCCACTCAGGAATGGGCCTTCCGGAAAACAAAGGCCACTTGGCTGGCTTCCCTATTAGCACCCCTTTCCCTAAGGAGCCTTGGAGGGAGTGGGGACACAGGGCTCCCTCCTCAATGTCTGGGAGATGGATGGGACTGATTTTTTCCATGATTCCTTCCCATAAATCTGATTTGGCCCCTCATCTGTCTAGGCTAGTCTCCATGGAGGTGTGTGGTAGTGATGAATGGGCTGCCTAACTAATGTGACTGGGGTGGCAGGGGCTTGGGGAGGGGCTCTGCTCTGATGGATGGTCCTCATGAGGGCATATTGCATTAGACACCCATAATGCAATCAGCAGGGCCATTACTATACCAATTTGTTGCTCTTCCTCACCAGGGTGGGGCAGTGGAGCTGGAAGATTAAGGAGGATGTCAGGACTTTGGAGACATCTGGGGGGGACTTGGGGAGGAGGCAAGATTTCGCTATTGGGGTCTATTACTAGGGAAATACAGGAATATGGAGCCAAAGAAAGTGCATGCTGGAAAGGAAAGAGAGGAAGTGAGGCCCAGAAAGAAGGCGTGACCTGGCCAAGGTCACATCTGGAACGGAGGGAAGAGCTGGAATTAGAACTTGAGTCTCCAGCTGTCTGTGCCTGGGATTAAGATGGGAGAGATGATTTCAAGACTCTTTAAGGCCAATGACTGCTTCTATTGCAAAAGGAGGTGGTCTACTGTAGTGGCCCTAGATGGCACCCATTCCAGACCACCTACAATGTTGCTAACCTATCAACCCTAGTTCTAATCTCTATTTTTCTGCTATAATTTTAAAGCAGTCTCCTAAATACTATGCTGTCTCAGTCTTTCCTTATCCTCTAGGTCACTAGAGGGGATCTTTTCAAACAAAATGTTCTTTCCTGCTTAAAAGCTGTCAGCAACTCCCTGTTGGAGTTGGGCCACTGCTCCAGGCTAGCACTGACTCCAGCTTCTCCTCAGCTTCAGCTCGGGGCTTCTGCAACTCTCCCATCAGCCCCTTCTATAGGAAAGGCACACTGTATGTTTAATGCTTCTGAGTTTTTATTGGGACCTCATGCTGGAAATAGGTCATCAGACTCCTCAGTTCATGAGTATTTCAACTGGTCAGGCTTCAGTCTTATTTCGTGGTCCCATTCAATGGCCAGTCCTTTTTTTTTTTTTTTTTGGTGCAGGGATTGAACCCAGGGGCACTTAACCACTGAGCCATATCCCTGCCCTTTTTTAATATTTTATTTAGAGATGGGGTCTTCCTGAGTTACTTAGGGTCTTGCTAAGTTGCTGAGGCTGGCTTTGAACCTCTGATCCTCCTGCCTCAGCCTCCTGAGCCACTGGGGTTACAGGAGTGAGCTACCATACTTGGTGCCAGTTCTACTCTTGATCCCTCTTGGCTCCCAGGCACATACTCCACAATAGTGCACATGCCCCTGGCAATGGATATGTACCTTTGAAAATATTGCTGTTATGTACTTTTAACTTCCATAAATGATCTTGTGCTATAGGGCTCCTTTGTGTTGAGGTTTTTTTAACTTAATACTATTTATACACTTCTACTTTATTACTGCTGACTGCAGCAAAGTATTCCAGTAACCAGTATCTACCATATTGTACTCTAGTAGCAGACATCTAGTTTGCCTCCAACTCTCTGTCCCTACAGTGTGCAGTAAAGGTCCTTTTCTCTGAGTGTTTAACCAAGAGCTAGTTTATAGGACCCTAGGAGATGTGCATATTTGAACTAAGCTCCTCCAGGGACTCTCCAGAGAGGCCATACTAGGCCACACTCCTCAGTGGTATGCAAAGGAGCTGCTAACGTGCCTATCTTCCTGCCTCATTTTACCAGTCTGATAGGTCTAAAGCGACCTGAGCCTTCCTGCAGAGCAATCTCCTTTGCTTAGAATAGGCTTCCTTGTAATATTTCTCTTAATGTCCTTCTGCTTTAAATAGCCTCCTTTCAAAGTCTGGTAAATGCTTCCTTATCTTCAAAACTTAATGCTAATATGATATAGCCTTTGTGAAGTTTTCCAATTTGTCATCCCTTCCCTGGTGCTCCAGAACATTCTGTACAGACCATCCTAGCCCTTATTTCACCCTAATCCTTTCTTTCTTTCTCATGCACACACCACCTACCTTGGTGATTAAGGCAGCCATGGTTCCCTTCCTGTAGACCCATGGGGGAGGGGAAGGGAGAAGGGATGGAGGAATGGGGTGGGTTGTGTAGGTGGGGGCTGGGAAGTCAGCAGTTAATCATATGCTTCTTCACTTGATGGATTGAAAGGATTTCAAGTACAGAAACTGTGTGTTCTTTGGAGCTCCAGCGTCCCTGCTCGTGGTGTTTCTCTGTGTAAATCCTCTCTCGCCTACTTCGGGACCTCACTCACTTCTATCTTAAGTAATTCTAGCCTAACTAGTTTTCCAGTATTTCTTCCCTTCTTCCTATAACTAGCCTGAGAAGACTTTCCCTTCATGCCGATGAACTCTGGGCTGACATCTCACAAAGGATGGGACGCAGTGGAAAGAGCGGGGTAGAATTCAACAGCCCTGGGAGACTCACTTAACGTTTCTGGGCCTCTGATATGCTGTCTGCACAATGGAGATAGGTTAGTTGTGAGGGTAAAATGAGCCATGGGCCTGCACTCCATGTACATTCTCTTTCCTTCATCAGGCTTCTTAATAATGTCTTCTACACATGCCCAAAGTTGAATTCCTCATTCTTTCAGAACAACATCACTCTGGAACTTTTTACTTCTAGCAACCTGTCATTTCCTCACCCTCCTGGCTGTTTAGTTAACCCAAAATCCATTCATTCACCTTTCAAGTTGATTCTTGAATATATGCCTCATCTTCATCCCCACAGCCAATGACCTCAGAGCAGAGGAATCTTCAGATTGGATATGGGTTTGTCTAGAGACAATACAAATTAGGTCTTAGGTTATATCCCACCCTGACTGCTTCTTTCACATTTATATACATTTAATGGTTTATACAAAATACAAACCAGCAATGACCAGCACTCTCCCTCCTCTATTCTGAAGGAAGTTAGTTTTATAAGTTATATCAAGGAAAAGGGCAAGACTTTCCAAAAAAATTTTCCTGCATGTCAAAACCCAATTTTTTTGAAGGTAACAAAAAAGTACAGGCAAATTTTGCTCATGACTATTTATGCAAAAATCCTGAATCAATTGTTACCAAGTAAAATTGCAGAAGTTCACCAAAATAATAAGATACCTTGACCAAGTGGGGTTGAACCCATAAAGAAACCAGCAGAAGTTTCAGCATGAGAACTTTACTATATGAATAGATTTACTAGATCAAAAAATTGATCATTCTAATTGATACTGAAAAAAGCATTTGATGAAATTCAACACAAATTTCTTATCAAAACTTAAAATAAGCTAGGAATAGAAGAAATCTCACTTAACTTGATAAATCTACCTCACTAATCTCAAAATTAAGAATGCATATTAAAAGTACTTTGGTTAAAACCAGGAAGAAAGCCGGGTGCAATGGTGCACGCCTGTAATCCCAGTGGCTCAGGAAACTGAGACAGGAGGATTGTGAGTTCAAAGCCAGCCTCAGCAACAGCGAGGTGCTAAGCAACTCAGTGAGACCCTGTCTCTACATAAAACACAAAATAGGGCTGGGGATGTGCTCAGTGGCCAAGTGCCCCTGAGTTCAATCCCTGTTACCAAACAAATAAATGAACGAACAAACAAACAAAAAACAGGAAAAAAAAATACTGACTACTACCATCATTATACAGCATGGTCTGGTTGTCTGTGCCAATGAAATTTTTTAAAAAGTCAGAAATGCAAAGAAAGATCTAAAGAAGAAAATATAAATATTAGAGATAGCTCTTGGACAATTTTATCAACTTCTTTCATGATTATTGGTCTTCAGGGGCTTTTTCTGTCTTATTGATTCAATTTTCATTATATATATATATATATTAGAAGTATCATCCATCTTTCTATAGCTGTATAGGTTTATTTCCACAAAATTGTAAGAAGTATCCTCAACACTATTTATATTTAAATTATTTTAAATTAGCTAATTCCCCCAAGCCTATGGTTATTTCCATTTTGTTTAGAATCTGATAAGTATTTGTGCTTTTTTAATATAGTTTTTGCTTAAGTTTGCTTATACATCGTTTTCATCCCTTTACCATGCTTTTGATTTATAAAAGAATAGCACTACAGTGATTATCTACAGACAATTAGGACTGTTTACAATAGAATTTTCTAGAGGATCAACTGAAAACCTATTAGATCTAATAAAACACTGACTTTTTCAGATATGTGACAAACATAATCAATAGCTTTCTTATATGTTAACAGCAATAAATTTGAAAATGGAATTTAAAACATAACAAATAATGTGAATATTCATGTGAATTCACATGAGTAAAGTGGATTCATGAATAATGCAAGACTTACAGGAAGAAAACATAAAACTTTATGAAAGACATAAAAGAAGACCTAAATAGAGACTTACCATGTTGGGATGTCAATTTCCCCCAAATTGAATCAATTCAGTCAATCGCCCATCAAAATCCCCAAGGCATTTTTAAAATCCACCTTCACAAATTAATTCTAAAGCTCATCTGTGAGACTAAACATACAAGGAGATCTGAAAAGATCAATGACTGGAGACTCTCCCTCCTAGATATCAGAACATATTTTAAGGCTGCAGAAATTAAAATATTCACATATTGGCACAGAAATAGACAAGTAGACTAGCATAAAATAAAACTAAGAAACAGACTCAGGTACTGGAACTGAGGAAGGACTAACTAATAATAATAGGTGTCTAGGATCTTTAGGTAACCATTTGAGAAAAAAAGGTTATATCTGCATTTTATATAACTCAAAATAAAATCTAGATAGATCGAATATCTAAATATAAAGTAAAACTAAAATATTTTTATAATCTGGGGGTGGTGGTAGGTGGGAAAGCCTTTCTAGGTAAGAGATAAAACTCAAGAGCTTAAAGGAAAAGATTGACGATTAAACTACATTCAAATTCCAAAATTCTGTATGATGAAAGCTACCATAAATAAAGATTAAAAACAGGTGAAAGTAGAGTGTATGGGTTAACAATTCTGACACTGTATATACTAGGGCTGAATAAACAAGTAAATGGCAGGTTGATGGTGGGGGACCAGATCCCACTCTTGGAGAGATGTGCAATAAGGAGAGGCTAGAATGATTCCTGTGGTATTGGATTAGAGTGGGAGATGTCAGCCTGCAATCGTGTTTTTATGTGTATTTGGTTCACCTTATAACACGGACACGTATGTGTCTGTACACACACCGATATGTAGATATGGGAAAAATTAAGTCTGTGTATATATGGGTTATCATACAGAATAGAGGATCTAGCTCTCTTTGATGATAACCTAAAAGCACTAATTACACCCCAGTATCAATGAGAACATCCAGTCTCTAGATCTTGGTTTTAAAATATCATTCTGTAATAAAAGGAATCTGATCCATGAAGAAGTGGTTAATTCTAGGGCTGGGAGAGGGGAAGTACAAGATAAGCATGCAGCATCCTGCAGTACCACAAAGCAAGGAAATGCTTCAAAAACAAAAGGATGAGGGGTGGTTAAAGTCATTCAGGAGCCAATCTGAAAGAGTACCCAATGGCCAAACCAGGAAGCATTTAAGCAATGGCATAAGGAGTTTGCATAGAATTGTATTAAATCCTGAAATATGTAACCCCAAAGGATAGAATATAGTCCAATGAAAGAGAACTGAGAATCCAGAAATAAACCCATACATCTATGATTGATTTTCAACATGGATGTCACAATCAGGCAACAGGGGGAAAAACCAATCTTTAAATACAATATCTACATGTAAAAGAATGAATTTGAAGCCATACCTTATACCACATGCAAAAATCAATTCAAAATGGATCAAAGACCTAAAAACTCTTAGGAGGAAACAAAGATATAGATATCCATGACTTTGCATGAAGCAACAGTTTCTTAGATTCTTAATTTCACACCAAAGAAACAACTAAAGAAAAATGAATAAATTTGGACCTTATCAAAGTTTAAAATCTTTTACATTAAGGACATTGTCAAAAAGTGAAAAGATCCACAGGGACAAGATAATATATTTGTAAATCATATATCTGATAAGGGTCTGGTATCCAGAATATGTAAAGAACTTTCATAGCTCAACAATAAAAAGACAGTCCAACTTAAAAAGAAGCAAAGGGTATGAATATTATTTCTACCAAGATGATACACAATGTCCAAAAACCGCATGAAAAGATTGTCAACATCATTAGAGGAATGCTAATAAAACTATAATGAGATACTACTTCATACTTATTAGGATGGATATTACATAAAATATAAAACAAAAAAATAAGAAGTGTTGGCAAGGATGTGGAGAAATTAGAACCTCATCCATTGCCAGTGGGAATGTAAATGATGTAACTGCTTTGGAAAACAGTTTGCCACTTCCTCAAAAATTTAGACGTAAGAGTTACGTTATGTCCCAGCAAGGACACTCCTAAGCATATACATAATATAACTGAAAAGACATGTACAAAAAACTTGTACACCAGTGTTCACAGTAGCATTATTGATAATATACCCCCAAATATAAATAACCCTCTATCAACAGGTGAATGGGTAACAAAATGTGGTATATCCATACAATGGAATGTTATTTAGCCATGAAAGGAATGAATAATATGGATGAAACTAGAAAACATGCTAAGTGAAAGAAGCCAGATATAAAGATCACATATTATAGGATTCTATTTATATGAAACATAAAGAATAGGAAAAACAGAGAAAGTGGGTTAGTGGATAGGGGAGGAGGAGAATTAGAGTGATTGCAAATAGTTACAGCACTTCCATTTTGGAACGATGGACATGTTCCGAAGTTAGATGGTGATGCGTACACAACACCGTGGACATAAAAATTGCTGAATTGTACACTTTGAAATGGTGAATTTTGTGTTGTATGAGTTACATTTCAATAAAAAATTTCCAGAGTGAATGCCTAAAATAGGTGCAAAGACACCCTTCAATTCATGCTGCCATAAAACAATGAGTTAAAGGAATAAATCAATAAATAAATAAATAAATAAATACAAGTATTCCTTACAGAAAAATTCCAAATAATTTATGGAGACAGTCTTTGTAGAAGGTCTGTTTCAACCTCTTACCCCTAGCCACGACCATCTTAAATGTGGGGTGCAATACGGACATGCTTCCTACAAATAGGGTCTGGAAAGGGAAAGATAGTAACCTTACGATGGAGAAACCTGGCAAACACTATCATAACTACGTGATGGAGGTTAACACCACCTGTGATGTCACATCTATATCATGTGACCTCTTATATATATGATGGGGCAAGTACCTCATTTCTATGGTATTCTTTCAAAGCCTTCATCACCCTAATCTAATCAAGAGAATTTGCATTCAGACAAATGCAAACTGAGGGACATTGTACAAAATATCTAATGTTCCTTAAAACTATTAAGGTCATGCGAGACAAGGAAAGACTGAGAAATAGTCAGAGACCTCAGGCAACTAAGGAGGTATGACAAATGTAATGTGACATCCCAGATGGAATCTTGACACAGGAGAACATTAATGGAAAAACTAGTGACGTCCAAATGAAGTCCAAGGTTAGGTAATACTAATGTATCAATGTTGTTTTTAAAATGTTCATAAATGTATGTGGTAATATAGCACACTAACAGCAGAGATTTCTGGGTGATGGGTATATGGGAACTCTGGATCGCTTGGCAGATTTCTATAAACCAATAATTGTTCCAAAATAACAAGTTTATTTAAGTGGTAGGTGAAAGACTGGGAGAAAATACTTGCTCATATAAGACAAATATATACTCAGCATTAACATCATCAATAGGTTAAAGATGTTGTGACAGACCCTGTCTCTCTCTCTCTCTCTCTCTCTCTCTCTCTCTTTTTTTTTTTTGGTACCAGGGATTGAACTCCGGGGCACTCAGCCACTGAGCCACATCCCCACCTCTATTTTGTATTTTATTTAGAGACAGGGTCTCACTGAGTTGCTTAGCACCTCGCTGTTGCTGAGGCTGGCTTTGAACTCGTGATCCTCCTGCCTTAGCCTCCCGAGCAGCTGGGATTACAGGCACCATGCGCCAGGCCAGACCCTGTCTCTTGACAACCACCTTTCTCCTAGATTTCCAGGCACACAGCATGCAGAATGGCACAAACAATGGTGCAGAGTCCTCTATCTCCTGGCCCTCTCCCCGGCTCCATTTATCTTTTCAAAAATATATATATACATATAGTCGGCTCATTCAACAATATTCATTGAACTCTGCATCAGAAAGCTCTCTAGGTGCTGGAGATAAAGCTGTGAACAAAGTACCCTGTTTTCATAAAGCTTAGAGAGAGTGAAGCATGGTTAGCATACACCAGACAGGAAGATCTTGCACCCTTTGGCCATGATTGGTTTGTGGGTTGTCACGTGATTTAGTTTTGGCCAATGAGATGTAAGAGGAGATCATACAAAGAGAAAATTCTAAGTAGTAACTTAAGTTTAAATAATTTTGAGAATACTCTGTTAATCATTTTAGGGAAATAAATCTGTACATTTAAAGGAAGATGGATAGCCAAGCAAGCGATAGATTCAGCCTGTATGGCTCTTTATCTCTTTTTCTTCTTCTTTCTACCTGGAGAGTAAATGTGGGGTCTGGAAGGGAGGCAGCATGCTAACAACAGAACAGAAAGCAGAAGGTGTCTGCAGCTCTGGTACTCCGCTGCCCCAGTCAGTCCTGTGTTGCTTATGCTTAAGTCTCTAGAACTACTCTTCTGTCAAAAAAACAAAAATAAAAACAAGCCCACCAGGCTGGGAGAGTATGGCTCAGTGGTAGAGCGCTCGCCTCACATGTGGGAGGCACTGGGTTATATCCTCAGCACTGCATATAAATAAACGAATAAATAAAGGTCAATCAACTAAAAAAAACATTAAAAAAACCCAAGCCCACCAAAACTCAAACAAAACAAAACCCCTACTCTATTATTTACTGCACTGAGCCCATTTTTAATTACTGCATTTTTATTACTTACAGAGTATACTTCTGATGAAGATATCAATTTAATGGGGATAACTATAAATGGCTAAGGAGAAATGAAAAAGGTAATTCAGCCTAACAAATTAGCAATTGCAAAAAATGTGCCCTTTCTCCCCACTCTAGTTTGACAGACTCATTGAACGTGTGCGGAAATGGGCACTCTCTTTTGTTGTGAGTGTAAACTGGTATAGCTTTTTTGAAAGACGTTTGGCATTATCTATCAAAATGTAAAATGGATACCCATTGCCTACAGAAATAGTTGTACATATGCAAAAGCTATCAAAGATGTTTGTTTCAGCAGTTTTTGTAATAATTAGCAAACAAAACAATGAGGACATGGCTAAATGTGTTAAGGAATTGTCATGCTGCTGAATACTATGCAGATATTAAAATTAAAAATATGATGTAGAATACAAAACTTTATTTGCAAAAACATTTCGATGTTCTGCCATATTAATTTCATATTTTTTCAAAAAGAAGTTAGAATTTATAGATAAAGAATAAAAACCTACCATGCGTGCCCATTTTTCTTCTTCTGGAGAGATAGAGACTGTAGTGCATTTGGCGTTTATCATCTCCATGCATGCTTTCAAACTTTAAATTGTTTTGTGCTATCATTGTTCATTCTTCAACTTCCTTTTCTCAATTCAACAACTCTTTTTAGATGTAATCGTTTTGATACATAGTTATAGTTCATTTCAACTGCCATAAATCATTCTACTGGATGAATATATCACAAATTATCTGTTTTACTTTGATGAATATGTAGGCTATTGCTAATTTTTCACCATGATAAACAATGCTATGATGAACATTCTCAGCCCTGTCTCCTTGGGCACAGGTGGATAGACTCTTCTACGGAATATCCTTCAAGGTGGAATGGCTGGGGGCTGGGGTGTGGCTCAGTGGTAGAGCGCTTGCCTCGCATGTGTGAGGCCCTGGGTTCGATCCTCAGCACCACATACAAATAAATACACGCAATAAAGACATTGTGTTCATCTACAACTAAAAAAAAAAATTAAAAAAAAAAGGTGGAATGGCTGGGTCTTACGGTATTTGCATTTCATTTTACTAGACTTGCATCCACAATTCCAATCCCCTGGAGTCACATGTGTCTAAGAGTTCTTGGATGTTAGAAAGGCAATATGGTATATATTCCGTGTGTGATATGCTCAGCAAGGTTTGGGAAGTAGCTCATAATCAAATTTATTACTTTTTCTGTGGTGAGAACTATAAATAAGATGATAAGTAGTTTAAGTGGGATAAATAAAGATGATAAGTAGTTTCATATGGGGTCAAATTTTTGCCACCAAATAAGTTAAGAAAGAACTTTCAGTTTTCAGAGTCTTTGGATTTCCAAACTATAGATAAGGCACTTGGATCTGCACCACCAAATTGCTCTTTAAAGTAGTTGTATTAAGTTATCTCCGGCCACCAACAATTGGTAACATCGGACTTTAAGCCTTGCCAATCTGATAGTTGCACACACATTACTTCTGTAATTAAAGCAGAGAAGGTAGGACATGGCATATGTAGAACATGTACTTATTTACAACAGTAATGAAAAAATAAAACATCTATGATTGCACTAAATAAGAAATGTGAAGAATCCAGATGCAGAAAATGGTAAAACTATGTGAGGAATGTGAAATTTTCATCATTGCATACATAGGTGTTGTGTTACAGAGATGTCACTTACCTGTAAATTATAAGTTTGATGCAATTTTTTTTGTTGTTGTTGTTACCGGGGATTGAACTCAGGGGTACTCAACCACTGAGCCACATCCCCAGCTCTATTTTGTATTTTATATAAAGACAGGATCTCACTGAGTTGCTTAGCACCTCACTTTTACTGAGGCTGGCTTTGAACTTGAGATCCTCCTGTCTCAGCCTCCCAAGCTGCTGGGATTACAGGCGTGTGCCACCGTGCCGGCTTCAATAAAATTTCAATCAAAATGACAATAGAACTTTTGAAACTGCATTCTAAATTTGAAAAAAAAAAATGAAATTGTCCTAAAAGGACAAATATCCAAATATCCAAACATCTGAAGAGAAGTACGATGTAGGAATGAACTATTAGATATGAAAACAGGTTACAAAGATACAGTAATTAAAACAATGTGGTGGAGGGGTGTGTTGATGCAAGTTCATAATCCCAGCTATTTAGGAGGCTGAGGAAGGAGGATGGTGAGTTTGAAACCAGCCTGGGTAACTTAGAGATACCCTGTCTCCAAATAAATAAAAAGGCGGGAGTCAATTCACAATAGCTAAGCTATGGAACCAACCTAGGTGCCCTTCAACAGATGAATGGATAAAGAAAATGTAGTCTATATACATAATGGAATATTACTCAGCCATAAAGAAGAATGAAATGATGGAGCTTGCCAGAAAATGGATGGAACTAAAGACTATCATGCTAAGTGAAATAAGCTGGTCCCCAAAACCCAAAAGCTGAATATTCTCTTTGATATGTGGATGCTAACAAACAATAAGCAGGGTGGGAGAGAAGTCCATTGGATTAGACAAAGGGAAGGGAGGGGGGAATGGGAATAGGAAAGACAGTATAATGCATTGGACATAACTTTCCTATGTTCATATGTTCATATATGAATACACGATCAGTGAAACTCCACACCATGTACAATCACTAGAATGGGAAGTTACATTCCATGTAGGTATAATATGCCAAAATACACTCTACTGTCATGTATATCTAAAAAGAACAAATTTAAAAAAAGGAAATAAGGGCTGGAGATATAATTGAGTGGTAGAGTGCTTGCCTAGCATGTGCAAGGCCCTGGGTTCCAACAGCAATATGCAATTAAGTCCAGAAACAGGAATGAAAACAGTGTGATAATGGCTTTGAAACAGAATGATCACAGTACCATAAAGAAAGTCCAGAAACAAACCCAAGGATGAATCTATGATAAAAATGGCACTATAAAATGAATTAATAGTGTTGTGAAAGCACTGGTTAGCCATTTGAAAAAAAGAAAGCTCGGTCTTCACCTCACAGTAAATTTCAAATTGATAAATGATTAATATATTTAAAATTAAGTGCAAGAAGAAAATACAGACGGATATAATTTTCAAGTGGGGAAGATAAAAATGTGACATGAAATCTAAACACATAAAGAAAATCCAAACATCATGAAGAAAACGTTTATTTCAAAAATAAAAACCTATATGGAAAAAAAAAATACCATGTCATGAATATTGTGGCTGTCTCCTCAGTATTCCCACCCTCTTCCTGGGGTGTGGCTGCATGCCCGTTGTTTGAGGGTGGGTATTCACACCTCCTTACTCCAGTGTCAGGGGTGAGACCTGACTGTTTTAACCTACCAGGGTAATCTTTTGCTCTTGCCACAGTGGTTGATTCAGTAATCCGGGTCAAAGCATTAAACCTGTGGCATGCTGCTGATCAAAAAGAATGACATGTAATCCGATTTAGAGCTCTAAATATTGCAGGCCTAGGGGCTAGAAAGTTCCTCCCTCTTCTAAGAGGGCCATTGGAAGTCAGTTTCTACACAGTGTAGTGTAGGGATGCGCAAACTGACCAAACGGCAGCCATTTAGCTACCACCAGGGAAGATTTAGGACAGTCTTGTCATCACAAAAGGCAGAGAAGGAAGAAGGCAAGAAAACAGGACTTTGACATGTTTTAGTCATTGAATCAAATTAAACCTGAACTCCCCTTGAACTTTTGGTCAATAAATCTTGTTCTGAGTTGGATTTTTGTTACCTGCATAGTACAGTTCTAACTGATACAGACCACGAACAAACTCAAAAGACAAATTGGAAAAAAATGCTTGTAATGCAAGTTGTAATAGTTAAAATTCCTCATGCAGAGTTATAAATCAATGTGGAGAAGAAAACAGCCTTTTTTTTTTTTTTAAATAAAAGGCAGACTATCTGGATAGGTACTTCAAACAAAAGGAAAAAGAAATGGCCAACAAATAACATAAATAGGTGCTCAGCTCTCTGTAAAGAAATATAAATTAGAACAAAGGGAAATCATTCATTTTTTCTTACAAGATTGGCAAGAATGATAAATAGTGATATTAGGTAGGGTTGAGGACATAGGAATCGACTCTCAACCTATTGGAGAGAGTGTAAATTGATTTTCAAAAGCATTCTATTATCATTTATATTTATAGCTTTTTGACCAATCAGTCAATTATCCTCTCAAGTTTAATGCTATAGAAATACCTAAGAAAGTAAGCAATGATATGCACAAATAACTTGCAATACTGTTTAAAATAATGAATACAGGAAACATTCTAAATATTTATCAATTCAGAATTGGTTAAATAAACTCGTGGTCCATTCACGTAATGAAAATACTTTATGGGCTTCTTAAAAAATGAAGGAATTCTATGTTGCCAATGAAAGATAAGGTACATTAAGTGAACAAAATAAAGCTGTAATGTAATACATTGATTATAATTTTTCTCTCTACATATATATTAACATGATTTGAAAGAATATCATCACATTGTTAACACTGACTAGATGAGGAAAATGGGATTAGAGGTCTGTGGAGAAAGCCCCAATTCTGTCAGTTTCCTCCATACACTCGCACGCGCACGCGCGCGCGCGCACACACACACACACACACACACACACACAGTTACCAGCTCTTCCAGTGCCACATCTTGCCCATCAAAAATTGAACTGCGGGGCTGGGGTTATGGCGCAGTGGTAGCGTGCTCGCCTAGCATGCGGGAGGCACTGGGTTCGATCCTCAGCACCACATAAAAATAAAATAAAGATATTGTGTCCACCTACAACTAAAAAATAAATATTAAAAAAAAATTAAACTGCAACTTTCTTTTCTCATCTGACTCAAACTGTTCCGTATTTGATGGCACATGTTTGTAGAGAATTTTTAAATCACAAACGGACTAAAAGTTGGTTTGCTTTTTATTGTCCACCACTTTGGCAATCCTACCCAGCGCTGGTGACAGCATATTCCTTCCGGTAGGCAGCACTGCTCTCAGAGTGCCCTTCCTCGCTCCCCACTGTCTCTACTCTAATTGCGATTCAATGTGTTCATGTGCCATTTGTAGGGTTGGGTGCTGCAGGGGATTCAGGTAGAATTACGTTGTTCCTGTCTTCGAAGAACTCATTGTTAGCAGAAGCATCAGACAAGACCAGCTAATCAGAAATTAACCAATCTCTCTGGGGCCCAACTTGCTGCATGCCAGACCACCTCCCTGCCAGCCTCACATCTGCCCGCCCTGGATGGGTGTTGCCCCCCTGCTGCCCTGCACTGGAGGCCTTATGTTTTCCCCACCTTTCCTTTTTGGTCTTTTGTCCCATGCCATCCTTTCCTTTTGTCCATCTTTGTGTATGCGTCTCCCATGTCCAGTCCCATTTCACCCAATTTGCTCCCAAGAGTGCCACCTGAAAAGTCCTTCTTCCCCACGACTTTGGAAACAAACATGGGTGGGGGGCAATGAACAGGTAGTTCAGAACTGACGATCTGAAAAGCCACTAGCTAGTGCAGTCGTGGGCCCCTCTCAAGTGCCAGCAGAAGTGTCTCCCCATAGGCTCCTCTGGAGAAGGGGCTCACTGGGGAAGGCAGAGCCTCAGTCCATCAGCTTTAAAAATAAGCACCCCATGGAATAGAAAGAAAGAAAAAGCCATCCACCCAGCTTAACCTGAGCCTTGTAACAGAGAGGGGAGTGTGTGGGGAGAACAAGAGGGAGATCCAATTAATTACCCTTAGAAGCAAAGGTAAAAGTTGAAGATTACGAGACCCATTTACAGGAGGGAATAGACCCATCATTGAGCCCAGAGAATGGGAGGATTGTTTAGGGCCAGAAAAGCGTCTCAATGTTCAGATTCCATTCCTTTTCTGGAGCTCTGGAGAGAGGAAGGTCACAGCTTGGGCTTGGAAGGTACATTTAGCAGTGGGTTCAGACGGGGAGGAGGGCTGTTGTCTTGGGTCCAATTCTGGGCCCACAGCCTGCCCCCCACCCCGAGGGAATGGGAGCCTCAATCCTTTCTGGAAGCTGGTGTGGGCTGGCAAAGGAAGGGGTGCTCCCTGTGAGAGGGGCCCATCCATTACCATCACAACAGCTGATGTCACAGACCCCACAGAGCAGCTGGGGCCCCAAATGCAGGGTAACCCTAACCCCAGCAGCGATTGAAACAGATAGAGGGGGAGTTCTCCCACACAATGCCCGGCCCTCCTCCTCCTCCTCCGCGCACTTCCTCAAGAGCTTTTGTCTTCTGGTCCCTTGGGCTTGGAGGCTCTCTCATTCCCCACAAATGCTGCCCATTAAATTCAAAATGAGGCCTCTGGGGAAAGGGTCTGGCACTCTCTTCCTCCCTCCTCTTATCTCCCAGGAGCTATTCCCACCCTCATCTGCCTGGTGAGCGGGGGAACAAACCCAGCTGTGAGAAAGGGACAAGCTGGGGACCGGTGTTTCACATCCTTCCCTGGGTGTTTTGTTTCTCTGCCTCAGAGCACCTCACAAGGGCTGCTGCTCTCTCTCTGGATAGGGCCTTGGACCAGAAGTTGGTAACAGTCAGAGTTCAGAAGCTGGCTTGGAGAATGTTCTGGGTTAAGACAGGTTCTTCTGGTCTGAGAGTCCAAGCCTATGGACTGGACCCACTTGCTTGTCATCTCAACCAGCTAAAGCCTCTGTATTCTCAGGAGTGCACAGTCCCTGCTCCTTCAGTACCTGGTGTGGTCAGAGAAAGCAAATGGAATTGGTGTTTAGGTGGGACCTGGGTTCCGGTGAGCCTGCTGGACAAGGTGGATGGCAGAGCAGAGGGTCTTAGAAACTTGCCAGAGCCATAGGAGGCAGGGAGAGCAGGCAACTGCTCAGAGCTTCTGGCTTTTCTTCACATGGAGACTGACATTTCCAAATGGATTTGGGTATTGTTCAGAGTATTTTAGTCACAAATCTTAGACATTCATGAAAGCCATAAACATTCTTTCCAGAAAAAAATAAGTAGATGAAAGCTACTCGTGCAGACATGAGCAGCACGCACAGGACTGTTGGACCTCTGAGTTCTCTAGAAGGCAGAAGTTGTGGCACTAAAGTGAGAGCAGAGAAGGTTCCAGAGGGTTGGGAGGCAAATTCTACTTGAAGGACTGGCTTTACTGAGCCAGGCAGTTGGTGGTCTGATTTGAAAAGCTTGTCCCTGTTTCCTGTATAGGTGCTTGAGGGGTGTTGTTACCATAACCCTGTGCTGGGCTGGGGGAAAGGAAGCCAGGAGGCAGAGCATCTCTGGACATGATTCCAGTGTTCAGCCATGAAGTATGTTGTGGAATTGGAGGGGAGAGGAGGCCTTAGGTAGTACATGTGCTATGGCTCAGGACTGGCTAAGCATCTTGCCGTCCCATAGTTCATTTCCATTTCACAACATCCCTGTAAATGAAGGACTGTCATTTTGTTTTCACTGATGAGGATTATAAGATTTAGGGACTTAGCTAATTACTTGTTCAAGGTCACCCAGCTAGTAAGTGGCACTGCAGGAGATGGAAGCACACTTTTCTCAGGCATCTAAATCCTATTGCAGTAGTCAGACTTGTTCCAGAGGACATTCTTCCCAGCCTCTGTGCATGGCTTCCATGCCAGCCTGAGGGGGAAGTAGACTGAGTGCTGCTACACTGATAGTTCTGGTCTTCTCATCACAGTTTTAGATGTACCTAGCAGGTTTTTCACTATCCTCCCAGCACACACTAGGCTCACACCAGCTTCACACACTAACATGGTCTGTGCCTCATAATTCCCATAGCTTAATGGAGTCTGAATTAAATTCTTTCAAGGCCCAATTAATTAGCATCCTGCTTTCTCAATGCTGTCTTCCTTAATCAGGCTCCCCCTTTTAACATCAGTCTAGGATACCTGTCTCTCCCCCACTGAACTCTCTCAAATAGGCTCACCTCATCACCTCCTCCAGGCTAGCTCTGGATGGTTCTATACCTTTATACTTTTTTTTTTTTAAACCAGGAATTGAACCCAGGGGTGCTTAAGCATTGAACCCCATTCTCAGGTCTTTTTAATATTTCATTTAGAGACAGCGTCTTGCTAAGTTGCTTAGAGCCTCACTAAGTTGCTGAGGCTGGCTTTGAACTTGGGATCCTCCTGCCTCAGCCTCCCGAGCTGGGATTACAGGCGTGTGCCATTGCGCCTGGCTACATCATTCTATTTTGATGCAGGTTAGGGGTTCAAAATGCATCGGACCCCATGTTGTACAACCTGATACTCCACATAAATAAGGCTTTTCAAATGCTATTCCTCTTGATGATAACGATGATGCCAGTGTTAGTTGTACAGATGCAAAAACCTAACCCAGTGGGTAGGGATGTTTCCAAGGCCACAACACAGCTCCCCGCTCTTGTGGCAGGCAGGCTTTCTCCTCCCCACCAGGTTCTGCCTGCTCTAGTCCTCAGTCCAGCTGAGTGGCGATGCACGGTCTGCCATCCAGTGTCTGTCATCAATAACAGCGACACTGTGCAAAAGGGATGGAAGAACAAAAAACCCATGAGACAACACCATGGCTTTTGAAACAGGTATGTAGGATATCTTGTTTAATAGCAGTTAAAAGAGGAAAATGTACAAGGAGTAAACATGCTCTTTCTATAAAGGAGCTTTCCCCTAACCATGCAGCCCATCTGATCAGTAGCTTTACTAGAGAATTTTAGAGAAAAAAAGTTCCCTTTAGAGTTAAAAATGGACTTCACAAAAATTTCCCCATAAATGTGTAACTATTTGTGCAAAAAAAAAAAAAGGCCATTTCCAACACATTAGTAAAAAGTAATAGCAAATGCAGGCAAAAGAAAAGAAGGAAGGAAGGAAGGAAAAAAGGAAGGAAGGAAGGAAGGAAGGAAGGAAGGAAGGAAGGAAGGAAGGAAGGAAGGAAGGAAGGAAGGAAGGAGGAAGGGAAGGAGGAGGCAATTGAAGCAGTCAGGAGAGGAATCCTGGGAGAAGGGGGGCTCAGGTAGAGGAGATTTCTGAAGCAGGCCCCAGGAGTGTGCTAGGAGGCCTGAGGAGGAAGACCATGGCCAATGCCAATCCTTCCCTGGGTCTGGAACTTGCTGAGCAAGCACTTGTCAAGTATGCGGAGGAGTTAGAATGACTTTGAGGATGGGAGGACTTTTAGGCTTGGTATGCAATGAAATCACTGAAGAACATCCCTGGAAGCTGAACGTTCCCTTTGCCAACAAGGACTCTGCTAGTGCCGATTTCCAAGTCCTGTTTCTCCCCAACCCCAACAGCTTCATCCAGTCTGCTCAAAGAGATTTTCCTATGAATGTTAAAACTAAGTCAGCTGCCTAGATTATTATGGAAACCCACTAGGGTTCCAAACCAGCCTCTCTTCAGGAACATGGATCTGGTTTCCCCAGGAACTTGGCCAAAGACTCATAGTGACCATGTCCCCCTGTCCTCTTACTGAGGCCCTCCAGGGCACTTCTAAACCTGTAGACATTTGAGGCCAGACTGGAGAGGCTGAGGGTGTGAGTACATATGCTTGGCACATGCTCTGGCCTCTCGAGGGCTGACTCAGCCATGGGCCCAATAACACAAAATTCCCACTTTACCAGTTCAAAAGCTTTGACACTGCTGGTCCCTATTTTTACATTCCCTGGCCCACCAGGAGTATACCTCTACATATAGCCTAGAAATAGCATGTTGTTTTTTTGTTTTGTTAGGGCAGAATAAAGGCAGACTGAGAGGGAAGATGAGGTACACCAAAGGGTCCATCCATATGAGTCTTGAACTTGAATAAGCTTTTTCTTTAGCAGAACTTCTGGGTTGTAGGTGCAGAGTGGCGCCTTCAATCTTCTACCCTGTTCCCCTTTTCCTCTATAGCACAGTTCTTCAAGCCATGATGTCTCCCTAAAAAGACAAATGCTATAACATACTTGAGATTCTCTCCATTCCATTCACAGTCTCAGCAGTCAAAACCGAAGAGATCTTACTGAAAAACAGTACCAGTGAAGGAGGGTATTTTGGATCCTTCTCAAGCAACAGACTTTGGATTAGTGTAATCATTTCTCACCTTTTTAAAAAGAGTCCAGGACTTGGAGATGCCACCATAAGTTTCATTCCCACAGGTCCCTGCCTTCCTTTGGCTTTTCAAGTTTGAGTTGGCATGGCCTTCCCCTATTTTCATTCTAAAACCTTGGGCCAACTGTTGGGCCCTCAGAATGAGTCTCGGCAGACTTTTGCAGAACCCTTTGTAGCCTGCTCTCTGGCTTTGAGGAGGGCTGTACATCTGTGTGCACATTCTCTTTTACATGGTTTTTGAGGTGTAACAGGTATGATGAGGGTAGGGGTAGGGAATGAAAAAGGAAGTACTTGCCCTCCAAAAACAATTTGGTAACTGACAAAGGTAGTGGAAAATTCTGTTTGACGTATCTTTTCTCCCACTAATCCAAGCTAGAAATGCCTCTGTGGCTTATTTGCCATTGCTTGGTGATGCACGATTATACACTCTTACCAGTGCCATAGCAGCATCTTCCTGAAGTGTCTTAAAGTGTCAGTTCCTCTGACTGACCTCATAGCAAAGCCTTTGTACTGAGTCTCATGAATCCATCTGGGACAATGGACATAGCCTCCAAGATAAGCTGGTCCAGGCTTCAGAGTTTGGGGATAGGATTACAGGTGATCTTTTTTCAGATGAGGCCAAAAGATGGCTTTGGGACCTTAGAAGAGGATGGAAGTCTTGGCTTGGTCAAGAAGAGCTTCCTATACAGGATATATCTTAGTAATAGACCACAGTTGGGCCAGAGGCAACAAGCCACTAGCCATAGTTGGCCCTGACTACTTCATGATGGCAGTGGCTCCATTCCTAGAAGCATCTAGTCCAGCTGTGGGTATCCCCACAGTGCAGAGCTGGTGATATTTCCTTTAAAGATGGTGGCCAGAAAGTTGTCTTTAAAACACAAATAAGCAATACCAAGCAATTCTCGGGTTTTACCTAAGGGTAAAGTCAAGACTATTTTTAGATATCAGGGCCTACTGAGCTCTAGCCTACTCCAGAAAAATAAGCAGTCAAAGCCTTGGGTCAGAGCTAGGCTAAAGACACTGCCAGCCTTGGGGTACTGGAGTGAAGTTGTCATCTTGCCACATGCCATGCTTATTTACCAGCCAACGGACGTCAGCAGACTGAGGAGATGAACATCTAGAACCGTGTGCTGGTCTTCAGTGTGTTAAATAGTAATGCTTGCCAGGCCCTTTCCTTGTGCCAACAAGGATCAGCCTCATCTCTGTGGTGAATGGGGCACCCGAGAATGAATAAGATATGCTTTATTATCCTGCTGACTCACCTTACCTCCTGGTGCCAAGCACTCACTTTATGTGGTTCCTGGGCCCTGGACCTAAGCTCTAGAGCCATGCATGAGAGGTGATGCCACCTCTCTAGGATAACACAGATGGTGTAGTAATAACCTCCCCTGAGTCCCCGCCTAGCAACATCTCATATACTTGCTTATTCTTGTGCCTCTTTTTCTATAGGGAAAGGTTATGTGAATACTGTACAGGGGTTAATAAAAAAATACATATGCTCTCTTTGAAGAATGCGCAAATGCAGGGCCCGCTGGGGCTGGACCAAGACTGTATGGCTGCAGCAAACAGCCTGTGTGGGCCAAGGTGAGGCCTTCACGAGTGGTGGCTGCTGATGAGGCCTCGCAGCTGCTTGGCCACAGTGTCAATCAACTTCTGCTTGTCTCTTTCATTTTTCCGAAACTGTGCAAACATGTTGTTCTTGCGGCTGGTATCCTTCATCCTAAATGGAGAAGAAAAGAAAGAGGGCAAAGTGTTTGAGGACATATCGGAAGGAGAACTTGTAGGAGGTAGTATGCTAGGACACATCTTAACCCTTACTCAAAGTGGAAGAATTCAGAATGTTTCCATTATCAGGCTTGTACTTACCTATGATTGGGAAAATGTCCACCAGGCACCCACAGCTCTCCCAATCACAACTACCCTTGGGACTTTGTTAAGAGCTAGCTTCGGAGGAGCCAACCTACTTTTTTCACATTTTATTTATTTTTTGTTTTTATATTACTATAATTATTAACACATCTCAATTGTAAAAACTAATAGGTTTCATTGTGGCATTTCATACACATGAATATCAGGCTTTGATGATATCCTCCTTTTCCTATCCTCCCCTTCTACCCCAATCCACTTTCTAGACCCTTATAGTCAGAGGGGCCAATCTTATCTCTTGCACCTAACCCACCAAAATTCATTGCCTTCTTTCCCCAGTGTGCACCTGTTTCAGGAGTCTGAGACATGCTACAGCTCTGCTGGCCAATAGGCTCTTACAGGATGTCTAGGATCCATTCGTTACCTCATGAGTCTGCTGGGACCTTAGAGATGTTATGAAAGATTAAAAAATATAAAAAACTCTGAAAACTAGCAATTTCAAGAGATGACGATTAACTGGAAGTCACTGTATATATCCAAATCTCACTCTGTCTGGTTCCATCTCCCATCTCTAACAACACTAAGGGCTTGGTCTATCTTTTTTCTTTTTCAGGGTAAAGGCTAAGAGGCAGTAAGGTGGCTATGAGGGCAAGGTGCTGAGGAAAACAGGTCCCAAAGGCTAGGCCACCGTCTCCTCACATGATAAACCAGAGCTTTAAGCAAGGAGAAGCCCTGAGTTCTCAGTGGCTCTCTACATCCTCAGACCGCTGGCCTTTGCCACTGCTAAAGCTCCACAGGTGATATATTCCAGACGACAAGTAATGAGCAGCCCTGGCCAATGGTCTGTCTGATGGAGGGCTCTAATTGGGGACTATGGGTAGGAAAGTGAAGACTACACTGAGATTTTCATAGAACCTCAAAGTCTGACCATGCGATTGTGACAGAATCCAGCAACTCGCTATTCCCTACAGAGGGCCCACAACCCCTGGCATGTTTTGGTGATGGTTAACTCTGGTCCCAGCCTCTGTACACCAGAGCCACAGTTCACAGCTAGCTCTAGTGTTAGAGAATTAAAAAGAGTGTGTGGACCAGTTTCTCCCTGATGGTTCCTACCACCATCCTCCAGGAGCTGAGCCAGCTGAAGAGGGAAATGAGCAAACCTGGCACAGGGGTGTAAATTACGCCCTGGGTATACATCCGAGGGGGCATTTGGCCAATCCTGGGCCTTTTTCTGCTGTGGGCTGCCCTTTGCAGAGGGTCAGATTAGAGGTCGACATGTCAAAAGGGCAGAGATCTCACAAGGGTACTTACATCTGGTATATGTGACATATACCAGATATATGAGGCGGGCATGTGTGTGTATTCATTCCATAAGGACATTATAGGTGGCAAGGAGGTTCTGAGAACCACAGTTATATGGCTCTGGCTGACAGTGGCAGCCAAAACTAATTGAGACACTTTTCTCTTGTCTAAGCTCAAAGTAACTCCTTCAGGCTGGAATTACTCATCAAACAAACTGGGAACCACCACACACATGTGAAGACCTGTGCTTGGAGGGGAGTAAGACAGAGAGGGATTGGTTGAAAAGAAAGCATAAGGGTCCTCATGGCTCTGAGGATTACTGTATCTGGTCTCTTACATACTAGGTGCAGTTATATTTCTGAAATTGGCCTGAGTTTAGATTATCCCAGAGAAGAATTCCCTTTCCTCTGCTGAGTATGCTATAAATATAAACAGTAATAACCTCAAAAAAAAAGATAAATGAAAACCACTTTCTATATTCACAGGATATTTAGTTCAACATCTTATGTAATCATGAATTTTGTGGCTCCTGAAGCAGTGCAGGCAGCCACAGAGAAGCTCCTGGTTATATGTAGGAGAAAATGAAGAAGAGGTCAGTTTCTGAGCCCCAGAGGCTAGGATTTCTTGGCCATTAAAGCCTGGAGTTGGAACTAAGGGGTGTAAAGATAACTTGAGGGTCCTGAGGGATGATGGTAGTAGGCTGGTGTGTACCCAGGAATGTTCCAAACCAAAAGCGTGTTCTTCCGCCTCCTCTTCCATTTAGTAAACCCAAGATCCTGTTTACTTCAGCTATGAGCACCTCTCAGTGACATGGAGGCCTCTTATTTTTCCTGAATGGCTTCAGCAGGTATTTGGGTGTTCCTATGTCTCATCTTGTTAAGAAGGGCCAGATTGGAAAGGCGAGACTGCTAAGCTCGAGCCGTACAGCTGGCTGAGGGCAAGCAGGGATGGGGCAGGTAAAGGGGTTGATTTCTATGAGGCTGGAAGATGTGGATTTTAGCAATCTTGGTGGCCTTTGCCTGTTGTATTTGGAAGGAGGCTTTGAAACGCTGCTGATTGCTAGGGCTAAGCCCATAGCTTTGTTACTGTCATGGCCTCCAGAATGGCGGAGAAGGGTCTTTCAGCCTACTGTTGATCCATGAGAAGTAGGTGAGCCAGTACTTTCTGGATCTAGAGATTCTCAGAAACAGAGGAATAAAGGATTCCTGAGAGAAGTAACTGACTGAAGGGAATTTCAGAGCCTATCTGGATATATAATGGATATGATAATGTCAGAACAAACTCAAAGGTCGAATTCTTTCCCCATTTTATTTGGGCAGTGAGGATTCTGGGATGAGACCTCTTCTCTAAGAATCTTCTATGGGAGACATAGCCTCACCACCAGGAGGTAGAGGGGACTACAGGAGCTCTCCTCTGCCAGGGCTGAATTTCAGGCCTTGCACTAGCAAAGACTGAGTGTGCCAGGGAGCTGAGTGGGAACAATCCTTTAGCTGGTACTGATGGGGAAAAATCCTTGCCACCACTCCCAGCCCCAGAGGAATTAGTAAGCCAAGGGTCACTTAAGGATCAAGGACAGAGGAGGCATCCAGCCAGTTGGCACCAGGCTGGTTTAGTAGATTAGTATGTCAGGGTGGGGACAACTCACAGGGTAGGGATTTTAGTGTAGTCATTAGTGTCAATGAGGAAATCAGAAGGACTTGCCTCAAAGTGATGGGAAAGGCCCAAGTGAAATAATATACTTACTCTCTAGATATCCTAGGGAGGAAGGTCATTGGGAGAGAGAACCATGGGAAACAAAGTTAAAATGGAAACATCAGTCCCTGACATGGTGTCAGTCTCTTGGCTCCAAAACATAGCCCTGCATCCTGCTCTTGCTTACCTTCTATCTTCCCACTTCAGGTCTTCTACCATAACACACAGTAAGACACACCTTAACTTGTCCAGCCTAAGGTTGTACTCTGACCTCTTAGATTCCAGGCCTTGCTTTGCTGGGATTGGAGTCATGCTTGACTAGCCATATTTGTAGACTTTTCACACTTGCTAGATGCAGGGCACTCTACTGACTAGTCATTCCAGTTGCAAGAGAAAGCTGCCCTTGTACATGGTTGTTGGTCTCTGGCTTGCCAGCTTTCAACTAGGTTAGCAAAAACCAGAGCCAGGCTGCACTGCATAGAAGAGCCCAGCATTTGGGTGACATACAGGTTAGCCTTGAGCTGTTTTGGAGTTGGCTAACCTACACTTCAGAGAGGCTACAGTTCTGTGGGACAGCAATCCGTGCCAGCTAGTAACTGCCTAACAGAAGAATTAGGCACTTTCTTGAGTACAGATTTTTTGGGACAGTCAGCACAATAAAGCAGGGGGCAAGAATTGGAAACAGATGAAGGTGTCAATAATTCCCAGGGAATTGATTATTGATTCCTAGGGATTCCTAGGAATCAGAGAAGCCACTCGCTCTGTGGGGCTGCTCCATCCATATCATACCCAGACATCATACCCAAACTAAGGCCAGCCTCATTTTGCTTACCAGGCTGGTCAGAGCCCTAGACTGAGCCATCTTCTCTTCTTCTCTAGTTAATGTACTTTGCCCCATTAGGCTATAAGGTAATGTCAGAGTCTGACTCTGACCTGTACTCGACCTAACTTGTTAGAGTTCAACAATTAAGAGGCTACAAGAGGAACACTAGTCTGCTAAATGCAATGATTGAGACAGCTGATAGCATCTACAGTAACTTTAAGAACAGGGATGTTTTTTAAGGTATTGGCAACAGGAAAATTACCTTCTATACGAATCCCTGTCCCAGTGCCCCACCCCCAGCATAGACCACTGGGCTGGGTACTCACTTTTCAAGCAAGGTCAGAGCTGTTACTGGGTTTACCCGGAGGTATTTGCAGTTGGGCTGACCATAGTCAGCAAGATACGTTGACCAATCCCACTGGATGAAGAGATCCAAAAGCTGTAAAATATTCAAATCCACATACCAGAGATTAACCAAACAAATGAGACAAACCAGGATCTCAGAAATCCCAACATCCTTTACCACAAGCTAACAGGTTTGAAAAATAAAAATAAAATCATAGCAAGAGAAAGAATGGTTCAGACCATAGTGTGAATAATAAAATAAATGAGTTACATTAGAAGAAAGTAATCTCTGCCATCAGTAATCTCTGCCATCATTCAGACCATAGTGTGAATAATAAAATAAATGAGTTACATTAGAAGACAGTAATCTCTGCCATCAGCATAGGAGGAGTTCTAAGACCACATGCCAGCAGTTAGTTCTCAGAGGCAGGCCTGTGAAGAAACTAACACTGGACTGGTACAAAATACCAGATTCATAATAATCACTCATGTATTCATTTTTTTAATATTTTTTTTTAGTTGTAGGTGGACACAATATCTTTATTGATTTATTTTTATGTGGTGCTGAGGATCGAACCCAGGGCCTCACGCATGTGAGGCAAGCGCTCTACCACCGAGCCACAATCCCAGCCCCACTCATGTATTCATTTATTAAACACTTATCAAATGCCTTCCACATCCCAAGCACCATTCTAGGAGCTCAGTATTCAACAATGAACAAATAAAGGTGAATATAGTTCACTATCAAAGTATAATTTTCAACTTCAGCTAATTTTATACTGATACTATTCATATTATAATTTTGTAAATTGACCTAGTGTCTTTTACAGCTTTTTTGTTGTTGCTGTTCTTTTGCATGATGTGGTTTAATATCAGGTATTACATTTAGTTAGTTGTCAAATCTCTCTTTTTTACTGGGGATTGAACTTGGGGGCAATCCAACACTGAGCTATACCCCCAGCCATTTTCATTTTATTTTGAGACAGAGTTTCACTAAGGATGGCCTTGAACTTCTGATCCTCCTGCCTCAGCCTCTTGAGTAGCTAGGTTTTTAGGTAGAAGCTACTATAATGTGGAGAATTGTCATGTCTCTTTAGTCACCTTTAATCTAGAATATTTCCACAGCCCTTCTTTTTCTTATAAGATACTGACATTTTTTAAGAATATAGTCTCCCTCACCCCTATTTTCTCCCTCAGTTTGGTTTTATCTAATTCAAGATATGCATTCCTTACCAGAATATTGCATAAGTGGATATCACATCTGGAGGCATACAATGTTCATTTGTTCCACACTGGTATTAATTTTGATCACCTGATCAAGATGACATCTGATTTTTTCACTGTCTAGTTATCATGTTTTCCTTTGTAACTCGTAAGCAACGGGGGAGACTAAGACCATGCAAAGGCACTACTCCATATTAAAATTTCCCTGTATGTTTAACATACAATGAAGATTCCTTACTGATTCAGTCTTTTCCATGTTGGCAGCAAACTTATGACATTCCAACACCATCTTCCCCTCCACATCTATCAGCTGTTACTCAGTCTACTGTAAGAAGACTTTAATATGTTTATCAACTTATATTGGTATGGACTCAAGGTTTCCCATTTTTTCCCCAATGGCTTAAATTCTCTATGATGCCTATTGTTTTCACACTCAAATTGTCTCAGATTAGGCAAATGGGAGTTCCTTCAAGCTGGGGCATGTGTTCCTCTCAATGTCCCCATGATTTTTCAAGCATATATAGGTATAAAAAGGACTTGCAAGCTCATCTTGCATCTTTCCTGCCCCATCTCTGCAACCAGTCATTTCTCTGAGAAGATTCTTTTAGGGGGAATGTTACTGGAGATCAAGATTTAGGTGCTAGGTATTGTCATTCCTGCTGGAATGTTTGTTCACTGCTATTGGGGGTCAATCTGTGGGGAGCTAAGCCCTTTCAGCAGACAGAGTTAGGAATAATATGCACATAAATACACACACACACACACACACACACACACACACACACACACTTTAGAAGTCATGAATCCACACTGACACCTCCAGTTCTAACCCATTCTCACAGGGTTCTATTTGCCTTCCCCTGTGAGTGTCCTAGGACTCAACATCATCATCTCCTTTGCTCAAACTTACAATACATCTAAAGTGGTTTCATGTTTTTACATGAAACTAAAATATAAAACAAAAATAATGCTACTACACAACAATCTCAAGATTTGTTCATAATTCTCCTTCCCAAGTGAAGACTAAGTGATGACTATGTATCATCAAATATCATGTTTATAAATCTACTTGGATTAGTTTTTTTCTGCCCCTCTTCAGTGTAGTTATGGTATTCATCAAAATACAACTGGGTTCCTTTTTTAAATTTGCTTTTAGTTTTAGGTTCTTCTCACTCATCCTTGTTAATTGTTTTAATGTGTGGAACATTAACATGCTTGTAAAAGTCTAAACTATATAAAAGAGGTTAACTCCAAGAAGTGTCACTCCTTCCCTATGGCACCCCAATTCCTCCTATGCCATACAGGTAACCAGTTCCATTGTTTTTAGCTCTGTTATTTCTATGTTCCTATTTGTAAAGATAAAGGAGATACATACATGTTTTCTCATCTCCCTTTTTTTCTTTTGCAAAAAGTAACATGCTATGCACAAGCTATCTATATGCATTTCAAAGCATTTTATTTCTTGAAATGATAAGTATGTGGTGGATGGAGAAGAAGAAAGGAGAGGGTCAGAGGTGGGAGACATAACTTAGGATCACTATTCCTCAAACTTTGTTACTGAGCCTAACTTCCACAATTTTTACCATATCTCATGCAACATGTTAATGTTTATTTAATAATTTTTCTTTGCATTTATTTATCTTAATTATAAGAAAAATTTAAAAGAACACCTTGTAATACCAATATAAATGGAAGCCATGTTATTTGCCATTAATAGAAGAAAATGCAAACCCTAGCACCACAATGAGACATTCTCCTTGACATCAGAAAGATTAACAGGGAGAAGATTCTCAAGTAATTTAGTGTCTAATGGCATATCTGGGTACTATCTAAACCTATTTGAGTATTACTGTTATGGCCTTCTGTGCCTTTAATATTCCATCCAATCTATGTTCTAGGATTAGTTTGTGACTTCAACCAACAGTTAAGAGTGATGACTATGTTCATGGAACAGAGTTAAGCGGCTTATGTGTACAAAGAAGCACTTCTTCTGTATAAAGATGTACGAAAGTTTCGGCCAAGCATCAGTCTCAACAGAGAGGCTCAGTGCACACATGGTTCCTGTGTCCTGACTGGCCAGGAGGTTCCATAACTACGTGTATGCTTTGAACTGTACACTTTGAGATGGACTGCACCACTTGCTAACACAAGCACAGAGACAGTTCAGGAAGGCAAAACAGACTAGTTCCTCGTATTCTCATTCTTCTCATGACCAGGTTTCCTCATTATTATTAGGTTTCCTCAAACTTGACTTCCAATGAGTTTTTCTTACCTGTTTGTGAGAATGTTGCTAAAGTTCTTGATTCTGCATGTGTTGATTTCTGATAGAATTTACAGAGCCATGATTTGGGCCTGCAATATGTCTAGGTTTAGAGTTGCATAAAATTATAACCTTCTTAAGCTTAAAAAAGTTTGAGTGAAATTATCTCTTCTAACATCTTCTCTTATTACAGACTTTGAAACATAAATAATAAAACAGATTTGCTTGCATTTAGTCAGCTTTTTCACTGTTGTGACTAAAATACCTGGCAAGAACAATTTTAGAGAAGGAAAAGTTTATTTGGGAGCTCACAGTTTTAGAGGTCTCAGTTCATAGACAGCTGGGTCTATTCCTTAGGGTTAAAATGAGGCAGAACAATATAGCAGAAGAGTATGGCAGAGGGAAGTGGCTCATATGATAATCAGGAAGAAGAGAGAGATCCCATTCACCAGATATAAAGTATGTATCCCAAAGGCACACCCCCAATGATGCACCTCCTCCAGTCACACTGTATCTGTCTTCAGTTACCACTCAGTTAATCTCCATCAGGGATTAATTCACTGATTGGGTTAAGGCTCTCATAGCCCAATCGTCTCATCTCTGAATGTTTTTGCATTGTCTCACATATGAACATTTGGGGGACACCTGATATCTAAACCATAACAGCTTGTCTCAGATTTTCTTAAAGAATAATGTAAACTGGGGCTGGGGCTGTAGCTCAGGGGTAGAGCGCTTGCCTAGCATGCGTGAGGCACTGGGTTCGATCCTCAGCACCACATATAAATAATAAATAATAAATGGATAAAATAAAGATCCATCAACAACTAAAAAAAAATTAAAAAAAGAAGAACAATGTAAACTGTAAACCCACTGAATTTAACAAACATTTCAAAAGCATCTAATGTGTGCAAAGAACTGGCCTAGGCCTTTCAAGTAATATTAAAATAAAAGGTCTTCCATCACACTGGAGAATAAAGGAAAAACATGAATGAATAACTGTAATCCAAGACAAATTAGTTAAGTGCTATTAAGTGACATACTGATTGTTTCTCTTTTTAAAACATCAATTGAAAATTTAACAAAATTTTCCATTTGTAACAAATTTAAACAAATAAAAATTGTCATGCAGAACACACACACACACACTGAGTAGACCTTAAATTTATTCTGGTTGTCAGTTTCAAAGATGATGGGAATCATCTTGGCAATCTCAAATAATAGTTATGCTTACATTTTTGTCATAGAGTTCAATATGGAAAATTTATCTTGTTAATATCAGTAGCATATTTTGTTTTCTTAAAAGCTTTTCATATTAAAATAATTTTAGAATTACATAAAAGTTCTAAAAATAGGTCACATATTTCCTCTACTTATTATCCAGCTTTAATATTCATGTCTTACATCAACATGGTATGACCATCAAAACCAGGAAATTGAAAATTACAATACTATCAACTAAACTAAAATTTTATTTCTAACTTCACCAGATTTTCTCCTACTGTCCTTTTTCTGTTCCAGAGTCCAAAAGAATATTCCACATTTCATTTGGTCATCATTTGCAGTCTCTTACAATCTTCATTCTTATCTTTCAACACCTTGATACTTATGAAGAGTTTATATCTGGTAATTTATTTTGTAAAATTCCCTCAGTTTGGGTTTGTGCAATATTTGCCTTTTTTTGGATATAGGACTTATTGGTGAGTGTGATTAAGAAGGGGACAACAGGGCTGGGGTTGTGGCTCAGTGGTAGAGCGCTTGCCTCGCATGCGTGAGGCACTGGGTTCGATCCTCAGCACCACATACAAATAAATAAAATAAAGATCCATTGACACTAAAAAAATTAAAAAAAAAAAAAGAAGGGGACAACACAGGGCTGGGGCTGTAGCTCAGTGGTAGAGCGCTTGCCTAGCATGTGTGAGGCACTGGGTTCGATCCTCAGCACCATGTATAAATAATAAATAAATAAAATAAAGATCCATCAACATCTAAAAAAAAATTAAAAAAAAAAAGAAGAGGACAACACAGTGGAAGTCCTCGTGAGTATAGGGCCTGCCACTTGTCCAGGGGACCACGATTGGGGATATAGTTGACCCCACAATCATCAGGAATGAGTTTCTTCTCAGCCACCATGTCTTCAAATTCATCCACATTAAACTTGATAAAGGCCCACTTATTTGAGCTGTGGATCTTCTGGTGGCCAAGGAACTTGAACTTTGTCTTGTGTAGGGCCTCAGTCACATGTTCCTTGTTCAGTAGCTTGGTGTGGATTGACATGATACATTGGCCAATGTGAACCCTGGCTACTGTGCCATGGGGTTTCCCAAGGCACCCTGCGTACCTGTCTGGAGCCTAGACTGGTGATAACATGAGATCAGAAATATGAGCATCCCCTGTTAAGTGCTGTCTCCAAGTGTTTTCTCATGGTTAAATTAAGGCAAAAATTCTCAACCAGGGAGAGATTCTACCAAGGGACATCCTGGATGTCTAGAGACATTTCTGGTTGTCACAAGACTGGGGTGGTGATGGTGCTACTGGCATTAATTTTGTAGAGGTCAGGGATTCTATAAAACATCTTACAGTGCAAGGGATAGCCCTTATAACAAAGAATTATTTGACCAAAACCATCAATAGTGAGAGACCCTGGGTCAAGGTTATGCATTTTTTTTCCAAAAATACCACAAAAGTGATATTATGTTATGTTTAATGCATTGAATCAAGGAATTCATGATGGGCACATATCTTATCACTGGTAATATCAGTCTTGATCACTTGGTTCAGGTGGTAATTACTGGATTTCTCCGTGGTAAAGTAACTGTTTTCCCCTTTGTAATTAATACATTTCTTGGGGGAGATACTGTTTGAGATGATGCAAAAGTCCTGCTTCTCCTCAAATTTTTGTCCACCAACTTTAACATCTGTTAGTGTATCCTGCCTGCAACTATAGTTATTTTGGTGTTTGACCATGGTATTTTCGGTCTCCCTTACTTCTTATTTATTATTATTACTATTTATTGTTATTATTTCAAATTCTAAAGTACTGCTACTTCTCCTTCATTTATTGTTTATCCATCCATCAATTCTTATCAGTATAACCTGGATATTTATTTTATTTTGTGGATTATAATTTAACACAATTATTATTTGCTGTTCAAGTTGTTCCTATTCTGTCCATTAGGACCTTTGGAAGAGATTGGGTCTTTTCTTGTATTTTTGACTTGTCTCTATCCTTTTCTGAATACTTACTTCCCTTCTGGTACTACGAGATGTTCTAAGCTCATCATGCATCTTTCCTTGCCCCAGACCTGGAATCAATCACTTCTCCATGATGCCCTGATTCTTTCCATTGAAGAATGGTTATTTAGAAATCAAGGTCTGAACACTTATTGTGCTCACTTTTACTAGAATAATATTGTATCCAGGCTGCTTCAATGGATAGATCTAAGGAAAACATGTATATATACTAATTTTTGCATATATCTATATTTATTTCTGGAACTATGTGTATGTGTATAAATTATGAGTTTCTATTGATGTCGCTAATTCCAATCCAGCACTACAGGGTTCATTCTAGTTCTTTCCTTCTCTGACAGTGAGAAACCTGGTCATCATCTAAAATGTAGCTGGCTCATTTATTCAGACCTAGTTTAAAGTGGTTTCAGAGTTTCTAACCCAGGCCCCTGTGACAACACATTTACTAACTAGAGTCCAGCATTTACACATAGTTCTTTTTGTCTTTGTCTTTACAGTTTCCAGTCAAAATACTGGTTTTGGAAATTACCTCAGTTAGTTCTTTTCTTCCTCACTCGTCCATCTGATTAGATTGTTATTTT
>CM053411.1:25680853-25844748 GCA_028644305.1 Xerus rutilus | reverse complement strand
ATTCAGACCTAGTTTAAAGTGGTTTCAGAGTTTCTAACCCAGGCCCCTGTGACAACACATTTACTAACTAGAGTCCAGCATTTACACATAGTTCTTTTTGTCTTTGTCTTTACAGTTTCCAGTCAAAATACTGGTTTTGGAAATTACCTCAGTTAGTTCTTTTCTTCCTCACTCGTCCATCTGATTAGATTGTTATTTTGTAATGTAGATAGGTCCATTTTTTTACTGCTTCTGTTCCATTTTGGATTCCCTTACATCCTGGCTAATTTTAATTATTTATTTTGAGGTATGGGAAAAAATACTACAGTTCTGAGAGTCAAAGCTCTACAGAAAAGCATGCTGGGAGAAGTATCACTCTGGGGCTGGGATTGTAGCTCAGCGGTAGAGCGCTTGCCTCGCATGCGTGAGGCCCTGGGTTCGATCCTCAGCACCACATACAAAGCAATAAAATAAAGACATTGTGTCCATCTATAACTAAAAAAATATTTAAAAAAAAAAAGAGTGACACAGTTTAAAAAAAAAAAAAAGAAGTATCACTCTCTTCTCACCCTCACTAACCTGTTCCTATTCTCCTTTCCACATTTCCCCATGCATCCCTTGCAGGTAATCAATCTAGTTGTTTCTCATTTATCTTTCTTTTACTTCTTTCACACAAATGAGTAGATACCTGCGAATTTTTTTTTGTATCTTCCTCTTTGCCTCACCTGAAAGAGCATACCATAGCTACTCATTTGCACTTTGTTTTTTCATGCGATGGTATATCCTAGAACTCAGTCCCTAGAAGCTCATTCCTCACTAATGATCATATTCTTAATTTATTCAAACAAATCCTTTTTTTTTTGTAAACAAGGTAAGATAAGTCATCTTTAAGAGACAGATCAGACATTACATTGTTAAACTGATTGAACAAGAGTGTTGATATTTATAGAATAGGACATACTGATAAATGTTAGTGTTAGCAAACTCAACGAGTCATCAATGATGCTTTGATCTCAAACACAGAATCATTTGCTTATAGTATTTGTAAGAACAGGGGAATTGAACTAGTGTAATAGTTTACAAGCCACACAGGTTAATTCAAGTCGCAAATTAGCTGATTGTTGGTTATTACACAAGAAAGTGGGAAAGTATGTGAAAAGAAGACATTTTGAGCTGGGTTATACTAAGCTGGCTACTGTGATAGAATACCTTTTCTTTGCCTCCTATGTGACTTTTATCTATGTGACTTTTAACTACGGTTTTGGCAAAGTTCTAAAGCTGTCTCTGTTAAGCTTCTTTGTTACTTCAGAACATTCCCATGGCTTAATAGGACTCAAATTATTATTCTTATTTCATGGTGAGAGGGGTAGGATGAGTAGGAAGGATCAAGACCAAAAAAGAATGAGCAACTAGCTGACAATCACGGTAACAAGTGGTAGAGATGGCTGTTGGCTCACTCTCCCCAAGATGCCAATCTTGTTTGTTTTTAAAAATTCTCATTGATTCTGTCTCTGGTACTCATTTGAGGTTAGGCCAAACTTCTGAAAGACTTTCTGTTTGGCAATGGTAGCTGAGAAAGACTAGAAAAATCCAAACAAGTCAATGTCAAAACTCGTTCAAGGCCACACAACAATTTAACTGGACAGAGAACAGATAGCACTATAATAGTAGAACAAATGCAAAGTTCCAGAAAAGACCTTCAGGAGGAGATATTATTAAGATATTTAGGGTTCTCTATATCCTTGTTACCACCTACTAATAGTCAAACATTTCCAGCAGAAAATACACAAATAATTCAGACAGATGAGTTGCTCATGGGTAAGAGAGTAGAAAGAAATATTTAGGTAGAAATGATAGGCTAATATTCAAGCAAACTCTCCCAAGGGTGCACTTGTATTCTCTTGAGTGGAAAGGATTAGCCAAAGAACTCAGAGTGTGAAGATGAAGAATCTGGAGGAAGATGCCCTGCTTGCTCCCACTATTAGACTACTGGTAGTGATTATACCAATTCACACCATGCCTTTTCTTATCATAGGTGAAGAGAATTCTTGGAATCTAAACCTCATTTGCCATGTAGACTGGGAGCTCCCCAAGGATGAGAATTATGCTTCCTTTTTATGATCCTCCCACAGCACGGACTAGCAAAGGACTAGATTCCCCGCCCCCCAAATAGTCAATAGATATGTAAAATGGAATTAAAATAGATGAACTAACATTTTATAGCAACAATATTGGCTAAATGGTGGACCAGACTCATAATTTGTGTTCATCACAGAACACTTCTCAAATGGACCAAAACTAGGATTCTCCTGAATATCACTAGAGGGAAAGTTGTGTGAGGAATAAGGAAATATCAAACAGGAGAGATGCTATCTATGACAAGTGAGGGATAACCCAGTTCTGAATATCTGAACTCAAGGTTTCGAGGGAAGATACATATAAGTAGTGAATAGGAACCCAGTTGATGTTTGGCCATGTCTGGGCTGGCTCCAGTGGATAGCATGGGGCTTAGCTTGTGTTAGGGAAAGTGTTTTCTTTCCAGAATGCCTGCAAAGATTCCATGGGGAGCAGAGGATCACAGGTAGGCACAGATAGAAACAAATACAAAGCCACACTGACAACATCCACACCCCAATTCCCTAAGGGCAATTTTCTTTACATGTCCTCTCTTGAACAGGCACATTGAGTCCTGTAGAGGACTGTGCTCCCAAAGCAGGTGTGTCCTTGAAGTAAATGTGATGCAGGAAAACCTGACTTTGCGCTTTATATACATCCAGCAGAATTCTTCATGCTGAACAGGATAGACTACAAAATGATTTCAAATAACATGCTTCTCTGAGATACTTGTCATATAATCCAACAAAAACTCTAAATATGCTACCTCTTCAGAACATGGCTACTATGTAAAGTATAGTCTACTATTTGCTCAGGAGAACAGTAACATACAGAACACTACAGCCCAAGTTTCTGTTGTCTGTCCCCTGTCTTTGACAGAATGACACTAATCATATCATTATAAAGGATTTTTCATAATCTATGATGTACAGGTGTCTTTTAGGAGTCAGTGGAGCAGAGCAAAAAGAGCCATAGGCTGAGGGTTTCCTAGTTGACATTATAACCCCAGGTATGCCACCAAATCTGTTTTTCTGGTCCAGATATAGAGTCCTAATAGCTTCTCTCAAAAGTTTAGGGCAGAACAAGAAAATAATTGCAAAAAGTCCACTAAAAAGCATAGAATTGACTGATGACCCATTTGGGTTTACTGCCCAAGATTTTCCCCAAGCTGGTATCCCTGGGGCTAGGCCACTCTGATTCAAAGAAGAGCATTTGCTTGCCTCCTGCATATCCTCAAAAGTGCTTCCTGACACAGGTATCTGGGCAAATACTGGAAAGGGAACGCTGGACTTCAACAAACATAAACTGAATACCTACAGTGAATTAGGCACTTAGGCACTGTACAAGAAAAGATGATAAAACAATATCTCCAGTCTTGAGGAACTCAGGTAAACAGACAGGTACAGAGTGATGCGAACACTCAGAGATATTCTAACAGGCACAAAGGAAGTTAAAAAGAAGGGCATCTTAGCTTGAGCCAGGTATGCAGGGGCTGGGTGTCAGGCAAGAAATGTGACAGGGCTGGGTCTCAGGAGTACATTTGGAATAACTAGGACAAATGAAGCAAGTGATAAATGACCTCCTCTGCTATGTTAAGATGACTGAATTTAGCCTGGAGGTTTCTCTACTTGTTTTCATGGAGACTGCTATCTGCTTTTTTCTAGATTGGGGGATAAAAAACTACAACAAATCAACTGGATGTTTTGTAAATAAAGTTTTATTGGAACACAGCCAAGTTCACTGGTTTACGTATTACTTGTGGTTGCTTTTGTGCTACAGCAGCTGAGGTAAGTTGTTGTGACAGACACCGTATGACCTGAAAAGCCTAAATTATTTGCTATTGGATCTTTCATAGAAAAAGTTCACCTCTAGATCTCAGGCAGGGAGGGCAGTGTACTCTGACATTTTCTTAGATGTGTAATACCTGATATCTACTAAATTGAAAAAAGATGAAAGAAAATGGCTCTAAGGAGATCCTTCTAATTGTAATGAGATGGCACAAACTTCCTTATCTTAACAATTGGCATCAGAATTTTTTTAAGAAGATATATATTCGGGAAAATTTCTTACTTGGGTGAGACCCTCCAAGTGTGAAGACATCTAGACTAGAAGGGGGAGGAATCTGTTTCACTGGATCTTGAGAGGCAGAATGTGACAGGAGACTTAACTGATATGTGTGAGAGGGGCTAAGAAGGAAATTCCTAGTGATATTGAGGCTCCAAAAAACTGTGGAGAACTGGAATATCTAATAGTAGCTTTTTCAAAGCTGTTGCCATGCAGTATGTGACAATCTCCTCTACAAACTCACCACCTTGATCCCAATCTTTAGACAAATGTCCTCTGCTCCCCATTGCTCAGGTGAAGGATTCTTCTGTGCCTGTGTGTGTGTGTTTGTGTGACTCAAAGCAGCAGCTGAGTTCACACCTAGGAGGCTGCAAAACTGAACTGTACAAATGGCAGCCCAGAAGGCAAGAAGACCTACATATCTAGGGACTCACAGAAACCTGGAGGCCTTTGGATTTTCTACAGGTGATAGAACTGGGGTTGGGAGAGGTCCCAAACTTCTCTGGATCTCTGTAGGCTGAAGAGGTCTGATTTACACCTGAGCTGTGGGACAGTGGCCATTCCATCAGCTGGCTCCTGGAACTCCAAGGTAGGTCTGACCTCCTTTTTTCCAGGGCAGAGTGAGGGCAAGCAAAGAGGTGAGGGAAGGACAATGCGGCTGCGTGGCTCCCTGCTTTCTCCGCAGCCCAGCTTCAGTGGATGGTGGCTTCACTAAGCTCTGCATCAGTGACCAACAAGCATAGCAGCCTTTTCCTCTGAAAGGAAACAGTGCCCTGAGAAAGATTTATTTGCCTCCTAAATGTGGATTTCTAGGTTTTCTGTTGAAACTTCTCACCTCTAAGACTACCTGGGTAAAGAGAAAAAGAAAGACAGGCAGGCTTCAGGGTCCCATTGGCACCAGCTTCCTAGGGGAAAGATTGCCAAGTGAAAATGCTAACACCAAACATTCCTTCAAGTGTGACTGTCCTAGACAGCCATTTCTCATTGACCACAGAGCATCTATCCTCCTGCAGGGGGCAGAAGGAAAGCCTATTGCCACACCGGGTGATAATAACCATACCATACAGGCATATGTACTCAAGGGGAGGATGGGAGGCTGGTGCAATGAGCTGATTGAATTGTCACTTGTTGGGGTGGCGGATGCAGGCAGGTGTGAGTTCTGTAGGGAACTGCTGCCACAGAGATGGTAGAAGGAGCTGGGAACCATGGGCTAGGGTTTGTTTGTTTTCTTTTGTTTTTGGTATGCTATGATCTGTTAAAGATTCCTAGGTGAATGGATTAGGGAATATATTATTGAGTTGTTAACTAAACTAGTCCCCACCTGTTGGCCAAAATAATTAGGTGGTTTACAAACATCCTAACAAAGAGATCATGGATTAAAGACAATGTTAATAACATAATATAATCAAATATAATATAAGCATCAAGAAAATGACAGAACTCAAAAATCTCCTAATTATAGTACAGACTCTTTATCATTTACATCAGAAAGTAAAAGTAGTGATAAGCTAATCAGATTTGACAAGTCAGTTGGCCAAATATGAAATTATCAGAAAAGCTATTTGAAATGTGATTTTAATCCACTATCATAATGAACTTTCTTTAGCTTAAGTCCATATGTGCCTTGAAATATTAGTAGCTACTTGTACACATATGTCCATATACACATAGACAGAGTTTCAAAGGTAGTGATAATGTTCCATATTTTAAGCTGCAGTCAGGAGGAGGGTGTGTATGCAAATATTCTTTTGTAGCTATTCAATATCTAATTAAAATGTATTAATAAGTTGTTGTACACAGAAATATATTTGGGTTGAGTCCTCAAAATTAATTTTACCAACAGTGGTGGCTCAATCAGAAAAGTTTAGAGACACTGACTAGATAATCTTCAGGGAAAGCTATCATAAAGTCACAATGAAAATGGTTTAGGTTCTTTTTTCATAAATGGATAAATTAAGAAACAGTTGTAGGAAATTATTTCTTGCTTTATAGAGGTTATTATTACAAATTACAGCCTAGTTACTTTATGACAGGCATAAGAAAAAATCTAACATTAAAGGATAGTAAAGTGGGAAATGTATTTATATCCTGGGTAAGTTTAGAATAAGTTAGAACCACAGTGGCCTAGGAGATATATAAGTCTGACCAAAAGACTAAGTACTAGACAACTAACTTCTTAAGACCCTTAGCCCAATTGGATATGCATTTAAAATATATCCTGATCACTTGTTTAAGGGGCCAGAGATTGCATAAAATTGCAATTCAGAATTCCACCACCAAATTTAGGGACTAATCAATAGATTAATTAAAAAGTATTAGATAATAAGTGGTTCTCAATAAAACGGTATTTTTGTTTCTTTGTGGTCACTTCATAAACTCCAAATATCACATGGTTCTACCTCCCAAAGACTATGTTAAGTAAACACTCACTCCCAGGAAGGCTACAGTCTCAGCCCTAGGGGGACAGTATATTTGATATATTCCTTTTCATTAAATTTATTTTCTTCCTTTTAATTTTATTCACTAATTACATTTTTTGTATCATCTTAATGAATCATCTCAATTTCATTTTGGAACTATGTTGGATTAAACAAATATGATTAAAAAATGCTAATAGGCATGCCACCTGTCCTTGGGAATCAAGGAAGGAGTCCAGGCATTGAGGACTGTGTGCGTCCAGAGCAAGGAAAGATCAGAGAGGCCCAAAAGATTCACAGTTCCATTCTTCCATAAACATAGGCACAATTTAGATAAATAGGGAAGAAAACAGGAAATTTCAAGCAAAGGGACTAGTACAGGCCAAGAAGCAGAACTAGGAATTTCTGAGATATGTTCGGGGGAAGAAGAAAACAGATGTGTCTTAAACATCTACTACTGTGTGACTAATTCTGGGCTAGTATCTTCCTCTATTTTATTTGATCCCTAGGAAAATCAACAGCCTAATAGGTAAGTAACTCCATTTTACAGAAGACGAAAGGAAATCTCCAAAAGGTTAAAAGAATGAACCAAAAGGAACCAATCTGTTAAGAGTAAGGGCTTGGACCCAAGGTAGTGTGACTCTTTTTCCTCTTTTCCCTTTTGGGTCTCTGTCAAGAGCCAGCTGGTGTATCTTGGAGGAAAGCAGAAGTGGCACATAAAGAAGTAGCTGTGGAAAGGTCAAAGAATTAGGCAGGGCTGGACTATGACAGAGTATTGATTCCCTGTCTAAGGAACTTATATTTCATGGGGAGTGTAACATTCCAGTAGCAGCTTATTAAGCAAGGTACATTTAATAGAAGAATATGCAATGGACTGAAGTTGAAATTTTTTGGGCAGGAAGATCAGAGTCAGTGAGGATCTGGACTAGGATGGCAGCCACAGGATGAGAAAGGAATGAATGGATGCTGTCTCAGGTCCAAGTGTAGGATCTAAAGGCTGACTAAATGTTGCAGTGGAATAGGGAAGACTAAAAATGAACCACAGGCAGGGTTTTCAAAACCAGTTGCCTGTATAGACCAGCGGGTAATAGATGAATGAATCAGGCAGGTGAAATGCAATAGCGAACAGAGGGGGAATCCCCCTAAAGGCATTCGAATGCAGATGTTTTTAAAACACTGTGCCAGTTACTTCTTGGGCTACTGGTTTGAAAATTGTATGGGTTTTGAAGCTGGATGAGACAAGGCCAAAGAGGAGACTTGGTGGGTATTGCCAGATGTACCTTTCATGTTCCCACAGCTGCTTCCCTTCTCCCTTCAGTAGGATATACCAAGTTAATTAGGGTCATTATCAGTCCTCATTTCTGTTCACCAGCTGAACTAACATGCATGTCCCACAAAGAAGAAATAAGGCCAATGTGCAAAGAAAAGTATTTCGAGTTCAAGCCAGTATTGTCAAGGTTACTTAGAATATCAGGTTTTGGCATGAGCTAAACCAATGGCCTTCAGAAGAGCAGACAGATCCCAAACAAGCTGTTGCCTCCAAAAAACACCAGCACAGTATTCAGTGTCTGTGCTCTCACACGGCAGGGCTGCTTCCTCCCCTATCTTACTCTTTTTCTCTACCAGGATCCATTTTGTAAAGAACTTCTCAGATCAAGTCAGGTCAAGTCATAAGGCAGAGGGCACAGAAGGTTATGAATATTTATGGAGAATCTAGCCAGTGTTAGCTCAGTGGTATATGTTTTACATAGATAATCTTATTTGATCCTTTACACAATTCTGTGAGATAGGTATTATTGGCCCATTTTTATAGATGTGAATAAGAGAGGTTTAAGTGACTTGTCTAAAGATCGTAAAGTTACTAAATAGCAGGGCTTGGATTTGAATGTAAGTCTTTTTAACTCCAAAGCTACACCCTTCTACAATGCCAAGTTACTTCTCAATGGAAAAAGATGTCAAGGGCTAAGGTCTTCACTGTTGTTCTCATTCCAAACAAAAACAGATGAATCAATACACCTCTGAATTCTTTTATATGTGTATTTTGCTTAAGTGAAGTCCAATACTTACATAATTCAACAGTTAACAATGCTGAAATCAGATTATTACAAATCTGGAGTATTCAAGTTAGGGAAACCCAAACTGGGTACCATATTTAAATCCTGGTATGCAGCAACTATTAGAGTGTGATAATGTTGGGCTGGCTAAATGCCTGACTTGCCTAGCATGTGCTCATGAGCTAGAATTTTCAAGCTGGGAGAACCTCCATGAAGGCCAAACCAGAAACTCAATGAAATTCCAAGAAGCAACACAGTTCACTAAGGAAGCCACATGAAAAGAAAGTGGTGCTCCAATTGTGGTTATTAGACTGTAGAATGAAGTGTCCCACCCAGAGCTGGCTAGTGAGTCTCAGTGACTCAGTACTTTTTGACAATAACTATGCAGCAACAATGAGCCAACCTCCAGGGGACATAAGAATTTCAATTTAGATTTCCAAGAAGATTTCATTAGGCAACTATCTCAGAGGGTGAGATTACCTTACACCTTTGCTCAATACCACACTTAGTTCCAAGATGCTCAAAGGCAACATACACAAGCAGGCCCAGTTGGTAAGCGCTTGCTGAAAATCTTGGCCAAGTTTAAGTGCATTGTTATGGGCAAAGTAGAAGGCTGGCCAATGGTCTGTGGTAGGTTTCAATGACCAAAGGTAGTCATAGCTCCAAGGAACAGTGAAGTCTGAGATACATTCTAAAACCTAAGACAAATACCCCCACCCACCATCACCATGAATATACTTCCTTTTCTAGTAGCATTTCCTATCTAACATTGTGCTAATGCCCAAAACTGTCAAAATAACACTTCTCAGAATTCTGTTCTGAGGGACTAAGGAGTTTACATAGAAACATTTTTGCTTGAATTCTCCCTCGCATATTTTTTTGGGGGTGGATAGTGGACATGCTTTATTTGGAGGCAGTAGCTGCTCCCCTCCCCCAGTCATTTTCATAGGCCTTTTTTATATGTGGGTCAAACAAAGGAAGCGCATTACTAAGGTAAGTGAGCGCATGCTTGCAAACAAATGTTTATGACCTTGAGTACATATGCTGAATCAGTGTTTATGCCCTTGGCAACATACTAAAACCATAGCCTACTGGCAGCCTCTGCAAGGGAGCCTAACTATAGCCATCTTTGGTCTGCCCTACACCTACCTGTACCCCAAACTTCTACAGTTTGTTCTGTGCTGTCTGTCTCCTGCTTAGTGAACATACGTTTAGTCACCCTGCCTCTGTTGCTAGCTGTAGACATATTCTTTGGACTTTTAAAAGGTTCTCAGAATAGAAGACAGAAGATCAGCGCTTCTGTCCTGATCTGTCACTAGTCATCTTGCAACTTAGGATTCCTCTAAAACTCACTTTTACTGACAACCAGATAGCTAATGTCCCTTCCAGTTTTAAGATTCCAAATCTGATGAAGCCCTTATAAGAAGTGAACAGCTATGGGACAGAGAGTAGTTCTCAGCACTGGGCAGGAATGAGGCTGCTAAAATGGCACTGTGAGAAAGTGCAGATAACTGCAGCATTCCTGCATCTACCGAGAAGAAAGCTGAGGTCCAGGAAGATTCATTGTGGCAAAGCTACAATGACTAGGGCTGCAGTTAGAATTCATATCACTGACTTTGAGTCCACTTTTCTTTCTACTATATAATGCAATTTAATTGGCTGAAGGGGAACCAAAATCTTTGGGAATAGCATACTGGTCAGGTGCCTAGAGAAATAAAGAAGAATGAAAGGGAGTTTTGTTTTTGAATTAAGAAATAAAAAGGTAAAAAAAGAATATAAAATCTATGTTTCCTCTGTTAAATAAATGTCAGTGGTTTATCTAATTGACTTCAAACCCTCCCTTTGCTTGAAAGGAATAGGATATTACTAACAGAAGTGAATTCTACCTTTCTTCCTCTACCCCTTCACCTTCCCAGAGAAGACCAACTACTACCATGATTTTGTTGTATCTGCTACATGTTTTAAATTGTGTTAAGCACTGCATGTAACATTCTGCTTTTTTTATTTGATCTTATGTTTTCAAGATCTATCCACACTGATCCATCTAAAAATGGTTCATTTATTCAAACTGTCAAATAGTATTCTTCAGTGTATAAGAATACTTAAATACAATATAACATATTTACCAATTTATTCATGATGAAAATTTATACAATTGTATTCCTAGATAACAGGGGAATGAGGTGCTTGCCTATACCCAGGCAGCAGACAGCACGCTAGGTAAGTGTGGTAAGGAGGGATTGTCAGTCAGTCTTTACTGCCATACATATGAAATGATGTGGACCAAGTTAAATACTCTGTGAATTTGATCCCATAGCAAGGGGCACAGAAAAACTCAAATGAACAGTTAAGGCCAAGATTCTTAATTAGATAACTGGAAAAACAAAACAAAACTCTTTCTCTCCTTGGAAGAGAAAATGTAGAGAAATAAAGAGGAACAGTAGGCCTGGCCTAACCAGAATTAAGATGAACACAAAGTAGTTCTCTGAATTATAATGTCAGGAAGTGATATTCCCATTTCTCAGCCTTTGGGAATGGATCAGGAAGTCTCTATAGGATTTTCAAAGGCATTTAAGGTTGACCTGGAATGGTAGAGAGGGACAAGCTCTGTTTTCATAAATATTACCCTTTATTCCAAGTTTATATTTTCCTTAAACATGAATGGATTGTCTCTGAAATTGTCCAAGAAGCATGTAAAGACCCATTAGCTAGTGTCTGAATGGAGTGGGTAGGAGAATTTAGGAGAAAAAAAGGAGAAATTTTGTGGGAGAACTTTGTATCACTTATTCTCAGAGATCTGAGGATGGAAAGCTCTCTCCCCTTATTCTGCACATAGTAGCTTAATCTTATACCTTCTTGTATGACCAAAGATAAAGGAGCCTTTATCCACCATTAGATACTTGGGTTTATTATCTCTGTGTTACAGTGTGGTTTGTTGTGGGGTCTCTCAGGTTTCTGACTTAGTTTCTTAATCAGGTGAATTTGTCAAAACCTGCTTCAATTTGTTGAATGAGGATGTGAAAAGAGGTACAGTAAGTGAAAGCACTTGAAAACTTCACATTGTTATTATAGTTAGTAACACTATTACCATAAAGTATCGATATTATTCAAAGAGATTTTTTTTTTAAAGCAACTAAATACTGCCCTTTGTGAACTTTACAGCAACAGGAATTGTTCTGACTTTTGCTTCAATGTAATATAGACTCAAATTCCTGGCTCACATCCAAGCTACAACTCCCTTCTCCTGACCCCAGAACCATCATGTCCATGTTCTCTGTGAGCCAGGGCCAGATGAATATTCTCCAGATTAGCACTGTCCATGTGGCTTGTCCCCTGGGAGCAGAGTTCCTTCAAGGATCTTACCAAGGGCCAGATTATGCTCAGAGGTTTTTGAGAAGAGACCACTTGTACTTTTAATACTATGAGCAAACTTGAAACAATCTACCCTTTTACCTGGGATCTCTCCCATGTCTTCCAGAAAATTACCCAAAAGCACATGCCAAAGTAATATTGGAAAATTACCACCACCTTGTTTTAGCCAGACCCCTTGCTTAGTGCTTTCCATCTGGTGGCAAGCCATATTCTTGACTTGAAGATGCTGTCTGTAGAAGTTCAATTTTCCTAATACTTTTCTACCTCTTGTCCCCTTTGTGGATGTCACAAACATTTTACAACACTGAATTGAAGACAGAGGGCTGGGATGGTGGTTAGGAAATCTTCAGTTATGATGAGCAGTGGCGGCAAGGCAAGTCCTTCTGCCTTGGAGCTACAGTCAGTTCAGGGTTTTCATTCTTTCTTACTTATGTGCCCTTTGGCAAGTTACTAACCTCTTTTGAAGGTGGAAGTAATACTTAGCTTGGTAAAGCTCAGCATAGTGCCTGGCCCTTAGTAAATTCTCAGCAGACATTAGTGACGAGGATGACAGTAAAGATGACAAACTCATTCCTGCTTTTCCAACGTCACTCCTTCCCTCATGCTGTTTTCTCATTTAGAATGCCCTCTTTTCCTCTTTATAGTATCCAGATCCTTCTCATTCTAAAGAGACCTTTCAGTCTTTTTCAATCAGTCCCTAGCACATTTCCTTTGGTAGTTTCACAGCTTATCTTAAATTATTAATTATGTCTTTTGTCTTACCATCTCCAGAAGAGTTATAAGCTCGTTTAGAGTATGGTCTTTTTCTCTGCTTCTACCTGGCACAGGTCTAGGCCCAGGGTAGCCATGAAATATTAAGAATTAAGCAGAGTCGAGAAGACTTTTGTCTGCTGGTCACAGAGTGATACCAAGTGCAAGACATAGCTAAAAGCTATGTCTTCCTGGCCGCTCAATACCCCTGGGCTTTCACCAACTCATACAACTAAAACGGTCCTACATTGGCTGAAGAGTGAAAAATCTAGTCTTTGAATACTTCTCAATGAGTAAGGAGTTCTAGATGCTCTAGAAGTTTGAGATTTCATTCTTGCCAGTGATAATGCACTAAGCAATTAGCTGCTCCAGATACTGGAGCACTAATTATATTTTTATATTCCCAAGAGGGTAGCTGAGGTACAGCAGGAGTCTGTTCCCCATGCGTATCTGTCCTGGTCCAGCAGCTTTGGACTGCCAAGGTATTGGTTTATGGCAAATGAGAGTGGGTCAGAAATCACAAAGTAGCTACTTGATGCTCTTCTGTAAGCTGCTGAGGCTCAGGCGATGGCCCCCATACTATTCTATACTGTCCTATATGCTTTTGGAATTCTCTGGCCTAGACACATCTCTGCAAATGGGCTGGATACTACAGCACAGTCCTAGATGGAAGGGAACTTTCAATAGGCAACTATCCAGATGCCATCTTCAGCTTTCTCTGGATACCAACAAAGTGTCTTTCTTTCACCCTCCTACCTCTAAGGCCAGATTGCAGACACTTCATCTTCTAGCCTGTAAGCAAGTCAAGGGCTTGTCCATTTGTTCATCTTGGTGTTCAGCACCATATGGTGGGGCAGAAAGGAAGCTCAGTAAAGGCATGCTGACTAATGATTGTGAGACAGCATGGCAGGAGGCCAGTGTCTTGGCAAAGCCCTGAATGTATCACAGCAAACATCTCTCCCCTCATGCCCATGCCCCTGGCTTCCTGAGGTTAACACCAGGGTCTGCCTGCACAAGGTGCTAGTCTCTGCTTTCTGTTGGTGTTTTTTCACGTTCTCCGAAACGCGAAGAATGGGTGGAAAGGCTCAGCCACAGGATATTGGACTGTTTACAGTTGGCCAGGCCAAGATTAGCGTGAGCACAACATATGCCAAGTTCATTGGAAGTTACATTTTCCCTTTGTTTACACATTACAGGGGAGAAGACCAGAAGGAAAAAAAAAAAAAAGCAGGTGACCTCCTGTTAACCTCACCCGTCTGCAAGAGGCTGCTGCCCTCACCTCTGAATGAACTTTCAGATTATCTCAGACAAGATTCACCTTGCGCTGAACTTGTACGCCTGCTCTGAAGCCCCCAGTCACGTAGCTGTGATTAAACATTACAGAGTGGCCATAAATTTACAGAAGTATTATTGTGGCTTGCTTTCCTCTTTCTTCTTTGGGAGAGGAAGAGAGCAATGGGTTTGGGGTGGGGGATGCTAAAAAAAGGGAAACCCATAGTCAAACAAACAGTTCCTTTTCACAGTTCTGAACAAAAGAGAAAACATTGTATAGGTGTCCCAGAAGGAAGGGGAAAGAAATTTGGTCATGTGAGAGAAATCAGATCTCCAGAAGAATGCAAAAGCCCCAAACTCAGCAGAACACATGGGGTGCTTCTGGTCCCACTTGCAGACAACCTATAAGTTCACAGGTAAAGCATATGCCTGTTTTTCCCTTGCTCCTTGCTCGTCCTGAAGGGGATCCCTGAAGTAATACTTGTGCTTGAGAATGAGTAACACTTTTGCTTCGATTTGCTCCATGGTGGGGGTCACTTGCTACAAGTGACAAGGTGGTAGGCAAGGGAAAGAAGGCTGCTAGAAAACTCAGTTCATTTTGTTCTGAGCTGCTACGAGGGATGAGGAAGCCCCAACATCTGGGACATTTAAACAGAGACTGGACAGAGACTAGACCATGTTCTAAAGGAAACACCCAGGAGACTGACCAGATGACCTAAGAACATTTATTTCTATGATTCACTGTTTTATGCTTAAAGTAGGAAAAAAAAATGGATATTCCACTGAAGTTAAGTTTGCTAAACTCTTTAGGGTTCCAAAGCCAAGATATGCCTGCAAAAGGCCTGTGCTGACCACGAAACAATGAGACCTCTATAACCAGAAAAGGCCAGAGAGTGCTCTGTTTGATCCAAAAGAATTGTAAAAAGTGGTCAGGAAGCCCAGACTGAGGTGATAGGTGCTGGCCAGCTAAGTCACCTTTGGAAAGCAGTCATTCTGTCTCTAGTTACCCTATGGCGGTGACGGGGTGCTAAAGAGGCTCATTGTTTCTACAGTTGGCAAGACCTTGTCCATAAAAGCAGCAAAGCCCAGGGCCTGTCCACATGAGGAAGGCAGCTGATGGCTTAGCTCAGTTCTGACTTGTTGCAAGATCTCTTGTTGTTTGCAAGAATCAGCCAGAAGTCAGAATAACAGGCCTTGGAAATGTTTAGGCCCTGCCTCTGACACACACAGCTGAGCCAGGAAGTGAAATGGCCATTGTGTCAGGGCAGTAGTGGGGACATTTAAGTTCAGCATGGGAGTTCTGAGGTCAACGTCTGGTCTCAGCAGCAACCTGTGTTCAAATCTCTGGTCTGGACTTGGAGACAAAAGAGAATAGGTTCCTGTCTTTCAGTATAAGCTGTGTTAGATGATGAGTCCCTCAGACTGAACACATGGAGGCTGGGGTATGAGAATCATGGAAGCTGAGACAGCAAGCAGGGCACTATACTGCAGTTGACAGTATGAAATCAGGCACATAATCACAGAACACACAGCTACCAGCTACCAGATTCAGCAGGGCAGCTGGGAACCAGGAAGGCATACACAAGAGGTAGACAGGCACACAGCACCCAGAGCTGCAAAATGAGTTGAGACTGTTGGGTGGACAACCTGGGAGAAAAAGCACAGTCACAATGAAGCTTACATTTGTTGAGAGCTGAAAGCCGGCCAGGTACATATTAAATGCTTTTTTGGCACAGTTTGATTTAATGTAATCCTAAGAGAAAGATAGTTATTATCATGCCTATTGGACACATAAAGTAACTGAGGCACAGAACAATTTAAGCAGCTGCTCAAAATCACACTGCTAGTAAGCAAGAAAGCCAAAATCTTAACTCCAGTCTGTTTGATTGAATGTATATTTAAATATGTGAGTTGAATCTTGGAAATAGAGTTAAGGAAATCTAGCTTGGCATGGTGGCGCATGCCTGTAATCCCAGTGACTTGGGAGGCTGAGGTAGGAGGACTATAAGTTTGAAGGAAGCCTTAGCAACTTAGACCCTGTCTCAAAATAAAAAATAAAAAGAGCTGGGGACAAGGTACAGCAGTTAAGTATCCCTGAATCAATCCCCAGAATTAAACAAACAAACAAAAAATTAAAGGAACCTACAAAATTTTACACCATCAGACTGAATAAAATTTCCTACCACTCTTCAAGACCCTGCTTAAGTCCCTTTCTCCTCTAGGAAACCTTCTTGACTACTACTATCAGCTTTGAGATTTATCCCTTCTCTGAACTCTGTACTTATTGTTTATGGTGCACAGGAAGTACTGTATCACATATTTTTCTATTCTTCCAACTGTTTGTCTCTCACAACTGAACAGTTGCTTATGTCAGTAAACCAGATGTTGATATACAGAGAAACCTAAGTGTTTTTATGTTTGTGTCTCCCAGAATAGAATGTCAATCTTTGAGGCCTGAGACCCACAAAGCCTATGACAGTAAGAGACACACAGTGGGACCTCAATATATTGTGACTAAGCCACTGTCTCCAGAAACTTGAAAAAGAAAAGTTCTTGATATACAAAATAAGGGAAAACTATAAAATAATGAGAGTTGTTTTTTTTAAAATAATTTTTTTTAGTTGTAGGCAGAATATCTTTATTTTATTTTTACGTGGTGCTGAGGATCGAACCAAGTGCCTCATGCATGCTAGGTGAGCACGCTACCACTGTGCCACAACCCCAGGCCGAGAGTTGTTTTATTAGGGGAATGATCTGGAGCAGAGTGAAAGGAATATACTTAAGAGTAGAGTAAGTGCTACTTCTTTTGGGCATTTTCTCCCCAAAACAATATAGCTTTATTGTATTTTTTTATAAAAATAATGTATGTTCTTTGGCCCTCCTCCCAAAATTAAAACAATCTTTAACTCAAAAAAATGTAATGGGAAACTATCACTCATAATTTCATCTCCCAGGGATAATAAGTTTCAACAATCTGATATCTAGCCTTTAAGAATTTTGTCTTACCAGAAGTAGAGCAAGTTCCATGGACAGTCAAAAGCTGATCTTCCCCCTGCCCCAGTAAGACAACATAGACATCTTTTACATATGTGTAGATGACCTTAATCTTTTTTTGTTGCTGTTGTGTGTGTGTGTGTGTGTGTGTATGTGTGTGTGTTTTGTACTGGGGCTCTATCTCTGAGCTATATCCCCAGCTCTTTTTATTTATTTGGAGACAGAGTTCTTGCAGAGTTGCTGAGATTGGCCTTGAATTTCTGATCCTCCTGCCTCAGCCTGCTGAGTGGCCAGGATTAGAGGCATGGGCCACCATGCCAGGCTTAATTATTTTTTTAAAGGCTCCATGGTATCTCTTTTTAATGGCTACATATCATACTGAGTCAAACAAATCTCTTATTGATGGATATTTTGGTTTCCCATCTTTTCCTGCATTATCCAATGTCTTGATTAAAATATTTGAAAATATCTTTTACTTTTCTTCAAGTGTTCCTTAGGAAATAGTGTAAGTTGCAGTATAGCATAGTGATTAAGCTTTGACTCTGGATCTAAAAGCCTAAAAGACTCCTGGCTCTTTTGCTTAGCAGTTTTGTGACCTTGGTCAAATTATCTAACTTTTCTATAATCCACTTTCATCATCTATATAATACGGATAATAGTACATATATTATACAGTTGCCATGAAGATGGAATGATTTAATTTGTGGGAAGGATTTATAACAGTACCTTTCACACAGCAAATGCCAAAGAAAGGTTAGCAATGATGATGGTAAATTCCTAGAAGCAGAATTCTATGTCAAAGCTTTTCATGTCCATTGGTAAACTTTCGTATAGAACAGTGTATCAATTTACACTCCCATTAGTCTTTACCAGAGTATTTTCTGAATAGAATACCTGAACAGAACCTAGATGAACATTTGTCAGAGATACTAGAGGAGCTATCTCGCTAAACAAAAAGCTTCAGATTTATGATGTCAACAATCCCTTTCTACCATACTTCTTTGCCCTATTCCTAAATCATATAAACATAATGAAGATCTGAGAACAAGTCGAAAATGCCTGTAACACTTTGGAATGAGTGCTAACTTGCATTTAGACAGTGCTTCAAGTCGGGTGTGGTGGCACACGCCTGTGATCCCAGTGGCTTGGGAGGCTGAGGCAGGAGGATTTCCAGTTCAAAGCTAGCCTCAGCAAAAGTGAGGCACTAAGCAACTCAATGAGACCCTGTCTCTAAATAAAATACAAAATAAGGCTGGGGATGTGGCTCAGTGGTTGAGTGAGTTCAATCCCTGGTACACTCACCACCAAAAAAAGATAGTGCTTCAAGGCTTGCAAAATGTTTTCAAGTATATTCTCATTTTTTGGTAGAAACATCTAACTTATTTGCTATGAAAATTACTATTTTCCAAATGGGGCAAACAAGGAATGATTAGATTGCAAAATAACAAAAAAAGATGTCAGATCTCATGTTAACCCTTTTTAAGTTCCTTAGATTCAGCTCTATGCCTCAGAATGAAGTAGACCCTGGGTGTAATATGCCTGGCACCATCCCCAGATCAGACCTTCTCTATGGTTCTCTCAGTAGTAATCTTGTAATGTCACTATCCAAACATTAAAGAGCATCATTTCCTTGGACTTTAATCTTGGAACCACCGTTTATTTCTCTCTATTCTCTAGAAACTCTTCCATCAAATGAATACATAGGCAAGGATAAGACCTAAGGTAGTTTGAAATATTTTAGCTTCCTTAATCCTTCCTTAATTATTGCTTCCTTCATGAATTGCAAGCATTTGCTAAAATTTAACAAGCAAAAGTTCCTTTGCTATTTCTTTCCTGTTGCTTCCTACTCCAATAAAACATCAAATTTTCAATATTCTAAAGAAGCTAACTCTGGTGTCTTCAGGACTTCCCTAAATTTCTCTATCTTAGTTCTCTCTCCTGTAAATAGAAAGTGTGAGCATTCTACTCTATTAGAAACTGGATGTGTTCTGGCCAAAGACCCAATGCTGACCTGTGCTCAGAGAAGAAAAAAAATAAGTGGCTCATTTAAAAACCAGGCTCTAGTTATATTGCTGACTATTATGGCATTTGCTGAAGTAAAGGCTTAGGTCTGTGTTAGAGATAAGTGCTATAACCTGTACTCTGAGTGCTAAAATCAAGGACAGGGCATTGAAAATATAACTGTGGGCATTCTGAACACACTTTTATTTATCAAGTGCCAAATTCAAAACAGTCTCTTGTTTATAATATAAGATACTTAATTTTGGTCTTCTGTGATAATATTCCTGTGTTGTGGCTTTTCACATTCAAATATGCACACACCTAAAGATGCTGCTATGCAAGGATTATGCAGGCATACATTATTAGAAAGTACCATAAACAGTAAGGCTTTCCTCTTTTGGTGGGAATCTGTAGCTGCTGTATGCAGGGTAAACTGCTCTTTGGGGCCTCAAACTTTTGCTTGCTATCAGCTTTCTTTCTAAAATCCTCTCTGGTTTGTTTCCAGATATTTTTTTAGGCACGTTGATAATCAACCAAAGTTTACTGAGTGGTTTCTCTGCATTTGCCATCATATAAAGTGCTAATGAGGACTGCTAAGAAAGTAGAAGACCTCTGCCTTCAAGGAGTCTACAATTTAATTGGGAAGCCAGATTCATATACTTAAGTCAATCAAAAAATAATTTTTATGGATGGCCTATTACTAACTTTCCATTAATGCTCAATAAAAAGAACAAGTCAGTATAAAATTAAGATAGGGATCACGATCGAAAGCTTAGAAGATAACCAGTGGATGATGAGAATATTTTGTTCATACTGGATACTCATTTCCTAGCACAGTGCCTGACACAATGGACACCCAATAAATATTTATAGAGTGAATTTCCCCCTCTCCTGATCTGCCATCTATTTCAAAGCCAAGGGACCAGGTGTTTTCCAGGATACCTACCTTCCCCACAGGGTCCCTGAATCATTACAATTTCCATAAGGTTGTGCAGTTTTCTGGCAGCCATCCCAGAGGGGGCTATGCCTCATCTAACAAGTCAGTGTGCTGCTTCTCTGGGGACAGTGCCCATGGGAGGTTGGTTTGCACTGCTAATGAGTTTTTTTGGGGATGGGGTGGGGCAGGTAGTGGAGGTGATGGGAAGCAGCAAGGTGGGAATAAAGGTCTTCAGTGGTGAGGCAGAAATCCTGGAATTTTTGTCCCTTTTTCCTCAGCGCAGTATGCATATATCCTGAAAGGGCATCCAGCTGTGGAATTTTGACTGCAATGGCTGGGTTGTAAGAGAGCAACATTGGTTTCCAAAGGCCTTTCCTCAAAATGTTTTCACTTAGCATTTATTTTAGGGCGCTGATGAGGCTGAGTCCAATGTATCTGCAGAAAATGGAAATACCTCTTTCTGCCCTCTCCAGGCAGCCACATCTCCCTCTAGCCGGAGCTGACCCAGGAAAGTATTAGCAGTTTTATTCTCCTTCTCCACCTGAAATGCGTCCTGTCTGCACCAAGTGCCTGGGCACCTGCAACCTCTAAGACTCATTCCTCAGTGGACCAGTTTACATGCTCCCTTGCAGAGACTCAGTTACAGATGTACTGACAAGTGATTCTGGAAAAAGTCATAATATTTCTGGACTTGATTTTTCCAATAAAATAAAATTTTGAGGCTAATTAATTTCCAAGGGCCCTTTTCTAGCTCTGAAATTTAATCTTTTTGTGTGTCATATTCTCCAATGAGAGACAAAGTAGGCAAATGAGCTCTCCTCTTCTGCTAGGGCAGCACTGTCAGGCAATGGAAAGCCTTTAGAGAAGTCTGGCACACGCTCAGGACCAAGGTTGGGCCCTATTATTTCTGCCCATGCATTTGTTTACTCATTCAGCATGCAATGAATGCCTACAGTGTGCCCCAAACAGTATGAAGCCATAACAGAAACAAAGGCTGTGTCCCTGCTTAAGCTGGACCATTATGCTATACCCACCATAGGCTGGGTTTTATGGAGATTTTACTTGCCACACCATGCACAGTGAGGTTATTAGAAGGAGCTATGTAAATTTATGAGTGATTTTTATCATAGACCTATCCACTTCCCACTGTAAATCTGCTCTGTGGTGGGGTAGCATAATCTTGGATTACTATGAAACTAATATGACTTTGGATAAGAGTATGTTTTGTTTTGTTTTGTCAATCTTAGAGGCTGCGTAAAAGATTTAGGAGGTTGCCTATCAGTTTGGTTTATCTTTTGCTTTGCTTTGACTTTCTCTGTCACCCAGTGATACCTTCTGCTGCTTAAAGTTTTATCCCAGTGATTCTCAATGGTGGACTTTTTCCAAACCACACAGCCCTCCCCAAGACTCATTGCCTTAATGAGCCATGAGCCTCTGACACTAGTAGGAGTGTAGGGAATCCCTCAGGTATGTTGAGGTGGAAAAAAAAAAAAAAAAAAAAGAGGCTCCACTGCTTTGGAATATGCAGAAAGCATTTCTCCCTTTGGTGAGAGAATGATGGGTCAAAATGAATGCTGCTTCAAAGACAGCTGACAGGTTTGCCCAGGCCTCCTTAGTGCCTCCCTCACTAGGAAGGTGGCATCTTTGCCCTCAGGGGACCTGAAGCACAGCTAGATGTAGAGAGTAATGGCAGTGTTTTCAAAGGGTATGATTCAATCTATCAGCTACCAACACAGTTTTTTCTGTATTTTTCTTTTTTTTTCTCTTTGCCTAATTCAGCTCTTAGTTCTCTTTACAGTTCCAGTTTCTTAGGGCAGGGCAGGCTGTTTTATGACTTGTAGAGATTTGCTTTAATTACTGACATATCACAGAGATAAACCTGACTTTCCAACACACACAGGAACAGAATAGCCCTAGAAAATAACAACCCCATAAAAGAGGACTTCGAGTTGCCAGTTCTGAGAAGGGATTAAAGAGCAGCAATAAAAAAAAATTAAATGTCAGGATCAAGCATATTAACTGAACTGAAAATCCCCGTGTGCATAATAAAACACCTTAGACTTAATAATAATAAAAATGCATTTGACTGAAGGTAATAATGGGGAAAGTGGACCAAGAATTTGCATCTTATCTCCTTCCAGGTTTTTCCTTGCAACTTCTAATCTAACTTAAGAGAAGCTTATCTATTGGATAATCAGTCTTTCAGGGATGTAGGAGGATGAGTACTCCCATGTTCTCCATCTCCAATATAAAGCGAAGAAAAAGACAGGAATGCTAATTTCAGAGCATAGTACTCAAGCAACATACAAATTAGTTCTTTCTAGAGCAGTTTAAGAGGCATTGGAAGGATAGATAGCCTGAGGTGGTAGATTGTTTCCAAAGGTGGTGGCCACAATATCTTCCATCCCACTGTTCTTCTGCAAATCCACCTAGCCACTCCTCCACCAACAGGTAGAATCTACTTTCCCTCCCTTTTGTTCAAGAGATAGTGGTGAAAGTGACACCATGTGCCTTCTGAAGATGGCCTTAAGAGATGGTTGTTTCTGCTTTACCACTTTAAATACTCATTCTTGGAATCCAGTTGCCAATGAAGAAGACTAAACTTGCCCAGGAGGCTGGTACAGGCAAAAAGAGGTCCCAGCCTCCTGCTCAATGATACCAAGATATCAGTCCTTTGACTGAAGCCATCCTGGTATTCCAGCCCCAGCCACCAGCTGATGGAAACATCGTGAGAGACACTAGCTAACAACATGTAACATTTCCTAACTGACATCTGGCCAAATTCCTGACCTACAGAATTGTGAACAAATAAAATAGTTGATTAAAATCACTAAGTTTAAGGGTGGTTCATGAATATAGCAAAAGATAATCAAAACAGTTGGAAATAATCCTTCTGAATAAATTTGGAACAGGTTAGACAGTATCTGTTTGGTGGAATTTAGGCAGAAATAATTTGAGGTCTCATCTTCACCTTTTTGGTTTTAACAATGTACACACCGGGAGAAAATGGGAGTAATAAACTGCCAGACCAATATCCCTGATGAACACAGATGCAAAAATTCTCAATAAAATTCTGGCAAATTGCATACAAAAACATATTGAGGGCATAGTGCACCACGATCAAGTGGGGTTCATAATAGGAATGCAAGGTTGGTTCAACACATGGAAATGAATAAATGTAATTCATCACACCAACAGACTTAAAGACAAGATTCATATGAGCATCTTAATAGATGCAGAGAAAGCATTTGACAAAATATAGCACCCCTTCATGTTCAAAACACTAGAAAGAGCTAGGGATAGTAGGAACATATCCTAACATTGTAAAAACTATATATGCTAAAACCAAGGCCAATGTCATTCTAAATGGAAAAAAAATGAAAGGATTCCCTCTAAAAACTGGAAAAAGACAGGGATATCCTCTTTCACTACTTTTATTTAACATAGACCTGGAAATTCTAGCCAGAGCAATTACACAGATGAAAGAAATTTAAGGAAAAGAAGAACTCAAACTATCACTATTTGCCAATGACATGATTCCATATTGAGAAGATCCAAAAAATTCCATCAAAAAACTTCTAGAACTAATAAATGAATCCAGCAAAGTAGCAGTATATAAAACCAACACCCATAAATCAAATATGTTCCTATAAAATCAATCAATAAAAATAAATAAAATCAATAAATGGGATGGATTCACACTAAAAAAACTTCTCAGTAAAGGAAATAATCAAAAATGTGGAGAGACAGCCTACAGATTGGGAGAAAATCTGTACCACACACACATCAGATAGAGCACTAATCTCCAGGATATTAGTGCTCAAACAGAACTCAAAAAACTTAACACTAAAAAAACAAATAACACAATAATAAATGGGCTAAGGAACCGAACAGACACTTCACAGAAGAAATATAATTGATCAACAAATATATGAAAAAATGTTCAACATCTCTAGTAATTATAGAAAAGCAAATCAAAACTACTTTAAGATTTCATCTCACTTCAGTCAGAATGGCGATTATCAAGAATACAAGCAACAATAAGTATTGGCAGGGGTGTGGGGAAAAAGGTACACTCACACATTGCTGGTGGCACTGCAAATTGGTGCAACCATTATGGAAAGCCATACAGAGATTTCTCAGACAACATGGAATGGAACCACCATTCAACCCAGCTATCCCACTCCTCAGTCTATACCCAAAGGACTTAAAATCAGCATACTATAGTGACGCAGCCACATCAATGTTTATAGCAGCTCAATTCATAATAGCTAAACTGTGGAATCAACCTAAATGCCCTTCAAAAGATGAATGGATAAAGAAACTGTGGTATACATACACAAAGGAATATAACTCAGCATTAAAACAGAATAAAATTATGGCATTTGTAGGTAAGTAGATGGAGCTGAAGAATATCATGCTAAGCAAAATAAGTCAATCCAAAAAACCAAAGGCCAAATGTTTTCTCTGATATGCAGATGCTAATTCACAATAATGGGTGGGGGACTAGAGAAGAATAGAGGTACTCTGGACTAGGCAGAGGGGACTGAAGGGAGGAAAGAGGGTATGGGGGTAGAAAGAACAGTAGAATGAATTGGACATTATTACCCTATGTACATACATGACTACATGATCTGTGTGATTCTACATCATATACAACTAGAAGAATGAGAAGTTATACTCCATATATGTATGATGAGTTGAAATGCATTCTACTGTCATGTACAACTAAGTAGAACAAATTTTTAAAAAGATGTGGTCAGTACCACCGATGGGAGATTCTCATCTATCATAAAGAGATTAATTTGATTTCATGAACAGAAGCACAGGCTGAGAGCTCAGGACAAGCTTTCCCAAAAGTTTTGGTTGATACTATGCTTTTGTATATGAAAATTTCACTTTGGGGTTGTGAACTCTTTAAAACAAACAGTTGAGATCATTGTTAATGGGAGACAGGATGACTTGCATAGCTTCTGTCAAGACTGACTGCTTTTAGGGAGGAAATGCAGCAAACAGGGTTGGGCCTTTTCACAATGATCCATCTTTCAAAAGCACAAGTGAATGCCCTCTCTCATTAATCATAAGAGCTGGCTTACATTGAAAATGAGGAACAAGAACTACACTTGAAGCCACTGAATCTCTCCTCTTGCTGAATAGTGAGAGAAACAAATAATCTCATCTTCTTTCACTTGCCTACTCAGGAACACTTCACTGGGAAGTCTGAACACAGGAAGAAGAGGTAGAAATTCTAATTAGGGAATCACTGTTTCATGGCTGTTCCCTGAGGTAGGATGTTAGGGAGGAGAAATCATGTTCATTCTGAGATTGCCCTGGGCTAGGCACAAGTTCCAACACATTGCTTTGGATTACTACCCTATCATCATCCAGTAACCAAAAAGGCCAAAGCAGACACAACTTCTGCTTCACATTATCTCTACAACCTGTCTCACTCCCCTACCTCCCACAGTACTTATTACCTAACTGCCAAGAAAGAAATTACTATCCCCAACAAAAATGACCAAGGAAATCAAAGCAGAGTAAAAACTTCATAGGAAGTTGGCTGCAGAACCAATTAGTCTGGAATCTGACAGATTTTCCTGTGGACTTCACTGTTTATAAGACATTAGGAACAGTGCAGGAGAAGAGAGAAGGCATCCTTAGTGGAGGCCTAGAGGAGATGTGTAGTAGACAAAGCAGGAAAGGAATAAAGCCCTACCCTTTCTTCACTACAAAACAAAAGCTATAAGCTTATGGGGAGGTAAACTCTTTTATCTTCAGCATTCAAGAGAAGACCCAGTACAGCTGGGGTGAAGGGAATAGAAAATAAAACAAAAATGAAAACAAACCCTTCATCCATGAGATACCAAAAGGAATTGGGTCCAGATCATTAGCAATTCCTTACTGCAGAAGGAGGGACAGAATAACTGAGGACTGAAAAATATGAATACCTCCAACCCTGGCCACCAATGCTAGCAAACTGCTGGAGGAGAGACATTCTGAGATGAAGCATGAAGGGAAGAACTAAAACAAGTGTGTGCTCTTTTACCAGTTTTCTCCAATACTATAGTAGAAGCAATACAATAAGTGAAGAAAAAGAAATAAAAGCCTCACAAATTGGAAAGGAAGAAATAGCACTATTCACATCTGATAAGGTCATCTGTGTAGAATCCCCTAATTCATCCTAATGCCATATACTACAATTTACTATTAAAAGTTGATTTTTTAAAAAAGATGCACTAGTTACACCAGTACAAAATCCATGGCATACAGCATAAAAGATATGGAATAGTTAGATATCAGATCTGTATGGAAATAATTACAAAATAATGAAAAAAATCAAATAAGAACTAAATAAATGGAGGGGTAAACAATGTTCATGTTTGAGAGAACTCAAGATTATTAAGATGTATATTTTCACAAATTGATCTATAGATTCAAGATAATTCCAACTGAAGTTTCATCAGGATTTTTTTTTGGGGGGGATAGAAATTGGCAAGCTGATTCTAAAGTTGATACAGAAAAAAGTGACACAAAGTGGAAAAGTTGAAGTAGTCAAACTATGTTCAAAAGTTACTATAAAGCTATAATAATTATTATAAAATAGTATTAATGAAATGATAGACACATAGATTAATGTACCAGACAGAATACATATATGTTCACTGGTTTTGATAAAAATGCAAAGGTAACTAAATGGAGAAACTTTCTCAACAAATGGTGCTGAAAATACTGGATAGCCATTACATTAATTTCCCATGATTACTGTAACAAATTACCATAAACTGGGTGGTTTAAACCAACATAAATTTATTCCTTTCTAGTTCTGAAGACTAGAAGTCCAAATTCAAGGTGTTGGCTTCATTTTTTCTGAAGGTTCTTTGGGAGAAGCTGTTTCTTGCCTCCTCCAGTTTCTGATAGCTCCAGGTACACAATGACATGTGCCTGGGCATATCACAACCATATAAAGCAATATTTACAGCTTTTGTAAATTAGGACATTGACATATCTTTTGGTGGGCCACCAGTCACTGCAGCTGCGTAGCAAAGAACAAAACAAAACAAATCAACAACAACAACAAAACCCCAACTCTGATCAATACATTATACCACATATAAATTCACTCAAAATGGATCAAATGTAAAACCTACAGCTATAAAACTTAGAGAAAAAAACAAAAAAATCTTTGACCTTATTTTAGATAAAAATTTTTAGGTATAACATAATGCTTATAACCCATAAAACAAAAAAATGATAAAATTAGACTTCATCAAAACTAAGAACCTTTGCTTTTCAAAAGAGAAAAAAAAGACAGCCACAGACTGCAAGCAAACATTTGCCAATCATATAGATAAGGGATTTGTATCCTGAATATAAAAAGAACTTTCAAAACCTGAAATAAGAAAAATAAGCTAATATTAAAAATGGAAAAAAGATTTGTCTAGACACTCACTCAAGAAGACACAGATGACAAGTAAGTACAAAAAAAGATAATCTACATCACTGGTCATTTGGGAAATGCAAATTAAAGCCACAATAAGATACCATTACACATCTATTATAATTGCTTAAAAGAAAAAAGAGCAGACCTATTTTGGAAAGCATTCTGGCAGTTTCTCATGTAGGATTAACATACAATCCAGTAATCCCACACCTACATATTTTAAAAAGCTAAATTTAAATTTACATTAGTAGAAAAAGAAAGAAAGAAAATCTATATGTAAATCTTTAAAATGGCTTTAATTTTTAGTTGCAAAAAATTGGAAACCACCTGGATGTCTTTTAGCTGGTGAAAGGGTAAATAAACAGTAGCACAAACATACAAAGGAATATCACTTAGAAGTGAAAAAGGAAGGAACTACAGACACATGCTATAATATGGATAAATCTCTAATGCATTAAGCCAAGTGAAAAAAGCCAGACTCAAAATGCTCAATATGGTGTGATTTCATTTATATAATAACTAATATAGAGTCAGAATTGGTGATTCCAGAGGCGGGGTGTGGGGAAGGGTTTAACTACAAAGAAGATGAAGACATCATTTAGGATGACAGAACTGTGGTATAGATTGCTTATAATGGTGATTACATGAATTTGTGTACTTGTCAGAATTGTACAATATGAAGTATGAATTTGGATACATGCTAAATTAACCTCAACAAAGTTATCCACCATGCACAGACATCTCAGCCTGCTCAGACTCTGACATCCCATGCCAGATCATTCCTCTGTAGAGACATGTCCTCATCCTTAAATTTTAACTTTCTGAATATATAAACTAAGTACTACTGGAAAAAAAGAAATATTATTAGTGTTTGACTAAGTGTTGCTTTAATTTTCAAAAGAAGGAAGAAAGTAGATGATGAAAACTGAAATAAAATAGATGACTCTCATATTTTCATACTCTTTGACACAGTAATTTTATTCCTCAGATTTTTTACTGAATTATCTGACATGCCATTAAAATGTTCTTAAAATAGGATATAAAAATTAGCATGCAAAATTAAATACATAGTGTGAGCTCAGATATGCAAAAATATACATCAAGTGAGGAAAGGAGATACACCAAAATATTTAAAATGAGTATATATATAGGTGGTATGATAATGGGTAGTTGTATTTTTTTTTTTTTTGGTACTGGAGATTGAACTCAGGGGCACTCAACCACTGAGCCACATCCCCAGCCCTATTTTGTGTTTTATGTAGAGACAGGGTCTCACTGAGTTGCTTAGTGCCTCGTCATTGCTGAGGCTGGCTTTGAACACACAATTCTCCTGTCTCAGCCTCCCTAAGTGCTGGGATTACAGGCTTGTGCCACTGCGCCCGGCTAATGGGTAATTCTTTTTTCTTCTAAATTACACCTTTTATATTTTCTAAATTTATTTAATGAGCATGTATTAGTTTTTAAATGGGAAAATAAATTCTAAGACATTAATTAGCATCTATTTTTACAGCACTGTGAGGAATACAAAGTAAAGATAGATTCCATTCTTTTTTTTGGTACTGGAGATTGAACTCAGGGGCACTCGACCACTGTGCCACATCCCCAGCCCTATTTTGTGTTTTATTTACAGACAAGGTCTCACTGAGTTGCTTATCACCTCGCTGTTGCTGAGGCTGGCTTTGAACATGTGATTCTCCTGTCTCAGCCTCCCTAAGTGCTGAGATTACAGGCTTGCGCCACCACACCTGGCAGATTCCATTCGTAATGAGCTAATACTATTAACTCATGACTAGAGAGTAAATCTCTTTTTCATGGGCACCTTGTCACCTTAGAAGGAAGTATAGTACTACAGAAGCCACAAGAAAGGACACTGTCACTTGACTGACAGTAGCATCAGTTTATCAGCCGTAACAGTAGCTAGCCGACATTTATCAAGTATTAACTATATGCCAGGTATTGTTTGTATAGCTCCTTATTTAATCCTCATAGTAGCTCTGCAGGATTCTATTATCTTCTTTTCATGAATGAGAAACTGAGGCACTGATTGGTTACCTTGTCCAAAATTGGACAATTTAGCATGTGGCAAAGTTAGGACAAAGACAGGAACTGATGCTACACATGCATAGAGACTGGGCAGTTTATTAAAAAAAAGAACCCTCCCAATCAAAAGGGTGAAAGACCATAGCATGGGGACCTCACAGCTAATTTGGCAAACACAGGCAATGTGCATGTGGCTCTACATACAAGGCAGAAAACAATAAATGTTCTAAAAGACAGTAGTGGCTGTAGGATCTTTGAGAGGGGACAGATATCTGTCAGTGACAAGGCTAACCATTTGGTCGACAGTTGAGACTGGCAGCAGAGAGATCATTAAGAAAAGTCACAGTAATCAAAGTAAGAGAAGAAGGTGGCCTAAACCAACGTGTCTCTCTCCTATAGGCCTAGTTTCGTGGATTACACTGTGTGCTTCCCGAAGAATCTTGTCTTGTGGCTATGTTCCCATAGGTGACTCGCCCTGGATAATACCAATATTTGCAGGCCAGGAGAAGTTTGGGATTAAAAACATTATGCAATTCTAATACTTAAACCTCACAATCCCTCCCTCTTAGCTACTTTCTCTTCCTTTTGCTCAAATTAAGTTGAAGAACAAACTCAGAGGAGGGTCATAAAACAGGATTTTCTGAGCTGGTACAGCACAGACACTCAACTTGTACTTCCAAACTCAGTGCCACAGGATAAGGGTGTTGACCACCTCTGCTATGTACAATCCCTCAGCTTTGAAAAGGAGCTGGGCACATTCAGAGCACCACTGTATGCAAGACTTAGTGTGTGCCTAGTGCTTGTTGGAGGAGACAAAAGTTACCCCTATTTGGGAAACTTCTGGTCTGGTGGATGAGACAGTCTTCCAAGATAAGGACAGTCCTTGTTCAAGGTAGGAGGCGGGGACTTTTCTTCAAAGGGCCAGATATAAGAATGGAGATCAGGGAAAAAGACAAAAGAAAAATCACAGTGTGACTTTGGATGTCTGAATGCTTCAGCAGATCAAAGTCTGCTTTGAGGGGCAGACACCTGGTGGTGTTAGTTAGGAACTCCCAGGACCTGAAAAGATGATGAGCATCCTAAGACTCCTCATGATTTCTTTCCTTTTTGGATAGGACCTCACACCTAATTAAGTATTTAATAAGTTAATATGGTTACTATGTGCCAGTGTGCTCAACATTTTTATATATCATTTTAATTATCTTATGATAAGGCATTTATTAATAAGCACAATGTATAGATGAAGGAAACCAGGCCAGACAGATTAAATAACTTGTTTCAAATCCCTGAAAGACTCTTTAGAAAAAGGAGAATGCATGCTGTTAGGAGACAAGAGGGAGGAGGTTTTGTCAGCTTATAAGTCAATTAGGTACTCAAAAAATTCTTTCCTTAAGTGCTTATTTGTGAATATGTGCAATAAGGCATACCAAGTGGCTACTTACTGTTCTATTCCTAAGCAAGGTAAATTTTTTAGGTTGCCTCCTGCTATAGTGAATGGAGGGCTTTAATCCTAAGCATAAAGTTATTCTGCAGTTTAGTACTTATGCATATTCATGAGTTCTTTGATTCTGCCTTAATTTCTAGGCATTCGACCTAGAATAAGGACACCCAAGGGGCTGGGGTTGTGGCTCAGTGGTAGAGCGCTTGCCTTGCACGCGTGAGGCACTGGGTTCGATTCTTAGCACCACATACAAAACTACATAAAAATAAATAAAATAAAGGTTTAAAAAAATCTAAAAAAAAGAAGGACACCCAAGAAAGGTCCCAGAACATGATGTGTGCATGTGCATGTCTATATTCATATCTATAACAGTTATTAATCACTTTAACTGACCTAACCTGATCGGTAATGATTTATTTCTCAAGTGTCCTCCAACACTTGAGAAACACTTGTTAAACTTTTGTTTCCAGGATCAAGGGATCCTTCAATTCTATTCCTCTATGCCCCGATTAAAAACAAAAAACTGGAGAGAACAAAAAGAACAAATGTTTTAATAACTAAGTTTTACCTGTAGTTGTTTGTACCAGGGACCTTGCTTTCCAGGAAACAAGAGGCACTGATATTCAGCAGTGATAAACAGAAAGAAGGAGTTGATTTGGAACTCCGAAGGCCAAGTAAGGCTCAAGACAAGACCAGATACAACCACCAAGTGGCCAGTCAGTGTGTGGACTCTGACCATCAACTTACTGGTCTCATTTTTCTAAAGCTTAGCTCAGACAGTGACAAGAGTGGGTGATGGTGGTGAGAAGGAAGCATGCAGGACTACATGATCTTACACGGTCACTTCCAAATCTGGACACAGATCAACAATTTGGACAGCAGAATCTAGCTCCTTGAAGCATCACGTGCTCTCAAATTTGAAGCATCTTTCTCTGTGCTCCCATATCGTTTGAGTTCATAAATGATCCATAAGCCAGGATTCTCATCTGCGCTAACACTGCACTAGGATCGAGGACTCACAATTTAACCACTTGCATTTTCTTCTAGCATTTCTCTCTCTTTCAATCTTCAGTTTACTACCCCCATGCTTTCCTCCCCTTCCATACTCTAAACTGAGACAAATGAGAGGAGGAGGGATTTAGGTTTGTTAGAGGGTTGGCCACAGGTTGTTTCTCTTCATTGTTTTCTGCCCTGGCCTCAAATAAGTAGCACTCCCTAAATATGAAATAATGAGGCTGTTGTGTCCTTCTTCCTTAATCCATTATCTAATCATAACTAGCATTATAGCACTTTGAGTTTGCTTCATTTTTTTTCACAATAGTTCTTTGAAATGGGCAGGACAAAGATCATTAGTATCATATGTATATATGAAAATAACTAAGGCTTATACAGATTAAGTGATTTGTGCTGGTGCAGACACAGTTGAATACTGCTTCATGCACTGTGGAGTTACTGGGGACCTGACTCACAGTACAGCCTCAGGTAAGTCACTTAACCTATTTGTGTCTAATCTCTAAAATGGGGATAAAAGTACCAACTTGCTTCCCAGAGAAGCTGCAGAGATTAATTAGCCAACAAATAATTACAAAGGGATTTGGAAATTCCAAATGTTACATAAATGTTTTAATAAGCCTCTAATGTTAAGGCTCCATTAAGTACCCATAGGTGGAAATTAAATGACTTTATCTGTTAGCTTTGTATTTTCCAGAGCCTGAAGAGTACATACACTGGAATGAGCTGGTTTAGGGAATATGACCAGCTTTTTCTAAACTGTTCTTAGGAGTTGGCCCTGCTACTTACAAGTCCTACCTCTCTGCTAGTTCTCCCTCACTTGAAACCAAGCTGTCTATTCAGCCAAGACCACTAGAAAATACAGGGAGGAGGAGTGCTTGTGTTCACGCTCATGCCCACTGGGGGCAGCACAGGTGATCACAAGCAGGCTCCTATTGTTAGCTCTAGAGACCTTCCACGTGAGCACTCTGACCTCCAGAAAACATCCCTAATAATTTCCAGGACATTCACACAAGTACAGTTTGGCATTGGCCAATAAAAATGACCTAGAGTTACATCTAATGTCTCTGGGCCATATATCCCATTTTCATTGAAATTCACCTAACTTGCTTTGTAACAAGTTTATTAAATAGCATAGGGAAATTGGTGATGATTTAACATTATATCAATCAAAGGAAATTTATAAAACAAATTTATAAGAAAAGAAATCTCTGAGGCCCAAGGGAGACAAGCTGTGCAAGACAGAGGGCTGTAGCACTAACACAAAACCCTGTGCCCAGGGTGATGAAGTTCAGCAGGGGCTGAGGAAGCCACTTCTCTTCTTTCTGTGTCTTACTTTTCCTAATTTGCAAAACAAAGACGATGGCTTCTGACTAAAAGCTGCCTCAGTTGAAAGTTACTTTAAACCAGGGACAATGTTCAGTTGGCATATCCAGTTTCTTCATTTGAAAAACAAAAATAAAATAATATACATCAAATTACTAATTTTAAAAATCCTTTTAAATGATAAGTCATGACTTTCCTAGCATCTGAAATGCTTATTCTTCTCTCAGATATCTGTGCCTGACTGGTCATGTCATCTCCCTCCAGGTGCTGCTCACCTCCAACAGGCCTACTACTCTACCTTACCCAACACTATAACCTGGTCCCCTCAAATTCTCACATGTTCAAATCCCTTTCCCCTGTTCTACTTTCTTATTCCTTCCACAGAACTTACCACCTGTCCACAACTAGAGAATTTATTAATTATGCTTATTATTTATTTATGTCCTCATTCCTCTACCCTAAATTATAGTCTCCATGAGATCAACAATCTTGGCCTGTTTTGTTCATTGATGTATCTCAAGTGCTTGGCATCTAGCAGAGGCTCAGCAAATACCTATTAAATAAATGAATAAATGACCCACTGGGAATAAGTGACTTTTAAATTACCTGAGGGCAGCAGCTAATTTCTTTTGAAATGTCACTATACCCAGCTCAGGGTTTAGATTGAGTAGGCATTTCAAAAACTTGTATTTGATTGACATGTGTATCTGGAAATTGCAAATATTCTTTGACTAAATTCTTTAATCTATCTTCTCTTTGGTTTGGGGAAACTCTTGTGAATTAGCCAGATGGGTAGAAGGGTCAAGCTGGGGAGAAGAAGCAGGATAAAGGAAAGGGATGCAAAGGAAAAGGTAGATGATGACTGAGCAGAGATCCGGAATAACTGAGAAACAGAGTGCTCACAACAAGACAAGTCAGGAAGAGCCTCATGGAATCTGTGAGATTCACTAAGAATAGCCTGAGAAGACCACGACTCTTCTGAACATGTACAACCTCTGTCCTTTTGTTGGCTGATCCCCATTACCTGGTATGTTCTAGGCAATTGAATGACAAATCCCATAAGATATAGGGAATACTATGACTGCCACAGAGAAACAGCAATCAATGTGAAAAAAGAGAGGTAAATGTTACCCCAGGCCAACTAACATTTACACGGTACTGCACACAGTTATAAGTGTGCAATGTGTGGGAAAAGTTCACAGGGCCCTCTATTTGTGCCCAGAATTTATCAGAGAAGTTTATGTATAATAAAGCTGGGCCTTAAAATGTGGAAGAAAATGTTTGTGTGTAGTCATAAGAACAAGTGTATATAATAGCTATGTTTGTATAGACAAAGCTGACCGCAAGGGACAATTCATTTAGAAAGCTTCTTAAACATTTTGTAGTATTAAAACGTTACTGTATATTGGCATGTCATTGTGCCTAGGTATGGATAATCTCAAAACTGAACAAAGGCCCCTCCTGGCTAGAGGCTAAGGTGATTATCACTGGAAAGAGCACCCAGCTTTTCTTCTTGTGATACAGATAGTGTTTCATAATTGGGTCCTTATGGAGCATTGTACCTTTCTCAGGAAATATTTGATACTGGCCTGTGTTGGAGACAGGTCATGTGGTTGGCTGGGTTATGTGGGTAATTTTCCTGGAAAATGCTATTATTTCACAATGAGCTATATATATCACTTAACATATCCCTGACACTTCAAATAACTCATCACAAGCTACTTTAAACACTAACTGGGCAGAAGGAACTCTTCATGGCAAGGGTCTCTTCATGTCTTCGTAATTCTTTAGTAACTGGAGCATACTGATGAGGAGACTGATGGCTAAGATATTGGGAGGAGGAGAGGAGCCGCCTGCTTTCATGTGAGGGCTCACGATGCACTCACTCTTCTTGAGTCACCAGCACTGGAAATGAGCAGCAGTGGCAGCATCTGTGTTCTGAGTCTCCCTGAGGTCCATCCTCTCTACCTAGTATCCCTCCCTGCATTCCACCCACAAAGCACAGCTGTCTGTCTGTTCCTTGATCACCAGGCACCACTCTAGATTGGTAAGAAGGTAGGAAGAGCCCTAAAGGCAGATGAAATTATGAGGATTAGCTGATTTCAATAGCTAAAATCAATTGAGAGACCACTATTCAGAAAATGCAGTGAAAAAACAAAAACCAAAACCAAAACCAAAGACTTCAGCTTGTTTTAAATTATTGGACCCAAAACACTTAGACTTTGGGAATGTGAGTAAAGCCCTAAGTTATGAGTACAGTTTATAAAAGATAAAGATCTGAGTCATCCCTTTGTGGTTACAGATTATGAAAGCAATTCAGGCTCTCCCTAGACAGTCTTCCCCATGCATGTTAGATTGCAAACAGAGCAAGCCAGAAGGGTTAGCATCTCTGATTACTACCCCACTAAGGTTTTCTACTAAGCATCCTTGTATAGTTTACAATTTAATTTTTTGCCTTTGTAATCTGTAGCCCTTGTGTATATATCATCTAATGAAAGGTCTTTTTTGAATTAACATGGTATTTGGAAAAAGAACATGTGTTTCTGTTTTATTATTAAATACATCTATAAAGAGAGAAAATGTTCTTAGACCTAGTGGAAGTCTGTTTTTTGTTTGTTTGCTTTTTTAAAAGCAAGAATCCTGTAACACTTCAGGAGGATAGAATCTAATGCAAACGCTCAGATGGACTGGGGCATAATAAGTTTTTGGGTAGAGAGTAACTGTAGAGTTTAGGAATTCAGATTTGCCTTGTCTGACTACCTTAGGGGTAAACACATTGCTCCGACTTTTCCCAGCTAGTCAGTGAGCTTGGCATCTATTAAGCAGAACATTCTGGAATACAGACTATTCCAATTACCACAATGGTCTTGTGTTTCAAGACTGCTTGTTTATAAACACAGCCACTTTCTAGCTTAATTTCTCTCCTTTTTAAATTTGTTTAAGCCCCAAATCTTTTCAGAGTGCAAGAGCCTAAATAAGAATTTTTGAGGTTAATGCACAATCATATTCTTAAAGATAGAAGATATCAGAAATGTATGCCATACAAATATCTAGTTTATATTCAGTATTAATCAAGAAAATGGACATCAAAGAATTGCTATTTTATATGTAAGAATTAGCAAATAAATTAAATATACTAATTCTTTTTTTAGAATATTTTTTAGGGGGCTGAGATTATGGCGCAGTGGTAGCGTGCTCGCCTAGCACGCATAAGGCACTGGGTTCTATCTTCAGCACCACATAAAAATAAAATAAAGATATTCTGTCACCTACACTTAAAAAATAAACATTTAAAAAAAGAATATTTTTAGGTTGTTGATGGATCTTTGTTTTATTCCTTTTTTGTACATAGTGCTGAGAATCAAATCCAGTGCCTCCTACACGTGAGGCAAGTGCTCTACCGCTGAGCCACGACCCTAGCCCTAAAAACGTTAATTCTTTTTTTTTTTTTAAATATTTTTTTAGTTGTAGATGGACACAATGTCTTTATTATTTTATTGCTTTGTATGTGGCGCTGAGGATTGAACCCAGGGCCTCACGCATGCGAGGCAAGCGCTCTACCACTGAGCTACAATCCCAGCCCAAAACATTAATTCTTGATGTCTGCAAGGTTTTAGTAAAAACCTGTATACTCTTGCATTGCAAAAAGTACTATAATATGACAAATAATTTAGGAAGAAATGTTATCTTATGTCTTGAGACTCACAAAAATATTCCTTCCCAGTACAATGATTCCACTCTGAGAAATTTACCTGAAGAGAATAATTTACTAAACTAAAAATGCTATATGCAAAAGATGTATGTTACAGGATTCACAGGATGAAAAAAAAAAGAAAGAACATAAAATTGGACATAAACTAAATAAATGGATTTCAAGTAGGTACAAATAAGTACTCTTATCGAGGAGGGAAGTATATCAGAATTTATTCAGGGGAAAGGACGAAGGAACAAACATTTGTGTAGTTTGAAAAAGCATATTGAGAATAACCATTACTTTACTTTCTCTTAGATATAAAATTGCTTTTTAAAATAATTTTAAGTAATACAAACTATGATATATGTTTATGTATATTAAAAGGAGGCATAAGTAAAGAAAGTTTGAGACCTAGTGATCTAAACATCAGTGGCAAGTCTATTAACAGAAAATTGCAACAAAACAATTCAACAGGGACAGTAATTAATGTTATATTGGGCACTTTATATGTCAAGTACTGGACTAAATTCTTTGCAGACACTATTCTTTATCTAATTTTCATATCCCTAAGTGGTAGAGCTGTTGGCATATTTTACACTAATTTAAGAAGTCAGTATCAGAAGTAGACAGAAACATGAAAAATACATTTGGTTGTTATAGAGGCCAGAGGGGTGCCTGAGGTTTGGGTTTGCAAGCCTACATGGGGATGACTTAGACTTGTCTGTGGATCATGGTTAGAATGAGACTCCTCCGTAAGGCTAGAACTCCTTACTTTAGAGAGAGCTGAACTTTAGTGAAGGGCAGACCAGAAAACATATCTACCCCTTTGTACAGGAAAGCAACAAGGAAACCTCTCTATCATAGCATAATAACTATACTGCTCTGCATTTTGCTCTCCCTCCATTTAATGATACATCGGGCATTATTTCACATTCATATATAAACATTTTTCATTAGTGCCCTATTAAACAACTATAAATAATGTACTGAATAATCTGGTATGTATATACAAGTATATACATCTGTGGGACTGAGTCCCTGGAATGGAACTGTTCTATCAAAAGATATACCTCTAAGTAATTATACTCCCTCTAAGTAATTATGTCAATTTCTGACAGCAATAGCAATGTATGTGACTATCTTTTCATACCCTGGGACATATGTGGGTTGGTAACTTCTAAAAAAAAATAGAAATAGAAGCTGGTGAGTTGGCCCAAAGCTATAATCCCAGTGCTCAGGAGGCTGAGGCAGGAGGATCTTAAGTTCAAAGCCAGCCTCAGCATCTTAGTGAGGGCCTAAGCAGTTTAGGGAGACCTGTCTCCAAAACAAGGTGGGGGGTCAGTGGGGCTTGGGATGTGGCTCAATAGTTAAGCACCTCTGGTTTCAATCCCTGGTACAAAAAAAAAAAAAAAAAATCAAAATAGAATGTAAAACCACCAAACTAATGGTAAAAGAATGGAAAGGGACTAAGCAACTCAGTGAGACCCTGTCTCTACAGAGAACACAAAATAGAGCTGGGATGTGGCTCACTGGTCGGGTGCCCCTGAGTTTAATCTCCAGTAACAACAACAAAAAAAAAAGAATGGAAAGGGAATTTTTAAAAATCAAATAGGAGGTAGAGAGACTAAGGAGATATGACAACAAAATACAATGTGGTAAACTAGGTTGGATCCTGGAACAAAAAGAGAAGGCTGATGGAAAAATTAGTGAAGTTAAAATAAAGTCTCCTGGTCAGTTAACAGTGATGTCTAGTGTTAATTTCTTAGCTAAGGCAAGTGTGCCACTATGAGAAAAAAGGCTAACCCTAGGGGGAACTAGGTGAAGAGCATTCAGACATTCCTTGTACTGTCTTTGCAACTTTTCCATAAATAAAATTATTCCCAAAGATCTATTTTAAAAAGAGAGAGAAAGAGAAGGGAATGGGGAAGGCCATCTCAGCAAGGGCAGTCGGAGCAAATGCACAGAGGGAGATCACACACCGTCACGCAAAGAGCCACAGGCAGTTTGGTGCTGCTGGGGAGCAAAGGTACATGTCTTAGTGTATTCAGTGTTTAATTATTTCTTTTTTTCCTGCCATCTCCTTAAAAAGTCCTTGGTTTTTTTGAAACTAGGTTTATGTGGGCTGTTGTCTTTTAAAGAAAAAGGTCTAAAATTAAGTTTTACATTCACTTTGATTAGGTCATAAGACCATTACTACCATCACATAGTATCAGCACTGTCATTCTGGTAGCATCTGTGAAGGGACTAACTTCACTCATTAAGTAAGTAGACGTGGTACACATCAGTGAATTGATTTTGAAGATATATGGCCAAGACGTGGTGATTGTTTATAAGTTTGAATGTCAATCAAATAATGTTAAAAGTAAAATCAAATGCTTTAAGATTATTATTGTTATTATTATTTTTTTGGTACCGGGGATTGAATTCAGGGGTACTCAACCAGTGAGCCACATCCCCAGCCCTATTTTGTGTTTTATGTAGAGACAGGGTCTCACTGAGTTGCTTAGCGCCTCGCCGTTGCTGAGGCTGGCTTTGAACTCGTGATTCTCCTGTCTCCCAAAGTGTTTAAGATTATTGACAATATGTTTTCTGCCCTCTTCACCAGAGGCAAATTGTCTGCACATGTGTCAGGAAAACAGGAAGCAAAGGAACTGACAACCACTATATAAAACCACTGGCAACCACTGCATAAAATTTTATATAAAAGTAAAAGAGAGAGAATATAATCCCTGATATGTGTATCAAAGACTAAAAGTGATTTCAGGTGTAAAATACCCTATAAATATATCTGCATTCTATACATTCATATTTGTAATTCTAACTTTTAAAAGCAATATATAAAAAGTAGAAGTCAGGAAAAGATAAAAACAAAGAAAAAAGCAAATAAAAATCATGATGAATTGCACAAATAAAATGTTAGAAATAAAAATATCATAGCAATGGTTGGTCTAAATTCATCAGTTAAAAAGGTTTTCAGATTGTATTAATAGGTACATTCAACTATATGCTGCTTATAAGAGATAAATCTAAATTACAAGTAGGAAGAAACACCAAGTTCAAAGTCAGTGATGGAAAAAGACATATTAAGTGAATGCTAAAAAAAAAGAAAGAAAGAAAGTCAGTACAGTATGGACTATAATACAACAGAGGGTCACTAAGTACTGATGAAAAAGTAATTCACCAAGAAGACATAAAACTTTAAAACTTTTACATACCCAATAGCACAGTCTCAAAATATATAACAATACAAAGCAAAACTAACACTATTATAAAGATGTATTGATATATCACAATCATAGGAGACTTTAAAATTCTTTTTTCCATGACTGATAAAACAGATTTTTTTTTTTTGGTCCTGAGGATTGAACTTAGGGGTACTTAACTACTGAGTCTCATCCCTCAGCCCTTATTGTATTTTATTTAGAGACAGGGTGTCACTGAATTGCTTAGGTCCTTGCTAAGTTGCTGAGGTTCGCTTTGAACCTCCTGCCTCAGTCTCTCGAGACAACGGGATCACAGGTGTGCGCCACTGATCCGGCTACAGCAGATTTTTAAAAATTAGTAATGGCACAATTTTAGATTTGATCATCTGGATATACAACCTTGCATTCATTTACATTCTTTGAAGCACCATGGAACATTTGTAAAAATTGGCCACAAAGATGCTATAAAGCAAACCTCAACCAAATGTCAAATTCTTTGATTCACTGCAATAAAATCATACATAAGTAACTTAAATCTGCATGTCTTTTTATTTTTAACAAGATAGTCTTTCCCAAGGAAGTGTATAATTTTACACAACTTGCAAAACAATTGTGGGGGGCAAAAAACATTGAGGAAGTGATGATTTTGTTTTAACATTACGCAGTTAATGTGGACAAGGCCAAGAAGAGTACTGCCGTGCAGGAATACTGTTTACAAAGGTTAGAAGATATGAATGACAAGTTAGTTGGGGGTGAGGTATGACTGATGCATAGGATTAGAAGGAAAAAGTAGAAAAGAGGTGACAGTATATTGGAGCCAGGAAATTTGGATTTTATTTGGGAGAAGTAAGCTTAGTGTTTATCATTTAGGGGGAGTGGGACCATCCAAAGTGTCTAAGGGTGGGGTTGATGAGAGAAGATGCTAATGGCACAGAGTTATGTCACTTGATAACTGACTCAAAATCTAGAGGAATGAACTGAGTGGAAGGAAAAAGAGGAATCCAGGAGAGATCAGAGGTTTCTTAGTCTTTGTTTCTTAGTTTGGCTGGGTAGTGATTCTTTATTAGGAAGAAGGAACAGAAAAAAAGGAGAAGCATGTAGGAGAGGAGAAAAAAAGAGATAAAGCACTGGAGTTCAAGACATATTGCCTTTGACGTATTGGTGGGATATACTTAAGAAGATCCAACCATGACAGATGGGAGTGTTGGAAAGAAGCATAAGGAAGCAAGGGGAAGTGGGTAGAGATGAGGGGCTACAAAATTCCAACAGGCTGAAACAGGATCAGGTTATCATTTTCTTTAAAGCTACAATTTTGTGATCACGGGACAAGGTTAGGCTAAGTTATGGTTGTAAGAATAAACAAGACATCTCTTTGCAGACCTGGAAGAAGCCAGGTATTATCTTTCAGAGGGAGACAGGCAATGAGTTCCCCAATGAAGGCTGTAGAGCACCCTACAAGAGGAAATGCAGACAATCCACAGAGATTCCATGATCATTTCATTCCTTATAGTTAACATGGCATGAAAATGTGTGTTATAGAGTCACTTGCAAAAGCAAAATTAGATACAATCTATATTTCCAACAAAGATTTAAATTGATAAATTATAGCACATTAACTCAACATATTTCTTTCAGAAAAGCTGCCTGTGTTTAGAGAAATAGATACCACATGCCATTTAATAACTTTCTTAAAATTTACACTGTTGGTGAAGCTTTGGCTTTTTTTGTGGATATAATTATAACAAGACAGGGGATTCCTTCTGACAGGTATCCCCATCTCAAAGTATTTTAAAGTGCCAGGATCACTTTATTGTGCGATATATCCTAGATAGAAAACCAAAGAAGGAATAGAAGTGGAAAAGAAAAGGCTGAAATGGGAAGGAAAAAGAGAAGAATAGCACTAAAAAAAGAAAAAAAAAAGTTCTGCATGCAGTAAGTTTGCTTAACTATGGTCAGTAGCTTAATTCAGTGTGTCCCAAATTTATTTGTTGTGGAACTCTTTTGCTGCAGGTCATTTATTAGCATGCTATGGACCTATGATGCTACTGAACATACTTTGAGAAATATGAGCTAAAAGTAAAAGAAAAATTTATTTTGGAAATTGTGGAAAGGGAAGACTGAACTTGGAGGGGTCTGATTTCTGAGAATTGTCTTTAAGTAATGAAGGCATATCATTTTATCTTACAGCATTGAACTTCTTGTGTGAAATGAGGATAATACCTTATTTCACCACAGTTTTACAGAATCGCTTACACTTGCTCCATGATATGCTTGCAGCAAGGGTCATATATACACAACCATGGAGCTCCTGAATTCCAACACTTTAACTAATGACCTTATCATATATTTAAAAAATTATTAGTGCCATAGTAATATGTATAGTTTCTAAAAGCAGCTTATAGTAGCTGAGAAAATAAGATTTACACATGGGATAAAATGAGTTTAAGTGCTCAACTGTTATGCATAGACTACCACTGCCACTAGAATTTGGAGGACAGGAATAAGAAAGCTAACTGGAGTAATTAGGATTTGATCTGGGTGTTAAAGTACTCATGGGAGATGATCAAACACAGGACATTTTAGGTTAGGATGAATGAAAGCAGGAATAAAAACAACATATTAGAAAGAGTGAAGAAACAGGCTCTACAGGTATGTGTTGGAGAACAGAGGTTAAAGAAGAGTCCAAAAATACAAGCAACAATAAATGTTGACAAGAATGGGGGGAAAAAGGTATACTCATACATTGTTGGTGGAATTGCAAATTGTTGCAACCATTATGAAAAGCAGTATGGAGATTTCTCAGAAAATGTGGAATGGAACCACCATTCAACTCAGCTATCCCACTCCTCAGTTTATACCCAAAGTACTTAAAATTAGCACACTACAGTGACACAGCCACATCAATATTTATAGCAGAACAATTCACAATAGCCAAACTATAGAACTAACCTAGGTACCCTTCAACAGATGAATGGATAAAGAAAATGTGGTATATATACATAATGGAATATTACTAAGCCTTAAAGAAGAATGAAATTATGGCATTTGCAAGTAAATGGATGGAGCCAGAGAATATCATGCTATGTGAAATAAGCCAATCCCCCAAAACCAAAGGCCGAATGTTTTCTGTGATATGTGGATGCTAATTCACAACAGAGTGGGGGCCAGCTAGGGAAGAATAGAGGCACTTTAGACTAGGCAGAGGGGAGTGAAGGGAGAGAAGGGGGTCTGAGGGTAGGAAATACAGTAGAATGAATTGGACATTATTACCCTATGTGCATATATGATTACAAGACTGGTGTGATTCTACGTCATGTACAACTCAAAGAATAAGAAGTTATACTCCATTTAGGTATGATGTGTCAAAATGCATTCTACTGTCATGTATAACTAATTAGAACTTAAATTTTTAAAAAAAGTGTCCATAAAAAAACAGTTAAAACAAATGGGAACAGGAAAGATAGTAGAATGAATTGAACATTATTCCCTATGTTCACATATGAATACACGACCAATGTAATTCCACAGCATGCACAACCACAAGAATGGGAAGTTGTACTCCATGTGTATAATAAATCAAAATACATTCCTACTATCATATATATCTAAAGAGGACTATTAAAAATGCTTTTTCTATCAATGGAAACAGCTAAAGAATAAAGCAGTTAACAGTGATTGGATAAAATCAAACTCACTGAGAATGTTCGACTTAGAAGTTCTCACTGAAAATAGAGCCTAGTTCTGGTTTAACATAGAGAAAGATTTGCCTACTTTCCCACCTTCCTATTATCCATGAATTAACTAATTTTCTCACTCTTTCAATAATAATAGTATGGTAAGTTTAAAAGACATTATTGCCAAATCTGGTGAAATCCATTAGGGAACAGTGCTGGGAAAATTAACTGTATGAGACAAAAACAAATTAAATTCTTATTTCAGATTTGGCCAGAATAAATTCTAGATGCATCTGTAATCTAAATATTGAAAAATGGAGCAATAATAAATGGAGATATTAATCTTTTTTCTGAATATGGGAGAACTTTTAAAGAATAAAAGCAGTAAGAGATACCAAAAAGGAAAATTACAGATTTGACTACAAAGAAATTAAAACTTTATGTTAAAAAAATTATATAAAAGGTACATAAATTGGAGAAAATGTCTTTAGTAGAAGGACAAAGGAGTAGTAACTCCACAAAGAGCTATAATTGATAAGAATTTAACACACCTATGAAACATGGGCCAAAGACAGTGGATATTATTAGATAGTTCAAGGATAAAGAAACATAAATGGAAAATACCATTAAAGAATATTCAGCCTCAAGAGCAATTAAAGAACTGTAAGTTAAAACAACATGATATCTTTGGCTTATCAATTTAACAAAGCTTTTTAAAACTGAGAGTATTTAATATTGTTCATAGGGAGATTAAAACAGTCCTGTTCATATATTACATATGGGGATAAATTGGTAATACCTTTCTAGAAAGGAATTTGTTAATACATCAAGAATCATAATATGTTCACATGATTCAACCTAGCAATTCTGCTTCTGGGAAATCAATCCTAAGGAACTAATGAGCAAATATAGACAAAGATATACCTACTGGATGTCCATAATAGTTATGTCCTAGTTATTTATACTAGGCAAAACTAGAAGCAATATAAATGCCTTCCAAGGAAAATAGTTAAAAATTATATTCTATAAAGTGGAGTTTAAAAAGTGATGCTTATGTAGTTTCTGATAATATGATGATATACTCATAATAGTAAGTGAAAAAAAAAAGACACAAATCTATGTAAATAATATCTTCAATAATATTTCAAATTTATAATTTTCTATACATTTCGAAATTTCCACAATAAACACATATTATTGTTAGAATTGGGAAAAAGAAATCCTTCAAAAGTACTCCAAAAAATTACCATGGGAACCAAGAATCCCAAAAGATCATCTAACTCTGAAATCCTACCATTTCCTAACAGGAAATGGAGACAGAACTGACAAGTATCGCTTCTAAATGGTGCTGTCTAGAAACTGAACATAAAAGAATCTCACTTCACAGGTGCACAGGGCTTTTCTGTTTTGGACTGACTTCCTCTTTCCCAGCCATGGGGTCCTTCGGATTTGTTGTGCTCCTTTCATGAGGCGACATCTTTGCCTTCCCCTTTGCTTCATGGTTAAGGCCCTTGGTCTCCCAGAAGCCTTCCCATACCATTGCAGTTTCTCCTCACCTCTCCTTATTGCTACACCACTTATTTAGTGCTTATCATACACCACTTTGCATTGTGGCTTATCTTTTTACAGGTATATGGTGCCTCCCCAGATCCCATTCAAAGAGCCTATAAACGTTCCAGGCTGACAGAGCCACACAAAAGTGCGTAACAGATGGCAATTCATGATAGAGCTTAAAGCACCTAACAAACGCTGTATTAATCATCCTGGTCATTCCTGAGAAGAAAGGATTCCTGCTCACATTTTATGGAAACAAAAACCTGATACCTGGAAGAGTTAATTTACTTCCATCAGATTGTTGAATTGAACTCAAATGTACTGCAAATGTTCCTCCCTTGACTAGACCAGGTGTTCTCTTGGAAAATCAAAGTATCTAACCCTTCAGCAACACTGGTTGCTTACCAGCATAGCTGGTATTGATTTATGGCTGCAGGCGCGAGGCAGCTGGAGAGCAGGGCTGTAACATTAGGCTTACTAATACACCAGAGGAGAGTAAGTGGTTTGAAATATTCTGAATCCTGATTTTCTCTGATTTTGGGAAATGACCTTCTGGAGACAGTACTCTGAGGGTGAAAGGAAGTAAAAAATCACATCATTTTCAGTATTACCTTGAATTCAGACTTCCAGAATCACTAAATATTTGTTTTTCAAAAACAATGCTACTTTCAACACACTTTGCTGCAAGGTACCTACCAATACATTCAAATATTTTTAGGTTTTGCAGAATCCCCTGGAAATTTCATACCAGCACCATCCCTGTCTCTGAATTGTTTTGACATGTTTGGCCCATGATGACTCAATCAATTAGCAATGCTATTCCACAGGCTAAGTGGCTGGGGTTTCTGTGACTCAGCAGAAGAATCTTGAAAGACATGGTTATTTTCCTGGCAACTTACGCCTTAACTGTCAGCTAGCCAGATCTAGTGCAAACAGATAATAGTGGGACAAGCAAAGAGGGACATTGAAATTCTGAGGGCCCAGTGCAGTCTCAGTTTCTTCTACATGGTCTCAGGTGATCCTTGGCCAAGTCCGCTCTACGTGTAAGGGTGATCACCATCAATCCCAGATCACTAGTCCCATATTTAACCACAGCAGAGTAGTAGTCATGCTCTCTCTTATGGAATGATTATCTGCTTGCTAGGTAGAAAGATGACACAGCTATAAATGCTATGCATTATCAATGCTTCTTGAGACTTCAAGAAGGAAAAATAGGCTTGGAAAAGAAAAAGGCAGAGAGGCCCATTTCGAATAGAAAGAACGAAAGTTCCAGTATTAGGTAGAAGCTATCCAAGTAGTTCAATCATAAATATTTATGGAGCGCATATGAAGTAATAGGTGTTATATAAGGCAGAGGGAATGCAAAGTTCAATACACCACTAAAATGGGAATTCGTTCAAGATAGAAGGTGTGTGTGCTGTGTGCCAGGTATCTGTATTTGTAATTGTAATTGAGATGCCACTTGTCATGTCCTTTACTTGTGACTGTTGATTTCTTTTGTTGTTGTTTTTTGTACTGGGGATTGAACCAAGGGATGCTTTACCACTGAGCCACATCCCCAGACCTTTTACTTTTTTATTTAGAGACAGGGTCTCTCTGAGTTGCTTAGGGCCTTGCTATGCTGCTGAGGATGACCTTGAACTTAAAATCCCCCTATCTCAGTCTCCTGAGTCACTGAGGTTACAGGCATGTGTGACTAGGCCCAGCCCAATCATTGATTTTTATCACTGGCTAAATATACTTTTCTCTCTGAGAATATAATAAGGAAACTGAAAAGTCCATATATGAATTTCAAATTAAATAGTTTTGATAGAGGATGAGGGCAAATACTTTATGGAATAAAGATTCAGCAAAATTTATCCAAAAAAAAAAGCAAAGAAACCAACTCAGATAATAAACAACAGCACAAGAAAACAGACCATGAATGAAGGAAAGCTTCTCTCTTGCTGACAATGGAAAGCAAGTTTGACGGTAAAAAGAACTTAAATGTATTCCACAGTCAACTCTGTCCTTACCCTCGGCCCCTGCCTGACCTCTGAATCTCTGTGTAATTGCCAGTTTGTGTCGGACTTCACATACTATGACTTTTTGATTTCTGCTCTGTATAATATATTTCTACAGCATTTGACACTGTGGCAACAAGGGCTGTAAACTGAGTGCTCCTTGGAGGCTGCTGACTTGAAGTGTGGGTGGAGAAGAGGCAGGAGAGAGCCAAGACTGGGAAAGAAAGAAGGAAACACAATTTTATCTCACTTTTGGACTTGGGAGGCATTTGCATTAAAAAATATATAGCTTAGTTAAGATATAATTCAGAACCACATAATGCACCATTCACTGTCTGCAACTCCACAGTCTTCGATCCTCAGAGAATTGTGTCATTGGCACCACAATCACTTGAGAATATTTTCATCACCCCAAAATGAAATTATGCACCCATTTTCAGCCATCCCTTACTCATTCTTTTCCTGGTGCTAGAAACCACTACTTTGTCTTTATAGATTTGCTCACACTGGACATTTATATAAATGGAGTCACATAAAATGAGGTCTTACGGGCTGGCTCCTATTGCTTAGTGTGCTGTTTTTAAGGTTCATCCATGTTGTAGCATGTAACATCACTTCATTACTTTTTATTGCTCAATAATATTCCATTGTGTGGATTTATTGTTTATTCACTCATCAGTTCAAGGAATTTTGGGGTGTTTCCATTTTGACTATTATGAATAAAGTTGCTATGAACATTCATTGCACAAGTTTTCATGTGCACAAACGCTTTCATTACTCTTGGGTACACACCTAGAAGTAAAATTGCTGCATCACATGGTAACTCCGTGTTTATCTTTTTGAGGAACTGCCAGACTGTTTTCCAAAGTGGCTTCATTATTTTACATTTACCCCAGAAATATATCAGAGTTTCAATTTCTCCAGATCCTCAACAATAGTTGTTGTTACTTGTCTTTTTGATTATAGCCATCCTGATGGGCATGTAATATCATTTCTTATAGTTTTTATTTAAATTTCCCTAATGATCAATAATGCTAAGCATTTTTTTCATGTGCTTATTGACTTTTCATATTTTTCTTTGGATAAGTACCTATTAAAATCCTTTTGATTTAAAAAAATACACTGATTTGTGAGAATTCTGTTAAGTATTCTGAATATAACCCTCTTCTCAGATATATCATTTGCCAACATTTTCTCTCATTCTGCTGGTTTTACTTCTACTTTCTTGGTAGCCTTGTTTGTAGCCCAAATGTTTTGAATTCTGATTGATTCAAATTTACTTTTCATTTTCCACTTGTACTTCGGTGTCATATCTAAGATGGTACTGTCTAACCAAGGCCAAAAGATTTACTCTAATGTTTCTTCCTAAAAATTACAGTTTTAGTTCCTATATCTAGGTCTTTGAAACATTTTGAGTTAATTTTTATGTACAGTATATCAAAGGATCCAACTTCATTATTTTTTGCCTGTGGATATCCAAGTGCCACAGAGATATTTGTTGAGCATATTATTCTTTCCCCCAATGAACTGTTTTCAAACACTTGTCAAAAATTAACTGGCTATCAATGCAAAGGTTTTATAAAAGTTTTTTAACCTTTTTATTAGAACATTATAATTATATGCAGTAGTTGAGTTCATCCCAACAAAATCATAAATGTTTGGAATTTCAAGATCCTGTCTTTTCCCTTCCTCTCCTCTTTCCCCTTCTCTATTCCCCTTTCGCTAGTCTGCTAGAGTTCCTTTTGGTCTTCTATTTATTTGTTTTTGATTGGTTCTTTTTACTTAAACATAAAGGTAGAATTCCATGGTATATTTATATATGCACATAACATGCTTTTTAGAGAATTCATTCCACATTGCCTCCCCTCCCCTCTCTCCACTCTGCCTGTCAATCTCCTCCTGCTACACTACTGATCTTCCCTATATCATTATGATATTCTAGTTTTTCCTCCTCCTCTCCTTTAATTTACTCTAGCTTCCACATATGAGAGAAACACTTGACCTTTGAATTTTTGAGTCTAGCTTATTTCACTTAACATGATATTCTCCTTTTCCATCCATTTACCTGCAAATGTCATAATTTCATTCTTCTTTGTGTCTGAGTAGAACTCCATTGAGTATGTAAAGCACAATTTCTGGAATTAACCTAGATGCCCATCAATAGATGAATGGATTAAGAAATGCAAGGAGTTTTCCCTGACCATTCAATTCTGTTTTGTTGATCTACACATCTATCGTTAACATAGTACCACACAGTCTTGATTACTGTGGCTTTATAGTAAGTTTTGAAATCAAGAAGAATGAGTTCTTTTTGTTCTTTCTCAAGATTGTTTTGACTTCTGAGAAACCTGCATTTCCACACTAATTTTAGATCAGCTTCTCAATTTCTGAAATGAAGCCACCTGGGATTTCATCAAAGATGTTGGAGCTACAGATCAATTTTTGGAGTACTGCCATCTTAACAACTTTAAGTCTTCCCTGATACATGAATATGAAATATCTCCATATATTTTGGTATTCTTCAATTTCTTTAAGATGTCTGTTCTTAACTTGACCTATAGATTCAATACAATCCAAATCAAGATCCCAGCAAATTATTTTGTGGATATTCATAAACTGATTCTAAAGTGTATGTAAGAAGGCAAAAGACCCAGGATAGCCAACATAATACTGAAGGAAGACAGCACTGTCAGGGGACTGACACTACCTGCTTCAAAACGTACACAAAGCCACAGCAATCAAGACAGTGCAACATTGTGGGAACAAATGATTAATAAAGAAGAATAGAGGGCCCCAAAATAAACCCACACAAATATAGTTAACTGATTTTTGACAAATAAGCAAAGGCAATTTAATGGACAAAGGAGAATCTTTTAACCAACAATGTTCAGGGGGAAAAAAAAGGGAGTGGGGGAAAGAATGGAGACAGACTTTACTTCCTTCACAAAAATCAACTCAAATGGGTCACAGACCTAAGTGTAAAAGGCAAAACTACTTTCTAGAAGATAACAGCAGAAAATGTAGGTAACCCTGGGCTTGGTAATGACTTTTCAGAGGCAATACCAAAGGCGCAACTGATAAGCTGGACTTCATTAAAATTAAAAACTTATGCTCTATGAAAGACACTGTCAAGAGAATGAAAAGACAAACCACAGACTGGGAGAAAATATTTGCAAAGCACATAGCTTATAAAGGAGTTGTTTACAAAATGTACAAAGAATTCCTGAAACTCAACAATCAGAAAGCAATCTAATTAGAAAATGGAAAAAAGATCAGGACACCTCACCAAGAAGATATACAGATGTCAAATAAGCATAAGAAAAAGCACTCAACATTACTGCATGCCATCAGGGAATTGCAAATCTTAAAAATAATGAAACACTGTTACACACCTATTACAATGGCTAAGAAAATTTATATAACCAAAAACCAGCACATAGCAGCTTTATTCATAACTGAAAGCAACAAGATGTCTTTCAATGGGTGAATGGATAAACAAACTGTGATACATTCATACAGTGGAATATTATTCAATGATACAAAAGAAATGAGCTATCAAGCCACAAAAAGACATGGAACAACCTTAAAAGGATATTGCTAAGTGGAAATGCTAACCTGGAAAGGCTATGTGCTGTATGATTTCAAATATGTAAGAGTCCAAAAAAGGAAAATTTATGAGTCAGTTAAGAAGATTAGTATTTGCCAGGGGGCTGGGGTAGGGGTGATAAGCTAGGAAGGGAAGCACTGGAGATTTTTAGGGCAGTGAATCTATTCTGTGTGATACACAGTGATGTATATACGTTATTACACATTTGTCAAAACCTACAGAATGTATAGTGCAAAGAGAAAATCCCAATGTCAATAATAATGTATCAATATTCATTAATCAATTTTAATGAATGGACCATACTAATACAAGATGTACCCAAGATAGGAAGCTGCGGCAGGAGCATCAGGCCTGTGGAAACTTGTACTTTCTGATCAATTTTTCTGTAAACCTAAAACTGCTCTAAAAAACCACTATACTACTTTTTAAAAATGTGAAATACTTGTATTTTATACTACCACAGCTTTTTAAAATAATCAGACCTGAATAATCAAGGAACTACACTCATATTCCCCTTAAATCTTTTTTTCCTTTTCTGTTTCAGAGACTATTGCCTAAGAAAAAGAATGCTGGGGATGCTGCCCTTATCACACAAATATAGTTGTTTCCTTAGTGCCTTTTAAAAACTTTTAAATCTTCCTCTAGTTCTTCTTCCAGGGTTTCCCAAGGATAATATACTGTGGTGACCTGATGGTGTGTCTCTGGCCTTTCCAGTTCTATCCAGATGTCAAAAGTTCTCCTTTTTAGATCTGCTATGAAATTAAGACACTTTTTGGCAGGCTAAAGTTCATGAGTGTAACTACTCATGTAAACTCCCAGCTCCTTTTCTACAGCTGCCTTGGGAAACAAACTTGGGAAATTTGCAAATTTATTAGAATATGATGATTGGCTCACAGCTGAGATTCTTTTGCAGAGTAGAAGATTGAGGCCAGTTGGTAATTTTGATTTTTTTCAAAATGAGTATTTTGGGTCCTTTAATGATTTGTTTTGATTTATCTGATGAGGAGGTTTGGAAGACATATTAAGATGCTCTGAACTTGAACTTGGATCTTGTTAATAAGAATCTTGGAGAGTTAGAAAGGTTGTCGTCTTTCCTTTTATGGTGTACATGGAGGATGACTGGAGAACAGAAAATAGACTGGCTGTCCCTGAAGAGCCTTTCTTCAAAGATTCTATAACAGTATACAACCAAATCTCACAGTGATTCTGATGATGATGGTTATGCTGGCCATGGTCCTGGGATATTGGTCTGTGTTCTAGTCTTTTGAAACTCTTTTCCACATTACCTCACTCTCTCTGCCAAAACATAAACTACTTGGTGAATAGAAAAGTGATGATGATAACGACTAAAAAACATATTTGAGGGCTGGGGCTGTAGCTCAGTGGTAGAGCGCTTGCCTAGCATGCATGAGGCACTGGGTTTGATCCTCAGCACCACATATAAATAATAAATGAATAAAATAAAGATCCATCAACAACTCAAAAAATATTAAAAAAAAACATATTTGAGTTTTTTAAAAATTAATTCATGTTCCATGACAGGTTATGTACCTATCCTATACCTATCCTGGTCCTTCAATCTTGGATTTGTTCTCTATTTACCAAATAGAAGGTCTTTGAAGATAAGATGTACGTTTTAAAAAGTCATCATTTAATCATAAGCAGCACTTAATAGAGAAACTTATAAATAATAGTTTTATCTGGGGTTATAAAACTTTTAAGTGTTTTTAGGCAGAGGCATTTTAGCTTAAATTTACCCTAATTTTTATCATGTGCCATATGTAGTATAGGTTCATTTGAAGACTGCTACTTGAAGTTGATCTGCTTTCTGAGTATCCAGTCTTCCATCAAAACACTGAGCTGTGATTGTTCACTTCTTTGAGAACAAAAAAGTCCATTTTCAACAGTAATTACTTTTAATAGACCATCTTGATCACTGCTTTATTTCTGTCCAGCACAATAAATGCTCAATAAATATTTATAGAATAAATTAAAAAGTTATGCATCAAGAGCTAATTGAATTGTTATTAATACTGCATACTATCACAAAGGACATAACATATATATAAAATAAGACAAAATATAAAAAAGAATAAAATACAATAAAACAAAGAAAAAAATAGAAGAGAAAGAAAGATTAACTAGAAATGTGGCTGGATCTATCACCAGATGGAACACTAAATGTAGTTTTACTGGATTCCTGGCAGCCAAACAAAAGGAGAAATATATCGCATTTCTAGTTTCAATAAAATTCATCTAAAGAGGCAAATATTTACTGAATTCTAGGAGATGACTTTTATTTATTTATTTTTGGTACCGGGACTGAACTCAGGGGTACTCAACCACTGAGCCACATCTCCAGCCCTATTTTGTGTTTTATGTAGAGACAGGGTCTCACTGAGTTGCTTAGCGCCTCATCGTTGCTGAGGCTGGCTTTGAACTTGCGATTCTCCTGTCTCAGCCTTCCAAAGTGCTGGGATTACAGGCGTGTGCCACTGCACCTGGCTAGGAGACGACTTTTTCCACAGAGATTCTTTCTTATACATGGGATGGCAGACACACACACACACACACACACACACACACACACAGAGTTTTTACCTTTAACTTTGTAAAATATCTGTAAAGTTTCTTCCAAATGGGTATTTATAATAGTAATTACAAAAGTCAGATGCATATGGTTTATTTTCACCATAAAGCTTATCATTACCTGATAATTCATTGTTTATATAGTCATTTATTTTTTATCTGATTCCATCAGCTTTAAATAGACTGTGGACCCTGTCTGTCTTGTTTAATATCCTATCTTCAATTCACAATAGAATCCCTGCATAGGGAAGGTGTACAATAAATGCTTGTTGAATAAACAAGTTAAGTGGGTCAAATGTTAAGGGAAAACCATTAGCCAGTGGCTTTACTTGCTTCTTATGGTCATTCCTGGTTTATGACAATAAAGTATATCAAAGGAATGGGGGGTATCTTTTTTGGGAGGCATTCACCTCATTGATAGCTGGATGAAATTGCAGTGTTTGTTGGCTATTGGTAGCTTATAAATCCAATATAACAGCTTTATTTAAGTTAAAGGTCAAGGGTGTGGAAGCTCAATCTTAATTTAGATTATTTACAACTGTCTATTAGAATGTAAGCTTCCTGAAAGCAGTGAGCTGGCCTGTTTATTTACTGTGGACTCCTTGGCATCTGGATGTGTTTTACTCCTTGGGTTATTTCAAGGAAATTTTTAATTCAGAAAGTAACACAAAGTTCAAAAAACATAGTAGAGGGATGCGTGATCAAGTTTCAGTCATTTTATAATTTTGGAAATGAAGGCAGTTTCCAAATTCTTGTTCAAGTATGGCACCGATCGAAATAGCAATGTGTTGCCCAGTGATAGCCTGTATTATATTATACCTCACTGGTCACTACCTTTGTAATCCTGACAACATTGTCTAGACATGAGCGTACTTGGCAAAAGCTTACAGAAAAGCTTACAGAAATCTGTGAGCTGATAAAGTTACTTGGTTTAAAATTTATTATGATTTTTTGAAAATTTATGCCTCCTTTTCCTCATCACTTGTTAAAAACTCAATTATTTGTTTCCTGAAAATGAAGGAAGCACAGGTCTTCATCATTTCACTTGTTTACTTTCTATTTGACAGTGGCAATGTCTCCATAGTTGTCTTTTTAAAAACGTCCTCTTCATTCCTACTGGGATTCTAAGCCTTTCATCATAAACCAACTTCTCAGAATAGGATTTCTAGGTGCCTGTGTGCCCAAAGTGTATACTGGGATTTATGTTGAGGTAACACAACTTGTTTTCCATCAGACTCTAGTAATCGAGAGAAGTAATTAATTTAAATGCCTCGTCTGGAAGGAATGGGTTGACGATGACACATCTGCTGTCATGTGCATGTCAGCTGGGGTTAGTGCTCTACTGGCAGGACTAAATATGAACCAAATCCATTCCCCCTGAAACTGAAGGCAAACATTTGCAAGAGTTAGAAGCATTAAGAGTTAGTTAGTGGGACACATGTATCGATTTGCATTTTAATTTTAATTTTTCTAAGTAAGAAAAATGACATGGGTGAAGTTTGCAACAACCTCAGCAGCATTCATGACAACTAGTTCTCAGGCAAATGTACATTTGCCTGTGTTTGGATTTTTCCTGGAGACAAAAGCATAAATTTATTGATTACTGGGTAGAATGATACATGGCATTTCCTTAATTCTACCCTTTTGTACCTTTATTCATTGTGTACAATCATGAATAGAATAACTATAACTGACATAAAATTTAAAAGACTTTTTATTTAACATTTAGCAAGTGAAAGCTTAAGTAACTTCACCCCTGGTCAATATCAACATTAGATAATTGTTATTGTTTACACAATTTGATCACCATCAAATGTATCAGCACCCTTGCATCTGTGCCCATGTCTTCTCCCTTTTCAGGTATCATAAACTGGCCTTGTCCAATCCCAGGTGCAATTAATTCTATACCTTTCTGTCTTCTCAAGAGCTTTGTTCCTAAAATTATCTCCTCTTTCTCGCTATAAGCATCAACTTTTCCCTCTACCATATCATTCCCATTATATATACACATTATATCATCTCTCAATTTGGTAAACTCCTGAGTCATATTGGGGCACAGGAAATGGAAGGTGGGCACAGGAACCACAGTTATAATGGTTATTCTTGAAAATTGTACCATTTTATTTAATTGCATTTATATAAACAGGGTGAAATGTCTGCCACTATTGTCTACATAAATGTTCCTTCTTGCTTGATATGTATATGTGTGTGTGTATGAACTGATGGGATATACATCTCTATTCTCTGTACTATATAATAATAGTGATATACTACTCTAGTAAGCTCTACTCTGAAAAAAAACTATAGGGAGGTAATATAATGTAAAGAGTAAAATCTTCAGTTTTGTTGACAGATTAAGGTTTAAATCTAGGTTCTGTCATATATTTCATCTTATTTGGTGAAAACATCTTTGAGATCAGCTGGGTTATCTGGAAGATTCTAAATCCAACAGTGTCCTTAAAAAAGCCAGAAGAGAGGACATGATGAGAAGACGAAGGCAGTGACTGGAGTTTTGCAAGCTACAAGCCAAGGAACCCTTGGAGCCACTAGAAGCTGGAAAAGGCTCCCTTCAGAGGGAGCATGGTTCTGTCAACACCTTGATTTCAGATTTCTGGCCTCTTGGGTTGTGACAGAATAAATTTCTGTTGTTTTAAGCCATGAAATTTATGGCACTTTTGTTACAATAGCCCTAGGAAACTAAGGTTTTGGTACTTGGAAGATGACTGCCATTCTAATAAATACCTAAAAGTGCAGATGTGGCTGTGAAATCAGGTAATAGGAAGAGGTTGAAAAATTTTGAGAAAAATGATGGAAAAGGCCCAGATTGTGTTGAAGAAACTATAGAAATAGACTCTGTATAGATTGTAGAAATATACATGTTCAAGGCAATTCTAAGGAGGGCTCATATATAAGTAAAGAGTATAGTGGAAAAGTTTCTATCAGTTTAGAAAATGTGTATATCCAATAGCTAAGCTATGGAGCCAACCTAGGTGCCCTTCAACAGATGAATGGATAAAGAAAATGTGTTAATATATACACAATGGAGTATTACTCAGTCATAATGAAGAATGACTTATGACATTTGCTGGTAAATGAATGGAACTGGAGACTATCATGTGAAATAAGCCAGTCCCAAGAAGTCAAAAGTTGAATGTTTTCTCTGGTATGTGGAAGCTAATCCAAAATAAGTGGGGTGGGATTAGAAAAGAATAGAAGAAAGATCAGTGGAACAGATAAAGGGGAAATAAGAGAAAGAGGGGTGGAACAGGGAAACACAGTGGAATGAATCTAACCTTTTCCTATGTACTTATATGAATATACCACAGTGAATCTCACCATTGTGTACATCCACAAGACACTAATTTAAAAAAAAGTCTAAGTAAATAGCAGAAAGATGAGTGGAACAGAGGGGAAAGAAGGGAGTGGGGCAGGGAGCAGTGCTGGGGATTGATTTAATACAAATTATAGTCCATGCTTTTATTTTTTTATTTTTTTGGTACTGGAGATTGAACTCAGGGGCACTCGACCACTGTGCCACATCCCCAGCCCTATTTTGTGTTTTATGTAGAGACAGGATCTCACTGACTTGCTTAGTGCCTCGCCGTTGCTGAGGCTGGCTTTGAACTTGCGATTCTCCTGTCTCAGCCTCCCTAAGTGCTGGGATTACAGGCTTGCGCTACTACGCCCAGCTAATCCATGCTTTTATAATTGTGTCAAAATGAATCCTATTTCATGTATAACCCAAAAGAACCATAAAAAAAAGAAAATGTGTATATCATCCTGACAGAATGGCTGGTAGAAATATAGACATTAAAGGTGTTTCTGCTGAGGTCTCAGAAACAAATGAGGAACATATTATTGGAAACAAGGGAAAGGTGATCCTTGCTATTTAGCAGCAGAAAGTGTGGCTAAAAAAAAATTGCCAGTCATGAATCTGCATATTTAGCTGAGAAGATTTCCAGGCAAAATATTGGAAGTGCAGCTGGATTCCTCATTTTTTATGGTAAAATGTGAGAGAAAAGAGATAAACTGATGAAGGAATCAGCACTTGATGATCTGTAAGATTTTGGATGCCAAAGTTAGGAAATTAACTGGTAGAAAAATGTATGCTCAAGAGATAAAGCCAAGGGTGTGGCTGGACAAACTTTTGGTTTAGAGACTGAGTATGTGACTCATTGATCCACTCAGTCATCTCAGCAGATGCCAGGAATAGAGATGGGGTCATCCAGGAAATATTTAGAAAGGACCCTTTTGTCTCATAGTGTGGATCCCTGTGACATATATGGTACGATAAGGTTTTAAATAATTGTGAATCAGAAGAAATACTACCAGTTTGGACTGGAAGGGATACAGACAGGTCAAAGAAAAGAAGTGTTGTTTGACTCTGAAAATTCTACAGGCAGGAAATAGGCTAATGGAACTACTTAGCTACAAAAATATGCCACCTTGCAAGAAAAGGAAAGGATGATATCTATAGCAGAGCCACGGGTGCAGAAGCAGAGGCTGATAGAGCAGGCACAGGCATGGAGGGCAGAGCGATGGGTCCAGAGGGCAGCACCAAGCGCACAGAGGGTTAGTTCCAGCCTGGAAACCCAATGGAGTTTGTCTTGCTGACTGCAAACTCCCTTGGAACTGGTGACCCCTTTATTTCCTCAATTTCTCCCTTTTGGAATGGAAATGTCCACCCCATCCTATTCTATTACTCTATTTTGAAAACAGGTAATTTGCTTTCTAGATTCCATAAAGAAGACCTATGCCCAAAATGAGCCATACCCAGAGTCTCACCCATCTCTGATGATTTAGATGAGAAAATTTGGGACTTTGGAGCTATTGATACTTAGATGAGACTTTAGACATAGAATTACTACTGTAATCATAGGATGTTGGGAAAGGGTAAATGTATTTTGCACGTGGGATAGAATTTTTGAGGACCAGAGGGAGAACTATAGTAGGTTGAATGGTGATCCAAAAAAAGGTATGTCTATGTTTTAAACTAGTAGCTGTGAATGTGACCCTATCTGGAAAAAGGATATTTGCAGACGTAATTTAGTCAAGAATCTCAAAATAAGATCATTGTGGATAAACCAGAGAGGCCTAAACCCAACGTCCTTATGAGAGACAGAAGAGAAAACATAGGGGGAAGAGGTCATGTAAAGACAGAGGCAGACTGAAGTTATACAAGTCACAAGCCAAGGAATCCCTAGAGCCACCAGAAGCTGGAAGAGGCAAGAAAGAATTCTCCTTTAGAGGCTCGTGGGTGGGGGTGGGGTGGGGATGCACAGACCTGATATCTTGATTTTGATCCAGAACTGTTGGAAAATAATTTGTTGTTTTAACTCATCATATTGGTGGTAATTTGTTGTGGTGGTCACAGGAAACTAATACAACAACTAAGATATTATCAAAGCATTTTGCAGATAAGGTAACTAACATTTAGAGATCTGAAGTGATTTCAGTGCAGAGAAAAAACATGAAATACTTGGTTTCTATAACTGTTCCTTCAGGCACTGCAGTGGAGTTAAGATTAGAGTTTTCCCTCTGGCTTTAGCTGTGTGACTGTGGGCAGATCACAATGTCTCTGGACATCAGTTGCTGCATCTTCAAAACTGTGAATAGAGACGGTGAGTACAGATGAATAGAGTTCAAAATGGACTGATCATCTGAATCACATGGGAAGTTTACTTAAACTTTTGACTCTCAGCCCAAGATGCGAATCAGAATCATTATGGCCCTGAAATCTATTTTTCAAACCCTCCCAGGTAATTTAAGATGAACCAAGTTTGGGAATCACAGCACTAGATGATTACCAAATTTCTTCTGGTGCTGAAGTTTACACCCGAGATTACAGATCTATCTCATAGTTTTCAGCACTTAGGTATCTGCATGGTACTTTGCATGTGTCTATGAACATAAGGAGTCTGAATATAAAAGCAAGTATCTGGAACCTATTTATTCCAGGTTCCAGGAGCATGGAATTTGGGCTTAAAGTAACCCTTACTATGCTTTGTTATGTGTAAGTAGTGTCACTGTCCCTAGGCTGACTCCCTCCCACCCCATCTCATCATATACTAGGACTAAAATGACAGTACAGAATGTTTTCTCTCCACAAAGGGAAAGCACAGATGTGACACAACACAGGCCAGGTGAAAGAGGTATTATTCAGTGTGTCTACATATAAGCTAGTCCTGTGGACATGGATTTCTTACATCTGAGAATAATATTTGCACAATCTTTTCCATCTTTCAAAAGTCACATGATTTAAAAAATAAATAAAACATATCTTCTTTCTTAGAAGAGGCCCAGTTGACTGAATAAGTTGTTTTTATTTTTAAACCCAGGCGTGGGTTATGTTCTCGGCTATCAGATTAATTTTTTTCTTCCCTGAATTTAATCTGTGACAATATTAGGGTGGAATAAATTAATTTGTTTTGATCGCACATGTAATAATTAAAATTAGTTGTTCCTGACTAAACCCAGTCTTAGCAGAATGAAAACCCACTATCAATCTCTGGTCACGAAGTCAAGATTGAAGGCAATGTTCTGATGTTTACCATTAGCTCAATGCAGTGTGCTAACAAGACCTGTTAACGCAGGAAGCTTGAATTACATGTCTGTCAGCTTCCAGAAGATCCTTATTGAGGCATGATCTGTGAATTCTACAGAATTAGGAAGACTTAGATCAATGAAACACGGATGCCTCTCTATCTTGAAGAAGATCAAAGCAGGAGTTATTTCTTCTGCTCACTCCAAATCACCCAATTTCCCAGTGCTAGGCCAGTCAGCACGACGGACACAGTCATAGGATACACGGGGTTGACTGGGAGGGGCCGCATGGTCCCAGACAGTCTTCTGGTTCCTACAACTCCAGTCTCTTTGAAGAGCTCGAGTTAAATGGGCACAGAAATATCTCAGTCAAGCAGTTGGGACTCTTCCCAGCAAGACACCCTCTGGGAACTTTTATCCCAAGATTTTCAGGAGGCTGCTCACTCACTGAATTTCATAAAGTCTTTAAGTAATTTAAAGCTAACTGCCTACATGTGACTAGTTTCTTATGCATTCTATAAACCTATGTGGCCCAGAATTCTCTCAATTATTTCTTTTAAAATTCTCAGACTATTAAACAAAGACAGCAAGGAGACTGTGCTGTGTTTACGGAAAGTTAATCATGAAGGGCCCAGACGCATCTCCCTCATTAGACTGTGAGCTTCTTAAGGACAGGGTGAATGCTTATCTTATGTTCCAAGCACTTAGACCATAGCTCAACATTCCCTAAGAATGCCTGCTGAACAAGTGAATGAGTGAATAATAATATTAGTAGTAGTAGTAAAAAAATTTCAATACATATAGAGATAGCAAAGCTCCACTAAGAATTTTCTTTCTTTCTTTTTTTTAATACCAGGGATTAAACCCAGGGGTCCTTAACTGCTGAGCCACATCCACAGCCCTTTTCTATATTTGATTTAGAGACAGGGTCTCTCCGAGTTTCTTAGGACCTTGCTAAGTTGCTAAGGCTGGCTTTGAACTTTCAATCCTCCTGCGTCAGCCTCCCGAGCCACTGTTATTACTGGGCCTGCACCACAATGCCTGGCTTCCACTAAAAATTTTAAGTGTGACTTTTCTTGTCATTGCGGCTGTTATTGCTTCCCACCCACTCCACCAATGTTTTATTTCAAACATGCAGAAAAAGTGAAACAATTTAACAGTGAGCATTCGTACACAAGCACCTAAGTTCTATAACTTACATTTACTATATTTGTTTTATTCTATATATATTCATCTATTATTCTTTTTTAATGTCTTTCAAAGTAAGTTGTAGAGAGTTTCATTGTGTATATCATTAACTGGAGTTCAATATTTAAGTTCTATTTTTTATTTTGGGGTAAAATTTACATCTAATGAAATGCATCGATCTTAAGTATACAGTTTAGGTAAATTCCAACAAATGCATACACTGGTGTAGCTGAAATTTCTATTCAGATATGTGTTATTTCCATTACCCAGTCCCAACGCCTCAAAGGCAATCTTTGGATTTTTCCCACCCAGATTGATCATGCTTGATTCATGGGTACTGCAGAAAGTCATTAAGTATAAAATGCAACACAAACAAGAGCACACAATATGTTCTTTTTGTGCAAGATTTCTTTCATTTAGTGTAATATTTTGTGATGCATCCATCCTGTTGTATTTGTTCCTTTTTCATTGAAGAACAGTATTCCTTCATATGAATGTTCTATAGTTTATTTATAAATTGTATTGGTAGACTCTTGGGATGTTTCAATTCTTTACAATTATGGGTACAGTTTCTCTGAGCATTCTTTTGTAAGTCTTTTGGTGGACATATGTTTTCATCTTGGATAAACACCCAGGATTACTGGATTATAAGGTAAGGGTATGTGGACTTTCATTAGAAACCACTAATCCATTTTCCATAGTGGCTGTACCATTTTATTCTCCTGTTGACAGTGTCTAAGTGCTCTGGTTGCTCTAATCAGCCCATTTTTGCCTGAACAATTTAGCTCCAGTCAGTGTCCCTCTAGCATGCCATTTTGGATTTTTGTTTTGAGAAATGGTAGCAGAGGTTGAACACCCTTTTTAAATTTACATATAATAAAATTCAACTATAATAATAAAGCAGTTACTTTAATGACCCTTTAGAGAAAGTAGATACATGAAGGGAAATTGAACTGTGCGGTGTATGGTTAGGGAATGCTATGGTTCTGTTAGACTATTGTCAAAATCATAAGGTAAAGTGAAGCTGATTAGGGTTTTATGAAAGAATGACAATTTACTTTTTTAAAAAATCCATGCTCTGGAGTGAGCCCATAGGGAAACAAAAGTCGTATCCAATTTTGATTATGTGAGGCAACAATTTTCAACAGACGGTCACTAGCACAATCTCTGTGAAGTTGGAAGATATTGCTTTAAAAAATGTCACCACACAGATCAAGTTCAAAGATTCCCTCTCTCTCCCCATGGCCAATAATCTAGACAGGATTTCAAACGCCCTGAAAGTGTAATGGAAAAGAATCTCATATACAACACAGGCTCCAGCAGACTTTAGCAAGAGGAACGGGGGAAGTAAAAAAGAGCCATCGAGATCATTTGATAAGAGAACAGAGAAGACCCTGGCAATTTCCTTGTAATAGCTGCGATTTCAGTAACTCGATCCTTGGGGGGATGGTGAAGGGAGGATGTTCCCACATGCAAGAGCGTATTCCAGCAGCTTTCCTATTACAGAGACTGTCCAACAAAACGGAGATCTTATTTTCTACCTGGTGATAATCTATAAAATTTCTTTTCCCTAAATCACTGACTTTAAAATGTTACTAAATTTATCCAATTTTAGAGACTACTGTGATTTTGCATGATTCTGTATGAGTCTGTTGCATGACATCTGTGATATCATGAACCCTCCTCTGTCTGTTCTTTAGAGAGATGAGAAGATGAATAGAGTTTATGTTGACAAGGACTATAAACTAAGCAGCTCCAAACACACTCCCCCAGGCTCCTAGAATACAAAGAAAAAGTAATCATTCCAAATGACCCCCAACTATTTAGAATTTCATACCATCAAGTCAGATGAACCAAAATTGCTACCACCTGTAAAGATTCAAAGAAATAAAAAAATCACTAAGAAAAAGAAAAAAAAAAGTGGCAGATGTGCTTGGAGGGAGGGAGGACAAGGAAAAGAAGAACATGCTTGGAGCACCCCCTCCAGGGAACTTATGATCATATCAGAGGCTGTCAGATTGAAAAATAATAAAACAATATGCCTTATCTATTCTTCTCACACTTAGGATTTTAAGAAAAGTTTGTTAAACCTTATCCATCTTTTAAAAAATCATATAAAAGGGTCGAGTTTGTCTACTCAGAAAATGATAAACTTTTAGCTTTGGAAAGGACCTTAGAAATCATTTAGCATAATTTGTTACCCATTAAATACCTCTTATAAATGAGAATCTGCTGCTTGCTTGCCTTTGGTTGTAGGAAATGTAGGCTGCTCCAATTTTTGGAGCTCTAGCTGTTGTCAAGTTCTTCTCTTACATTGAGGCAATCGGCCTCCCCTAAACTTCCAATCATAGGTCCTCGTTAGCAACACAGAAGCAGATTCATAATTCTCTATAAATTCGACCTTTATATATTTGCACGTGGATGTTATGAATCTTCCAAGTCTTCTTTTCTCCAAGAAATATTCATAGATCTTTTAACAATGTTTCCAGACTTCTTTCTAGCCTGGTAAGCTTCTTCTAACCATAGTTTATCAGTACCCTCCTTAAAATGAGGCCTTCTAAATGAAATGCAATGCCTTCGGCATTGGCTTATTATCATAGCTAACTGCCTCCAATTACAATTGATGAAAGACATGTCCAGAAAGGTTAGATTACTGGCTCACACTTATACAAAGACAGATGCAGGACATAGGTCTCCTGATTCTCACTTCAGTATTCTTTCCCTGTGTCACACTGAAAATAACTTGTTGGCTTAGAAAACAAAATGAGAATGTGTTTCCTTGATATGGATAACAGAGTTTGGGGGATGACAAAAGAAATAAATGCAAAACAATGAGTCTTAGGATCAAGAACTTCTTCTCCTAGGTTAGCTTAATTCCTTCACTTGGGTCTCCACTCCTGCCCCAAAAGGAAAACAAGATGTACCCCCCAGGTAACCTCTCTGAGTAAAAGTCTTACAGGATCTAGTAAAGCAGAGGATCAAAGCACATGAACAGCTGCTGGTCTTTGTTTAAGAGGTTTCCTGAACTTCCCAACTCAAATCCCAACACGTAATTATTTAGGCAACAGTGTCCTCTAATAATAAAGTGCAAAACAATTAAATATTGGTCCGGGTGGTAGAGGCATGTGGTAGGGGAAGACCTGGGTTATGAGCTATACTAATCTTTAATCAGAATCTTCAATATAAAATGTGTGTAGCAAAGGTACAAAATGAAGCAACATGTTAAAATTAAATTTGAGAGCACTGGCAAAATAGCTTTCTGGTTGCATATTGGTTGAGATTTGGCTTAGGTGCTTCCATTGTGTATCTTCCCTACCTCCTAAGTGTTCTAAATTTATCCTTCAAAATACATATGGAATTAATTCCATATATGCTTACTGAAAATCAACAAGACAAAAGGCAGTGAAATAGAAATTTACAAAAGAGAACAAGATCTGCCTTAAAGGAACTCTGTAACTGATGTTAGTAAGAAAGCATGCAGACAATAAAAAGCCACATTGATATTACAGAAAAATGGATGCATACAATACAAACATACTTAAATTGAAGCTTTACTTCTGAAAGCAAAATGCAGTTTAGAATTGGAACTAAGTTACATTTAACATTAGACTGAAAATTTCATGGAAGTCTCACAACACAATCCAGGAATTCCTCTTCTGTCTAGGGACTAAACTTGCTCTGTGAAATGAACTGACTTCTAGAATGAGAATTATCTGGACATGGGCCTCTTGGAGCAGGTCAACAACCAGATAGCAGCCAGTGTCAGACCGGGCCTGCCTGTCCCACTATACTGGGCCATGTGCTACTTTGATGCTAATGTACCTGAACTTTCCACGACAGAAGATGGCATGTTGGGAAAGGACTAGGTTCCCTGGTCAAAACTGACACTCAATCCTTGTTTGGGAGGGACATTGCTATATTTGGAGTAGAATATGAAAAGAACAACTGAGACGGGGCTGGGGCAAGCCACGTTGTCCTTTCCCTCCTGCCACTGGGTAGACTAGTAAGCAGAAAACTATTATGCTGGACACAAGCCAGTCTTGTCCCCAAAGCAATGGGTTTTACAAGCCAAAAAACAAATAGAAACCAAATCTAGGAATGCTGAATTCACTGAGAAATCCAAAAGAGAAATATCAATTGTCAATTCTTTCCCAAAGGGGATGGAAAGGGAGGTTGAATAAAGCAATTCTATAAAATGCAATCCAAAAGCCCTCATTGTTTACTGCATGGTAAATCATAATGGCAGGAGTGGTCTTATCCTGTTACACTAGAAAATGAGCTAGAAGAAGATAAAGTCACAGCCACAGCCACTAAATAAAGTAAATAAATACTTTATGCATACAGTAGAATGCCAGACAATGCACAGTCTCCCTGTTCTCAACCACTCCTGCAAAATAAAATTCTCTTTCAGGTTTAGCTTCAGGCATCACTGTAAAGCATTCTGACAGACAGTCAGAATGCTAGGAAGATCCTGAGAGCAGTTTGCTCAGAATACCACAGAGTTGGCAGATGTTTGAATTCTGGGCATAAGCTATTTTATTTCCTTTTTCTGAATTAAGGAATGGGCCCATCCCTGAATGTATGAAAAAAGAATAATGTATCAACAAACAGCAAATGACATATATACTCATCTGTCTTCTACTTAGAGAGGGAAAGACCGCCATTCTGTCTGTTGAATGGGAAGGCTGTTACAGACAGCCCCAGGACCCAGACTCTTATTTCTATACCTTGCATTGGCACTGTCCCCACCTTTCCTCTCTTACTGTAAACATATTCCTACAGTTTCACTTTGGTCATCTCACCAAATAAAAATCTCATGTGTGTCAAGACGAAACGGTCAATAAGCCTGTTATTCTATTTCTAGGCATACTTGTAGGTTAAAAACTTCCAAGAAACTCATGTATGCACAAGGAAACAAGCCTAAGAATGTTCCATAAAGTGCTATTTATAGCAACCACAAAATGGAAACAACTAAAATGTTCATCAATAGGACAAAGGCTAACAAAGTGTGGCTACTGACATAGAGGAAAAGCAAACAACAGTTACAAAGAACAAATGACATCACACTATTGGCATGGAAAAATCTTGAAAATAACACTGAATAAAAAAAATGCTGCAGAATGATACACTGTATGATGCATGTACATAAACTTGGAAAACAAAGGAAGCAATGTTACATATTGTTCATAGGGACTCATAAATGACTTAAAAAGTATATATAAAAGATAAACTGGCTGGGCACAGCAGTGCACACCTGTAATCCCAGCTGCTTGGGAGTCTGAGGCAGAAGGATTGAGAGTTCAAAGCCAGCCTCAGCAACAGTGAGGAGCTATTTTTGTCTCTAAATAAAATACAAAATAGGGCTGGAGATGTGGGTCAGTGGTTGGGTGCCCCTAAGTTCAATCCCTGGTACCTACTCCCTCCCAAAAAACTGAAAGGATAAATACCAAATTCATGAGCTTGCCTAGGAGGGCTAGTGATCAAATAAGAGATTGATCTGCCTGCCTATGTATCTCTCTCTCTATATATATATCACAATCTGTTGCTTCTTTTATTTCTTTTCCTTTAAGTATTTTTCTTTCTTAATGTTTCTTTTCTTTTTGGCAATAGGGATTGAACTCAGAGGCACTGAGCCACATCCCCAGCCCTATTTTGTATTTTTATTTAGAGACAGGGTCTCACTGAGTTGCTTAGCACCTCACTTTTGCTGAGGCTGGCTTTGAACTTGAGATCCTCCTGCCTCAGCCTCCTGAGCCACTGGGATTACAGGCATGCACCACCACCCCCAGCTTCATGTTTCTTCTTGTTAATCATATAGATTTTTAAATTGAGATGAAACAAACAGAATATGTTAGTTTTCAAATATAAATAGTGGAGTGTAGTATTTGCTATTTTACTTAAATCTCTCAAAAAAAAAAAGTAGGTTTCAAAGGGTTCACTCACTTGACCTCATTTATTTTAAGGTATGAAAAAAGCATCTATTGGTTGTAAGGAATTCTAAACATAAGTAAAGCCTTAGCACTGTTTAACTTTCTTAGAAATGTTGGTTAAAGGCAAAGCATTCATGGCTATCTGGATATTTGCTATTTCAGACCTGAGCCAGCCACTCACTACACTGTTCTAGGCAAGGTCACTGGAGAGAGGAGGTAGAACTTCTTGAGCTTCAGTTTACTCATCTATAAAATGGAAATAATAATCTCACAGGGCTTTGGAGAATTACCTGAGATAATGCATAAACACACTACTTAGTTTTTGTCTATCACGTAGTAAATATTCAAAAAATAGTAAGGTCCCAGCACTTTGCGAAGCTGCAACAGGAGAATCACGGGTTCAAAGCCAGCCTCCGCAATTGTGAGGCGCGGCGCTAAGAAACTCAGTGAGACCCTGTCTATACATAAAACGCAAAATAGGGCTGGGGATGTGGCTCAGTGGTCAAGTGCCCCTGAGTTCAATCCCCAGTACCAAAAAAACAAAACAAACAAACAAAAAACAGTAAGGGGCAAGTGAAAGGGAGGGAAAAACAATTATTGAGAGTTTTTAAACTTGACCTTTAATTTGTTAATTCAACATATGTAAGGACTATGGCACATCATTACTATCATAGTAGTGGCGACGAGGGGGTGGTGTGCAGGCACAGAACGTGATGTGCTCCAATCACCCCTGCCATTCTTCATCACTGTAGCAGAACCGAGGCCAAGGCATTCTAGGCTCACAGAAACTGTAGAGATGTAGCTGGTGGCAATGCTGAACCACTGTTCCTCCCAGAAGACTAAGGCCCACAAGTCATAGCACTGTGAGACTTCCTGCTGGCAGCAGTTAAAACCCCTTGGTGGGCAAAATTCTGGGGCACCAGAAGGTGATGGTGGCAGTTAGAAATGAAGTAGAGAGGCAGGTCATTCTAAACAGCCTGGCAGCAGTATGAGTTATCTAAGGGGATCCCCGCCCTGAATCAGAGAGCAAGATCCCAAATAAAGGCTGACGGGTTGTGTTAAAGCATCTGTCCACTCCAAGTCCCACTTCTCTTTGGCACAGAGATAATGCTATGTGTCATCTTCCTCCAAATATCAACAAAGGCTCAGAATAAAGACTAAAATATGTAAACTCTTCAGACAGATCAAACCATAGACTTTGAAGAAAACTCTAGTGGAGTCCATGCCCACCCTCCTATCCACACTATTCAGAACTCATTATAATACAGTTACACAGTTCTACAGAACTATATTCTGCTGAAAACAGAACAAAACTGATTTTATTAACTGTTTTGCATCAGAATTTTCTATCAACTACTGAAACTTTATCCCCAAAGTATCAGTAGCAGATATCTACTTCCCCTCGTTATTAATCTTCTACAATGACAATGATCATAACATAAATAAGACTTTCCCTTTGTATTCAACCTCACCTAGATGTTTCCTTTCAAGAGAAGAAGGTGCTGGAGAAATTTCTAAGCAAATCGAAATGTTTCTTGCTGAAATTCAAACCTCTGCTCTCTTAATCTTCATTATGTATAGAGAAGAGTTGGAAGGAAGAGACCAGCAACTGGAACCACATTTGTTAGCATCTCAAGTACAAAACTGCTCAAGCAATACTCTATCCAGACTTGCCCCTCAGTCCAGAGACAATGCCCTATCATTTTAGCAGTTAGGTGCTTTGATATGTTTCCTATTATGTTGAGAAAATGAGAAAACAGATGGTGGGAGGGATTAAGTGACATGACTGAGGCCATGAGTAAGGTTTTAAGGCTCATGTGTTTGGGATATGTTCTTTCTGTACTATACTGTACTGGTCTGTATTCTTTCAAGAGTTTAAATTTAAAGTAGGTGGAGTTCACAGTGAACATTTGGACTACCTGGTATAGTAGTTAAAATCCTGGCTTCTTGAATATTTTGCCTATCAGTGAGTCCTTGAATAGTCTGCCTACCTTATGCAGTATCTCCTGAGGATGATGCCTTCAGGGCCAGGGTTGGCTTGTCAAGTGAGGAAGGTGTCTGGAAGGAAGAGGTGAGTGAGAGAAGGAGAGAGATACAGAGAAGGATTAAAGAAGAAAGAGATGAAAGGAGGGATGAAAAAATGAGAAGGGAGAGAAGGAGAGAGAGAGACAGAGGCAGACACAGGAAAATCTCCTCTATCTTTCTGATTTTAGGGGGAAAAAACTTATGTTGGTGTTAATATAATAGAAAGTGGCCCATGCACCTATAAGAAAAAGCTATATATTCACCTTGATAAATACTTCTGGGTTTGCACACACACCACAGAGCATTACATTTTGAGATCAAAACTGCACCTGCAGTTGACAATGAACTATATTTTGCCCTTGTCCACAAAAGTTGCTCTGTAGCAAAGCCAAGTCAAAACAATGCTTAAAAAAAAAAAAGACTGAAAGTTCCTGGCAATATCTCTTCTATTCCACATGCTGCCAAGGTCACCAAGAGGTGAGGCTGAACTCTCCATTTAGCCTTTTTGCTTTTTCTTCCCCTTTCCCCTCCCTCCACCTACGTACATACTGATATGGTTTTAAAGTCCATACCTCAATAGCATTATCACCTGGATTTTTATCTGACCTGGGGTCAGGGGAAGCAGGAAAGGAGACTGGATGTGAGTCTGGGTGTGGCAAGGTCCTGCTGCCTTATCAGGGAGGTAAGAAAGTGAATTTACCTGGTATGCTTTTGGCTGTGAAGTACAGTGAGGTGAGCCAAGGTGCCAGGGGGTCAGTAGGAGTTCACCTTGGATAAGCGCCCAATGTTTGTGGGACTTAGCTCATCGACTTTTCTAATTTGCAAAGATGTATTTCCTGTTGGGTTTCTTCCTCCCTGTCATCTAGGCAAAAGAATCCAGTATGGAGCCTGTTTGGTGTGTACAGGAAACATCCCCTTCCTGACTTAAATCCAATTATGGTAATTCATTCAGAAAATCCTCGGGATCACTGGCACAAGTTAAACTGCACGAGGTGGAGGAACTGGGCATTTAGCAAAGGGGACCATCTGTCAAGGATACCTGGTGCTTTCCTCACCACTGCACTGACCCGTACCTGAACCTCCCCGACATCATCTCACAAACTACTTAACCTTGGCATGCCTTGTTTTCCTGTCCTATAAAATGGCAGTCCCTGCTATTTATTTCTAAATTGCCTCTGTTACCTGCTTAGAGAGCCCTAGAGAGTAGAACAACTAAGTCTCAGTGACGGGAAAAGAAACATAAGGTCGAATTTCAAGAACTGTGCTTCTCGATTTTGGGGCCCAGCTTTAGCTGAAAGGGGGAGCTCCATGGCTGGCCTGAATAGGATGTCAGTGACATTGTTCTTTGATGCTAATTTCTGACAGGATTGTCCATTTCTTGGGTCCTACTAGAGAATGATCGAAAGTATAAATCAAGTAAAAGCGCTAATTCCCTCCTATTAAGGTCCTAGCTGGAAGCATTACAGAGCATTAAGGAAAACTGTTCATTTTCTGAACTCACATTGGATTAAAGAGAAAGTAAAAGATGAGACTGAAGACTCTACTCTCTTAGTTCCAGTCAAACTGCCCTTAGATCTACCTGATCTAATTTGAAATCTAGGTCTGGTCAACTACAACAGCGATAATCACTTCTACACAAACTTGAAGGGTTTCTCAAATTGAGGTTCCCCATGGTCAAGACACAATTCAAAGTACTCAGTTCTCTGCTGAAATACACAGAGTGTGCACCCAGGCCCCTCTGCAAGTAGTTCAGAAAGCAAGACACATAGGAACATGAAATACTTTAATTTCTAAGCATCTCTCTCACTGAAAATCATTTGGCTTTCTTTATATTCCATTAAAAATGATGTTTCTTCTTTTGTTTGTTCATTCAATCAGCAAACCTTTATTGAATAGCTGCTGTGTGCCAAGAATGAAGAAGAGGATATAAAAACAGTAAAACAGCAGTGCCTATCTTATTTCCCAGCCTAGAAGAACACAGAGGAAAATGAACACAGTATAGTATGATATGCTTTGACAGAGTTTTCTGTAAGGTGTTAAAGAGGTACATACAGTGTCTAGTCCTTGCCTGGGAAGGTTGGGAAAAGGTTCCCAGCAGAGGAAACATCTGATCTAAACTTTAAAAGCTGAGTAAACGTTTGCCAGGAGACAAAGGATATCTCTAAGGAAGAAATTTGTTGTATCACATTCAGGGAAAAGCAACAGATTTGGTGTGGGTACACCTTGGGAATGGTAGGAAATGCAGCTGGAAAGGCAGACAGGGCCTGGTCAGAGAAGGTACCTAACAGGTACTTGTACACAAGTGCTTAGGACCTTCCCTGGAGGTGACAGGCAGACCCTGTCACCTTTGATTTGTTGGAATATGTTCTTTTTGTACACTGGTCTTTATTCTCTCCAAAGTTTAAATTAAGTAGGTAAAGATGACAGTGAGTGTTCTGAATACTTGAGAATAACAGTTTAAATTCCAGCTTCAATCCCCCCCCACCATCCCCAAGCCAAGGCAGGAAGATCTTGAGTTCAAAGCCAGCCTCAGCAACAGCGAGGCGCTGAGCAACTCTGTGGGATCCTGTTTCTAAGTAAAACGCAAAAATGGGCTGAGGATGTGGTTCAGTGGTTGAGTGCCCCTGAGTTTAATCCCCTAACAAAACAAAACAAAACCCCAGCCTCCTGGATTTCTCCCCTCTCATGGAGTCCTTTGGCGAATCTGCCTACATCATCTAGTACCTCCTGAGGAGGGCACGTGGAGAGTTGGAGTCTGCTGCTTTTCACATGAGGTCTTAAGAGCTGTAAGTAGAAGAATGCTCATATTTTACCTTAGGGAGGTCACTTTAGCAGTGGTGTAGGGAGCGGGTCTACTATGAAAAAGCAGTGGGTACATTGAGACAAATATAGAAAAAAATGCTGATAAAACTTCTGATAGGTGCTGACATTAATGTGATAAACTGTGTGAGTTTTGTCATATATCTGCCATTGTTACAGGTGTTACAGAGGATATCATAAGAGTTCAGAGCCTGGAATGGGATAACGCAGAGAGGTTTCTTTCATAGACAAAGCAGGCAGGAACAGAGAAACGACTGACTCTAGTTTAGGTAGAGCATCTCAGAGTGTAGAGCATCGAATAAAGTGTGATGCTTCTAACAGCTGAGCAATTTTGTAAGTGAAGACTATCAGATTGATGGAATAAGAAAGGAGATAAAGTCACCTGAGATCCCATACATCTGTGCAGGTATTCCAAGTTACCCAGAAATATAGCACAGAAGTGCACCAAAATCTAAATGGGATCCCAAAGTGGGATTGGACGAGTCTATTTCTGTGAACACTGATCTGATCTGATCATGCCTGTACATTTACTGATATAGAGTCTAGTCTGTTTCTAAATTTCTGCATTTGTTTGAGATGAAATAGTCTGGGGAAATACAAAGCATTTTCTTTCCAAAAGAAATAGATTTCTCTGGTCTGTTAGCAATGTCAAAACTTAATCACCAACAAAGTGAAATGGCATTGACTTGCTAAGAAGCCCGGGTTATTGGTTTGTCCCTTCACAAGATATATGTGAAGGTTCCTCTTCATTTAGAAGTTCTACAAGAGATACAAGAGTACATAACAGAGGTTGCTGTGCTGCTAAAGGAGGAGCTGGGAAGGCAAGGACTTGCTGTGTGTGTCCCAACTGAAACCTCTTTTGAAATAGGAAAACCTCGATGTTATTTATATGTACAATGCCTACAATAGGCAGAGATGTGAATAATTAGATCATTCCAATCCTATGAATAGAGTCATTTACCCAGTAATAAAACCCATTTTGGATTATTCTTCTTTGTTTATTAGACCAACAGGAGCATTCACTCTAGCCAGGCTGTCAAAAGCACAAAGTGAAACTAAACAGTTTGTTTAGTCTAACAATAGAGATTCTCAGCCAAAACAAGGAGGGACCCAAAATTTCTGCTTTTATAAAATATGACTTTACCATGGAATGATATTACATAATTAGAGGGAAGAGATGTGATGTTAGAGGCAACAGAATAAAGCAGAGTTCTTTTTTTATTCAGAGTGCAAAAGCATGAGACAGGTTTTTTTTTTTTTTTTCCTCCAGTCTAAAACAGTGACAAGATGTCATAAGTGACTCTGGTAATAAATTGTTTATGGCATTCCCTTAACCTAGTACTCACCTGCTAACTACAGCACCATTATTCAATTTCATTGATTATGTAAGGCAGTAAACCGCATGCTTCCTTTAAAATAATATTTTATGGACAAAACAGAGTTAAAGTTTATCTGAAATCCATTCATTCCATACCATAAATGACCTCACCACCTTCCCTTGTCTTTAACAATGCTAAGTTAACTGCTGTACAGTTTTACCTGCCTCATTTTGAATGGTTCCATAAAGTTGTTCAACTCAGGTGTCAATGGACCACGTAGAGTTCAAGCAACATTTCATAGCTCTCAGCTGGTAATTACAATGTTTTCCTAAACATGTAGCTGCTATGTGATTTCTAAACTGCAATAATCTGAGGCCAGTATCAGGCCTGGAAACCTCTCTTCACTTTAGGAATCAATTCACAATGTGGCCAAGTAAAGTCATTTTTCTTGGCAGTTTTAACAAATGTTATGCTTCACAAAGACATGGATGGTCAAAACTCATTCTTATTTTCTGATTAGTGCTGCTCAATTAATCCTAAACTCTCTTACAATCGGCACTAAAACAGATATAATCTTCTTTCTAAAAGTACAATTGGCTCCGGACATATCCTGATTTCACCTGTTCAGGTCTCTGGGTATTCAATAAAGCAAGTTCAGCCGCTGTGCCAAGAGGCCACACAGAGTTCAAGGTAACACCTCACAGCCATCAGCAGGTTAATTATAATTTCATTTTCAAACACACCGACTGCATGCTTGTTTCAACTCCAAATGACCTTACCTGCTTAATTTTTTTTTTGAGGGGGGGTCTACATGGAGTAAATTTCTGTCAGCAAAGCTGAAAGGCCACTCAGAGTTCATGGTAACAATTCATATTTTTAACAGGTTGCCCAGACCTAAATCCTCACTTTCAAACATTCCAGAGAGAGCACTTAGTAGCTATGAGGGAAGTAGAGATGTAGAAGGAAAAGGGTTGGGGGATAAGAGGATGGCAGAAAAGGGAAGGAGAGAGACATATGACTCTTGACTTCTGGAGTTTTGAGGGGTTTGGTGTCAATGACTGGGTTAGTGAGCTGCTTCTGGCCCATGGGGAAGGGCCTGCCCTTTTGAGGTGGAGTCTTAGAGGAGTTTCTAGATACTTGAAACTGCATCCCTGCCAGAAACCAAACTGGCTCAAAAGCAGCCTCATGTTGCATTTGAAGTGATCACAATAGTGGAGGCTTAATTCTGCATGGAAGGAAACTGGGACAAAAGCTGACTTCCTTCTGCTTTCTCAGTGAGTGGGAACAGAAAAGGAAGTTCTCAGGTAGGTGGTTCCTACAGACAAGGGCTCTTTCTATTATCAATTAGGAAGAAAGAGCCCAGTTAACATCAATGAGAGGAGTCATTTCAGATGTTGATTTTTCTCATCCTCTGCTGCCTATATTGTATCACAGGATAGAATGACAAGTTCTGTAAGAACACTCTCTAGGACCAAATGACCCTCTTTCCCACTAAAAATCTCAACCCCCAAACAGGTGGTCTCAAGGCTTCTGCTCAGGAATGATTCCTAAAGAATTCATCACTCCCTTTTACAGAAATCTCCTTCTCTATCTCACAGAGCTTAGCTAATTTTTGTTTTAATTTATTTTTTCCAAATAATATGAATGACTCAACTGTTCATAGTATTAAATTGTTCATGCTGTAAGTTGACTTGAATAGAATGAAAATAACTGCAGATCCCACTGGCATATTTCATCCTTGGCTATCAATGCACCTTACAAAAATTATTAGTAGAACAGGACCTTGCCCAAGTTGCTTAGAAGAGGTCTTCCCTGGCCCTCAGATGACACCCTGGTGGGGCCGCATCTGCTTTCTCACAGCCTGATCTGTCTTGTCAATCCTTTTTGACAAAATGATAATTTCTATAATGGTCACTCATTCCTTCTTCAGAGGATCTTGTTCTTGGCAAACAAGTGGCACATACAACAATCCTTTTCACTTTCAAACCTTAAATCATGGATTATCTCAATACTGCTTTTCAAATCAGGGATATGATATCTGGTTGCTGCAGGACCACAAAGCATTTAGTTGGGTGCCCCATATGTAAAGTCTGAATGTTTTGTTGCTGTTGTATAATCCAGTGATTTGAAATTTTACAGCTGCAGAGCCTATTTTCTTCCCCAAAATGAATTTTATAAAGAAGCTCAATATATTAAACATAGAATATCAGAACTGCTTTGGCAGATTTTGAATGAACCGCTCAGAGATCTATTAGCTCAGCCATTTTACCTGTCCTTGTCCCTGTATCCCCACTACTTCTACCACTATTGCATAGAATTACACCCAAAGGAGCTCAATAGAACCACTAGCTCGCGCCCAGCACAGTCTCAAAGGAAGTGAGAAAGAGATGTTGGTTACTAATCAGAGAGAAGGTATTTGTAAGTGGCAAATCAAATTTCTGAACTTCTTTAACTCAGAACTATATGACTCATCATGTCAGGACATTTTTTTCATTAAATGATCATCTCTTGGGTTTGGGATACAGCTCTGAGAGTGTTTGCCCAGCTTGTCCAAGACCCTGGGTTGGATCCCCAGCTGTAGGACAAAAACAAAAGCAAAAACAAACATGCCTTGGAGCCAGGAGCTTTGGTTTGTTTATATTATTCTCCCAAGACACCTAGCTCATTCTAAGTGTTCAATAAATGTCTGTTAAACTCAACAAACACACTACCTACTCAGGTGGGAAAAAACTTACTTTCAGTGCAGCATTTGTCCTTTTAAGGGGACAGGAATGAAATCATCTTCTCTTCTTCACTCCTCAGTCACCCAGAAATCCCTAGTCAACACAGGGATCGCATGAGACCGGTCAACAATCAGACTCTATTCATCACAGGACACTCTACCTGACCCTCAACAAGGTGACAACCTCCATGTATCTCAACTTTCCTTAATGAGAAATGTAGAATGACAATTGAAAACTGAGGCCTTCAATAGAGCTTATTTGATCTCAACTTTCCCACTTAAAATGGCGACAATTAAACTGATCATTTTCTTTGTGTTGCATTCAAAAGGAAGTGGTGAGTATCAAACCGAGATGAGAATTTAGTTTGCCTTTCATTTTAGATGACTTGATCCTTCTCAGGCAACAACCAACCAAGTATTTACTGGCATCCTCTGGGGTCCTAAAAAGAACTCTGAGCTTGAAGTCAGACACTTGGGCCCAAAGTTAGGAGTGATGGCTTATATGACATGGCTCAAGAGCACCTCAAGTATCTGTTTCTCATCTATGTAAATGGAATAATAGTTGCTATCTCACAAGATAATTTTTCAAATAGGAAAGATGAGATTTTTGAAAATATCTAGTAGTATTCTCAGGGCACATTTGATTCAGTAACCCGTGTGAAACCATGGGTATGGAAATGGGTCAAAGGACAAATACAAAAGAAATGAATTAATGACTTTGCAAGTCAACTGCCATAATTAAAAAGCCGAGGCAATTTGTGTTTTAATATTCACAAGGCTCATGGGTATAAACTCAGTTCTAGGGGATTAAAGGTGTGGATTAGGTATGTAAGAAACCCAGGGCTCTAGATGTGTTTTAGAGTAAGACTCGTGCTATTTCAATATATTCAGAACACTAATAAGATCGAGGGCAGAACCAGAACCACCTTGGACTTGTAGGGCAAGCCGCTCCATGACACCAAAAGGACTTTCATTCTATTATACATCTTTGCCTTCACTATCTCTTCCCTCTCTTTCCTTCCTCTTCTTCTACTGTTCTTGAATCAGTACTGAACTAGAGCTGAAACAGAATGTGGATATTCTCAGAAGTGAAATGTCCTATGGTCACAGGCTCATTTCCCAGTGCTAAAATCTGTTCCTTTATTACTCTGCCAGGCTTTTTGGAAGTTACAGTTACAAAATCACATTTTAGCTTCCTCTTAGGGATAATCTGTCCCGGTCTTTCAGATTAGAATTTGAATGACTAGGGTAAGAGACCAAATCAATTAAAAAATTTGGAACTTGGTCCACACAAAAATTGTGTAAGGGTCCAAATGTTTAAGAATTGCTTTTTGTCAGTGATAAAATATGGTTGGGAACCCCTGAGGCTTCAAAGTGTTAAAGGTGGTAATGGCATCAGTCAAAATTTCTATTTTAAATCAAGAAACAGGTTTTTGGGTATGATGGAGTAACTTGAAGCAGACCAACACTCTGCCAAGAACAATTAGAAAAGTCAGAAAGGAAAGTTTAAAAGATTAAAAATAAAGCTGTTTGAAAGCATCAGAGAGCTGCTGAGGCATCTAGGGCTGGAGGAGACAAAATCTGGAAGAGAAATAAAGCTCACTGAAATGAATTTTAAAATCTAGACACCATATATTTTTGGTGGTAGAGGCGAGGCAAAGAAGCTAGAGAACTTTTGGCAAACTCATGGGGTTGGAGAAATAAAAACTGCAGTTTGGTGATACCAAAGAAATAAGAATTTAAATAATCACGACTGCAGAAAAACAAGGGACTGAAAACAGAATACTGGCATGTACTATTGCTAAGGTGTAGTGAGCAGGGGCAGGAAGCCAAGCAGAAAATGGCTGAAAAGCAAAGTAGAAGTTTCAGCAGATCCTTTGCTAGGAAGGCGAAAATTAGAGTCCAGAACCCGCCTAGGAGGAGCTTTGCTTAAATGCCCTAGGCTCCAGTTGGAATAAATGGAGTAACACCTATAACAATGGGTATAAAGAAAGTAGCCTGAACCTTATACAGACTACTTTAATGTCACAAGTCTGTAAAGTTCCTGAATGGAACCTGCCAAAAGACAGGATGATTCTATTTAGAGGTGAGTATCATCATCCAGGGCCACTATAATTTTTCATGCACAATGGCTGAAATTCTTTAAAAAATAAATTTACCAAGAACAGAGATAAGAGAAAACTGACAATAGAGATAGTCCTATTGGTAAACAAAATCAGAAACAGATTTTAAAACAACTGTGACTAATATATTCAATTAGAGAACAAAAGGCAGAATTTCATCATGTAATAGAAATCTTTAAAAAAATAAAAAGAAATTCTAGCCCTGAAAGAGATAATAGCTAAAACTAAGAACACAGCAGAACAATTTATGAGCAGAATTGATACAGTTAAAGGGAAAATTAGTAAACTGGAATATTGATGAATATAAAATATTTAGACTGAAGCCAACATCTAGATTGAGGCAAAAGCAGATCAAAAGTAGGGGACACAGTGTCTACTTGGAGTCCTATGAAGGAGACAGAATGGGGAAAAAAAGAAAATTTGAAGAGAAAATATCTTAAAATGTCAGTAAATAGAACACTTACTTTCTCTCTTTAAATATGCTCTTCTTGTGATCCTCTGAGTATAGAGTAAGAAATAATGAGTAGCAGTCAATGGAATCCAGGGCCTGCTCATAATTCAGTCACTTGGTTGACATTCCACCCAGCTAGAAAATAGCTAGGTGCTCTGGTGTATGTGTGTGTGTGTGTGTGTGTGTGTGTGTGTGTGTGTGTGTGCGCGCGCGTGCGCGCGTGCATGCGTGAATGTGCACTTAATCATTAAAAAATTTGAAAATATTTTCATTTTTACTCACTGTGATGGTTGATTTTATATGTCAACTTGATTGTACCATAGGACGCCCAGACATTTGGTCAGACATTATTATGGATGTTGTGAGGGTGTTTTGGGATGAGTTTAACATTTGAATCTGTAGACTGAATAAAGTTGACTGTCTTCCCTAATGTGTGTGGGCCTCATCCAATCAGATAAAAGCCTAAATAGGTCAAAATGTATCAGTTTTTATTTCCCTGCAGACTCAAATTTGAACTGAAACTATACCTTTGGTTCTCCTGGGTCTCCAGCTTACCAACTCCATAGCTTGGGACTAGTCAGTCTCTTTAATCATGTGAAGCAATTCCTTATAAATGTGTTTAGGCCTCTCTCTCTCTCTCTCTCTCTCTCTCTCACACACACACACACACACACACTATATATATATATGTAGTGTGTGTGTGTGTATATATATGCATATATATATAAAATCACATACTATATAGCATATTGACTCTGTTTCTCTGGAGAATCATGAGCAATACACTAATATATTGCTATGTTTTTGCTCACAGATTTGCTAAAGGCAAAACTTCTAAAGAATACAAAACCCACAAAAAAAAATGAAGACCATAAAAATTATAATTTTTCAAAAAAGTCTCAAAGATGATCTTCAACAAAATTGTAATATTATTCACTGATTGAAATCCTACTGTGCATAAAAATAACCTTATTCTTTTAAAAACTAATACTTAAAAACAGGAAAAAGGAAATTTGTTTATATTCAATGACTTTTTATTCATTAGGATATAACATTATTCATATTGAATTGTTACTTTTAGAGAAATATTTCCACTTCTGAGCATGAAATCTTTTATGTAGAAACAAAACTTGAAAATTTAAAAAAGTAAATATTTTTCAATATTCATAAATGAAAACTTTTACGACCTGTTGGTTGTACTGATATGACCTGTTGGTGGTATAAGTCGATTTGGTTCTCTGGATTGGTATTTTAATATACACTGAATCTTCAAACAATTTGATAAAACATTATAGATGGATTAGTTAATAAATTATGCTTTTTCCTAAGTGGAAGTGGATCTCATGAAAACCAAAGGGAGATCAGTAGAGGAAAGGGACCAGAGGTAGGGAAGAGAGGAGGGTGGGAGGAAGTACTGGGGAAGCATTGGCCAAATCATATCATTACCCTGTGTGCACGTACCAATAGGTAACAACACATCCCAGTATGTACAACTATAATGCACCAATAAAATGTGGAAAAAATTTAAAAAATAAAATAAATTATGCTTTTTCTTATAGTTTAAAATTTATATGGGAAATTATATTTTTATATGGGAAAAGGTGAAGTGTTTTAATTGATATGTTGAAAATCAAATCAAAATTAAATTTATAATCCTTAAAAATTTGCAACATCTAAAATTTTCTTCAATTTGCTTCTTTATCATATGCCATGAAAAAAATGACACTACTTTAAAGTTTTGGAGGGGTGATTATAAGATAATATTCACTGTAAATTCCACAACTCACAAGGGTTTGAAAATGCTTAATTAAAGCTATATCCCAGATTTTACAAACAAGGAACCTGAGGCCCAGAGCAGTTGGGCAATTGGACCGATGACACATTTTTGGTTAGTGGCAGATGCAGGGTAAACATTCAAGCTTCTTGATTATTGATCCAGCGTTCTTTGCACCATGGCATATCTGTCCTTTCTAGCATCATGGGTCACGTTCTTAGCTCCACAGCTGATTTTCCATATGGCACAAAAGGAATCTGGTCAACTCTAGCTATTAAAGCACAGCATGTCTGACTGAGAAATTCACAAATAGAAGGTTTCTACATTCTCCCCTATCTTCAATAGACATGACTTTCACCAGATAATGTCTGAAAACATCTTTGGATAATTTTCAGCAGAGAAACAATAAATCAGGGATGTCAGTGGCTGAGAGGGGAGAGCTTTTCCAATTTTCGTAAACAAAAACTTCAGTGACAGCTGCTTTCAGGTTTGGATATAATTTTCCTAACTGATGTCTTCACTGTGGTGTGCCTTGGCTATCTTCCACTCACTGGCCAATCTGGGGAAATGTGATTTATGTTGACATCACACCAGTGTGAAAAACTGATCAAGTAAAGCAGAACTCTGCAGTCTCACTGGGGAGAACTGGAATCAAGGCACCATTCACAGGGGAATCAGGTAAAGACAAGGCCCATCTATAAGAGTTCTGGTTTAAATTGGCAACTGATTAGTAGCTCATGAAACTTTTCATTAAAATAGCTATAAAAACTCAGAAAATAAGGAAGAACTCAACAATGATGAAATCTGAACTGGATGGTTAGCTATTGCCAGAATCAGAATTCAGAAGGATTTTCACACTAACAAGACTGGAATAGAATTGAAAATCAAAATCAAGGGTTCATACAGAACACAGCCACTAGTTTTCTCCACTCCTATCCCTGCCTGAGAAACCAGGCTCTTTCAGTATTTCCTGATTTAGGGAAATTGTCTGAGAATCCAGATTTCTTAGTTCCATTCATTTTGAGACCATGATGATTCAATACATCTGTGATGGTGGTGATAGAATCTAGAAGAGAGAGAGAGAGAGAGAGAGAGAGAGAGAGTGTGTACATGTGTGTATATATTTCTTTAAGCCAATCTGATCTACCAGGTATGACAACTATGGTCCATACCACTCTGCACATTTGGATAGTTGTCTATTACTTAGTTGCTGCCCCTTTTGATAGAATTTTTATTTTCAAGTGGACTCACAAGAAGTTGCAAAACTAGAGTAGAGTTTCTGTGTACACTTCAACCAGCTCACCCCCAAGGATAATACCTTATATAATTATAGGGCATTATCAAAACCTGTTAACTGACATTGGTACAGTATGGTGAATTCAGGTACATATTTTATTTGAATTTTACCAGTTTTTACATGCACTCTGAGTGTATGTGTGTGTATGTGCACTCTGATTAGGTTCTATAGAACTTCGGCATTCATGTAACCATCATCAAAACTACTGCAATCACCATAAAGAAACTCCTTTAACTTCCTACTAGTCACAACTTACTATTCTCTTCCCCCAACCCTAACCTCTGGAACCATGGATCTGGTCTCCATCACTATAGTTTTGTCACTTACAGAACATTATATAAGTGGAACCATATAGCATAGAACCCTTTAAGACTGGCTTTTTTTTCTTTACTCAGCATAATTCCCTGAGAGCCATCCAAGATTTTGTGTATATCAGCAATGTGGTTCTTTTTATTTTCTGTGTAGTATTCTATTATACAGATATATTATATTTATCTTTTCAAAATTTGCAGTATGTTGCATTATTTCCAGCATTTGCCTGTTATGTATAAAACTGTAATGACAATTCATGTACAGGTTTTTATGTAAATGTAAGTTGTCATTTCTCTAGGACATATGTTGTTTTTTAAGATAAGTATATATTTAATTTTAGAAGAAACTGCCAAGCTGTATCATTTTATATACCCACCAGCATTGTACATATGAGAGATCCAGTTGCTCTATATCCTCACCAGCAGTTGGCTTATCAGTTGCTGTTTTCTGAAGTGCAGTGCACAAAGCTGAATATCATTTTTGTTCTCTCATCTTCTACCAAGTACCTAAGCTTTTAATAATATGCACAAGGACCTTAGGTGAAGCAATCCACTACAATAAGGGTACACATTAGATGATCCCAGGAAGAGGACATGTTGGGGCAATAGTTTTTTCCATTTATTCTACTGGTGAATAACAGAAAAATGGACACTGGAGATAGGCTTATGATAAACATAAAACCAATAATATTGCATTAAATGAATTACTATAGGTAAGATACTCGAATAGGAATTGTGTTCTAATTGTATATCTGAAATGGGCTATACACACTCAAGAATGGAGTTAATGGGTATCTGGTTTTTAAAACTGTAAGTGTGACATTGGATCTTTGATCCTATGAATAAGTATATGCTGAGATGTGACATTCAACATTCTTGCTCATTCCCTAGGCTTGTAGTACATACTACCATGCTGACTCCTCACTTGGATACACGAGATACAAGAACATGAACTTTTTTTGTGTGTGATATTTCTGGAGACACTATATGGCAAACAAACAGAAGTAAACAAGATCCATGGTGAACCACCCATCCTGTCTGTTGCAATACACAATTCATTTGAATATTCCTTTCATGATGAGTAATAGGGAAAAAAAAACTACTATGGAAAAGTATTCTAGATTGGACTCTTATCCAAAATTCCAAAGAAAACACATATTTCTGAAAAAGACAATATAGAATCCAGAAGGAAATTAAAAAATAAAACTGCTTTGCATTTGCAATAGGATGCAAGGAAGCAAAAGTCTACAATGAAAGGAATCAGAATAAGGAAGATGGTGAAGACAATAAAAAAACAAGCAGTAGCAGAATTTCAATTAGAGTCAGTCAGTAATGATCAACAACTCAACAGTACAAAGTACAAGTCTGAATAACTTTCATAAAAGTTCTGAGATTTAAAAAAAACATAAGTAGACAGAAAAGAGTCTGGGGAGACAAGACCTAAGAATTGAATAAACAATTATTTATTACTTTTCCATCCAAAATTAATATTTATTATAGTTATTCTACTTTCTGGTTCTCAATTTGAGTCTTCACAACAACAGTAGACCTTCCAGAAACTGATACAGTTGCTTGGCTCTAAAATTTTAACCAGTGTGCCTCTAATTTCAAGGCATTCAGTACCAGAAAGGCACATGTTGAGGTCAGGCAACAATCATCTCCATTTGTCTTTCTTTCCTCAGAAACTTCAGTATATTCTGTTGCTATTAACCAAATTTTCTTTTATTTTCTTTTCACACATATATGGATAAATTCAAAGGCTAAGACAACAATCTCCAGAGTGCATTTATGTTTTCTATAATGACAAGCTTGAATGATCTTGCTTGATAAAAAATTCAATAACATAATGTTCAATAAAATTAAATGAAGCTGTACTTCAATCTCAACTTAAAATCAATATACTAACTTCTAACATGCTCACCAGTGGTATTACTATACACTCTATCTCACTTTAAATTGCATTAGCTTTAATGGTTTTGTCTTATGTCTTTTAACGTTTCAGAATTACTTTTTGATACCTAGATTTTTTCTTTCCATATTTTATTTAAGCGAATCTGAATTCCTTTTAGTGGGAACACTTATCCACTTACATTTATTAGAATGAATATATATGGTCTTGTGTTATCTGGTTATAATTTGTTTTGTGTTTTTCTTTGTTGTTTCCTTAGCTTTTGCTCATTGACTTTCTTTCACATTGTTGTTGCTAATGATTTAGAAGGTATGCAAATGGTTTCAAATCAATGTCTTTTTCAGTGTTGGAGATCAAACCCAAGGCCTTGCCATCTGCTAGGCAAGTGCTCGACCACTGAGCTATGCTCCCAGCCCTCAATTCAATTTTTAATATATGAATGTATACAATTATTAGGGTCAAGAATAAGGAGGTTCTATTTAGTCCACACTTCTTCTCATCTCTTGATTGGATTGGTATACTTAGTTCCTTATTTATTTACTTATTTATTTTGGTGGTGCTAGGGATTGAACCTGGGGCTTTGTGCATGCAAGGCAAGTACTCTACCAATTGAGCTATATCCCCAGCCCCATTCAATCCTTATTTTTAAGTATTTAAAAATGTATACATATAAAGGATCTTAATTATTTTTAAATATTAAAGATGTATCTTTCAAAAATAACTCAGACTTCAACATGCTTTATAAATTTTAATTATATCAGTCCTTTTACACACTATATTCCTTTACTAAAAGAATATATGTTTATGTGTACATATGCATATATCAAGTTACTTCTATTGCCTAAAAACATGAATAACTTAATTATAGACTTTCTTCTCTTAAAAGTTTATAAATGTTTTCATTTTCTTGCATTTAGCCATAGAAAAAGGAATGTCAATTTTTTTTTCTGTAAAGGGCCAGAGAGTAAATGTTTTAGGCTTTGCAACCTACACATTAATTCCTTGTTAAAAGTATTCAACTCTGCCATTGTGGAGGAACAGATAACAAGCAAATGAATGGGCACACTATGTTCTCCTAACACTTTATTCATAAAACCAGGCAGCATGCCAGGCATGGTGGCACACACCTGTAATCCCAGTGGCTCGGGAGGTTGAGGCAGGAGGATCGTGAGTTCAAAGCCAGCCCAGCAACTTAACAAGGCACTTAGCAACTCAGCCAGACCCTGTCTCTAAATAAAATATGTTTTAAAAGGCTGAGGATGTGGCTCAGTGGTTAAGCAACCCTGGGTTCAATCCTCAGTACAAAACAAAACAAAACAAAAAAACAGGCAACAGGCCATATTTTGCTCACCCCTGCAGTAGAGAAAAGGTCTGGGGCCTGTCTGATTGAGTTAAATCCTTTTCCAATATTAGATAATACTATATAAAATGAAAGGCACTCTATACTCTTGTATTCCTCTTCTAAGAGAATGGGCTGTATAGCTGATAGATATTAAATCATTGTTTATTATGATTAAAATAATAAAAAGTGAAACTAGCATCCCAATATTGTAAAATCAGAAAGACCCAAATGTGTCTCTCTGAAGAACAAAACCTCTTTAATCTCTACTAATTTCATTTGATATGCTTACTCTATCAAGTAGAAATTTTGAGTTTTCTGTAACATAAAAGCAAGCCTAAGAGTTTGTCCTGTATTTCATAGGGCTTTGGTGAATGTAGTAACAATAGGGGCTACTTTAAGGTGAACATCAAAGGTTCTATAACTCTCTGAGTGTGACAAACCCAGAGTGAAGTATAAGAACTTTACTCTTGTCTGCTTCTGCTTCCTGAACTTGACTAGAGAAAAAAGAAAGATCTGAGAGTGTCTTACATTGTAATGATATGGATGAAGTCTTCACTGATTCTAATGGGCAGGCTTCTTATTTCCATTAAATTGGAATCATAAGAAGTATTAGCAGATGTGCATCTTCCAGGTGGTAGGAGAAGAGAGGGGAGGGGATAAGAGTTGGTTACCAGAGAAGTAAATTTAGGGACCCTTAATAAATCCAGACAAAGATGTAGCATAATTTAGTGGGAACAGTTTTCATCACAACTACAGGGTACAGCCAGGATAAGCCTCTGAGTTTACATTCACCATTTACAGTGGGAACACAGAAACACTCTTGATTTTCAGAGCAGATATCCTTGGTTTGCCTCTTTCTGTCTCTCTCCTAAATTTACTTCAGATTTCCCAGAATAAACACCCTTGTTAGATATTAATGGTATTTTTCTTTCTATTTTAATTATAGGAATTGAAAAAAAAGATACTTTCTAGAAAGGGTTAGTTAGGTTTCTTGAGGGAATAAATACTCTCAGATGTATCTATTAATCTATTTGAGGATGTCTCTAAAAGCTGTCATAAAATTGTAATCCCATAATCCTTAAACTATTTGCCAAGAAAAAAAAGTAAGATTATGTTAAGGAATTGGATGAAAAGACATGCAAATAAATACTCAAACTCAGCTTTCATATGAAACATCTAAGTAACTACCTGAAATTAAGAGTACCAAAAGCGTACAGATAGAAAAAAAATTCACCAAAAATTCAAACAATGTCTTAAGCCACAAGGTTTAAGAGACGGTATGCAGTTCTAGTGAAGCTAATGAGAGCGGGAGTATTTGAACTTTGAGAAGGAAAGGCTAAGAAGTAAATTTTCTTAGTACATGCACTCATTTCTGTATATATGGTAGTATGTATGTCCATCTCCAATCATGATTTAAAAAGTATAATGCAATAATAGTTTTAAATGTTTTGTTGGCTCAACCAAGGTCAGTATAACGAGAATCATGCTTCCACTGAAGGCTCGATAACACTGGAATGAAATTACTAGAAGACTGCAGAAAAAGACAGTGAAGACCATTCTCCTCCCTAACAAACTGCCAACCTAACCTCATACAGGTGAGCTTTAGCATGACCTAGAGAAAAAGAACGCACTTACTTTCTCACATCTACAAGTCCATGTAACCAAAACATGGCCTGATCTACTGCCTTGTTTTATATGATCATCTAATGGTAATAGTGTTCCAATGATGACTGCCTGGTCACTGCCTGGTTGATCACTATGGGTAGTAGCTTCTGAAGGAGGGAAATAAGCCCAGCTTTAAACATGTATTGGCAGAGTCTACAGTGAAGATGCTCTCTCATCTATATAAGCTACAACTTCTCAGTAGACATGCTTCAAGTTATCTTTTATTCCAGCCTTTTAAGCATATAGACAGAAGAGGAAGACCTAGAGATATTTGATTTCAAGATCTTGTCAGTTATAGATTGATTTGCTGAATCAATCTATAACTTTGAATCTTTTTGCTAGGTATGAATGAGCACAGATGGTTGTGGATCTTAAATGTCTAAAATTCTATGTGTCAGTGATTTTTTTTTAATTTTGATAAGAAACAACTGGATATTTGCTGTCATATGCCTGGATATGTGTATAGATATGGCACTGGCACTTTCTAAAACCCAAAATGGAAGGAAAAAATGAAATATGGCAAAAGTGATGGCATTTCACTGATTGGGTTCCAAAAGCTGTGCCTTCCATCACAGTTGTACTTTCTTACCTACTCACTTGCCACCCTATTGTTATCTATTTGCTTGCTCTGAAGAAGCAAGCTGCTGTGTTGTGAGATGTTCTATAGCGAGCCCCATTTGGGAAGAAACTAAGGAAATGTTTGGCCAACAGCTTTCGAGAAACAGGTTTCAGTCCAACCAGTGAATCCTTCAAAACTATGTAGGCTAGGAAGCAGATCCTTCCCAGCAGAGCAAACGTGTAGGAGGCAGAGAATCCAGCCAAGCCACACTTATTCTTGAACAATGAAACTCTAAGTTAATAAATACATGTTATTCAGTGCTACCAAGTTTGGAGTAATTTGTTATGCAGTATAAAAAGGATTAATGGGTAACTTGACATTGTCCCTTATGTCTATAGAATGTTCACACAAGTAGATGTAGAGCTGTTCTCTATGGTTAAGAAGCATCACACTGGGCTGGGGCTGTAGCTCAGTGGTAGAGCGCCTGCCTCACATACATGAGTCACTGGGTTCGGTCCTCAGCACCGCATAAAAATAAATAAATAAAATAAAGATATTGCATCCATCTACAACTAAAAAAATATTAAAAAAAAAGAAGCATCACACTGAGTGTTTACTGAAATAGTAAGAACTGGAAGAGGGCTTAAAGAACTACCTTATGTCAAAGATCAGACAAGGAAATGTGAACTTTACATTTTCCTAGGTTTTCAAGTAGAAAAAAGATGATTCTGTCCTGAGTTCTTGAAGCATTTGTCTGCCTAAAGGCTGATCATTAGACCACTTCAACATTTTAAAATTCCTTCTAATGTATTTGTTTTATAACAAATTAGATTATTTACATAAAATAAAGAACAGAAAAGCAGATTTAGAATGTGTACAATTTTCAGGATTGTACAAAAGAGGGTGTAGAAGTTAAATATTTATAGGAGCCTTTACAATAAGAATCATGTTTCATAATTTCTCTGTAAAATAAATACAAAGAAATACCTTAAAAATGAAGAAGTCAAGGATTAGAGTAGCTATTGGTTTGTTCACAGATATACAAGAGAGTTATAACAGAATCCTCAATAGGTATTTCTCAATTTTAAGAGATATTAAATAATAATACATTAAAATAGATTTGCTTTTGAATTAATTAGTATGTGTGTTAGTCAGCTTCCCATCACTATGACACAATACCTGCCCCCCCCAAAAAAAAATTAAAGAAGGTTTCAGTCTGTAGTCACTTGGTCCCATCACTGTGGGCTTGTGATGAAGCAGAATATCATGGTAGGGAGTGAATGGTGGAGTAAACTGCTCACCACATGGCACCCAGGAAGGGGCTGGGAACAAATTATAACCTTCCAAGACATGTCCCCATTGACCTACTTTTTTCAGTTAGACCTCATCTCTTTAAGTTTCTACCACTTCCCAATTGCACCATTAGCTAGGGACCAAGCTTTCAACATGTGATCCTTTGGGGGACATTTCAGATCTGAACTATAATTGTATGTAATGCTGAATATTAGATCATATTACTTCATTCTGTCAGTTTATAATGTAAAACAGCAGGTTTTTAGGTTTTTGTAATAGCCTGTTGAGGCTAAACTTGCTGAAGGAAGGAAGATAAGGAATTAACAAAACTATTTAAAAGGAATTTTCTAAATTTATGCTCTATAATTTGCTATATTTAAAAAAGCTAAGCAAGTAATATGTGAATACATTCTTAAAAGTTAAAACAATGCAATTATGTAAAAGTTGAAATGCCCCCTTTCCTTCCTCCTGAAACTCATTTCTTCTTCACAATGAAAAGATAATTTAACTGTTAACAAATACAGATATGCCCAATATAGATAGAATCTTAGGTGTAGATAGGATTTCACACTGTTTTAAACTTACTATGTCTTGGAAATTTTTTTATATCAGTACATATGACTACCTTACCATATGACCTTTGACCTTTCTACCTTTTAATCTTTTCCATGATAGTATTACTCCATAATTCAGTCATTCTTCTAATGGCTATGTATTTTACTCTCATACATAATACTATAATGAACATTTTATACTTATATTTTTGTACACATGGTGTTAAAGTTTGGATCTTAAATGTCCCCCAAAGGCCCATGTGTTGAAGGCTTGGTTCTAGCCTGTGGTGCTACTGGGAGGTGGTAGAACATTTAGGAAGTGGGGCTAGTGGAAGGAAGTTAGGAAGGATATGGGACTCTGACTCTCTCCTCTCTCTCCTTATTTTCTGGTAGCCATGAAATGAATAGACTTCATCTACTATGTGCTCCCACCAGGAAGTACTGTGCCATCACAGGCCCAAAGCAACAGGGCCAAAATGAAAACATGAGTCAAAATAAACTCTTTTTTCTTTATGTTTATTTCTCTCAGATATTTTGTTACAGTGAAGGAAAACTGACTTCATACAATGTGCAAATACTTTAAGATAAGAGAAAGGGAGAAGGGAAGGGAGGTCATTAGAGGTCAAATTGAAAGTGTAATTTGAAATATTCATAGTTACTGCCCAAACAGTTCCTAAGCATGCAATACTGATTTATAGCTTCAAATACTATTAGATTTTTCTACTCCTTTCCCTAACATTAACTATTATAAGTTTAATTTTTTTAATATATTTTTTTAGTTGTAGATGGACACAGTAGCTTTATTTTATTTGTTTATTTTTATGTGGTGCTGAGGATTGAACCCAGTGCCTCATGCATGCAAGGCAAGCACTCTACCACTGAGCTACAATCCTAGCCCAAGTTTAATTTTTTTTTTACTAATGATAATTTAAAATGATACCTCATCATTACTTTAATTTCTATTATTACTCAAGGTAATATATTTTCATTTTGGAGGACACTTTTAGGTCTTACCTTATGAACTTTCTGTTTATCTCTTTTGATCACTTTTCTACTGGGTCCTTAGCCTTTTTTTCCTATTGAGTCCGTGGGAGTTTTTTCTTATATATTCTGGATATTAATCATTATTCCATTATAGATATTCCCATGGTTCATGCAAATCGTGATTTCATTTAACTTTGTTTAGGCTGTGCTTTATCATACCTGAGTCTTAATTTTTTGTCAATCTTTGATTTTACGATTCTAGATTTTTTTCCCATCCTGAGAATATAAAAATATTTTCCTTTTAACATTTCTTATGTTTTGGCCTTTAATATATTTGGAATTTATTTGCGGGTATAGCATGAGGGGCTCTGGAATGAGAATGTGTTTGAATGTCAGCTCTGTCATTTACTAGTTGAGTGTCTTTGGATAACTTACTTAATCTCTGTGCTTTTCTAGTGGACATGGTCTAAAAAAATGGTGACACTAACAATTCCTACATTTTATTGCCAGAAGGATTAAATAAGTAAAAACATGTAAAGTACTTAAACTGGTACCCAATACATAGTAAGAATTCAAATATGATAGCTATTATTCACATTTTTCTCGTCTATTCTTATATCTTCTAGCAAAGGTTGAGAATCAGCCTGGCAAGTTTTATTTAAAAATCTACACAATCCTAGATTAACATTCCACCAAATTCAGTGATGAGTTTCAAGGAGAAAATAATGACAAAACTGAATCTTCTGATCCAGGAACATGGTGTGTCTCTTTTATTCCCTTCAGCAACTTTCTTCCTATAGAAGCTACATATTTCTAGTTAGGTTTATTCCTTGGTAGTTTTTCAATTTTATTCTTATAAGTGGGATCTTTCCCCGCTTCATACTGGTATTTGATAGTATAGGAAAGTTTTTGTTTTTGTATCTTATATTTGACCATCTTTGACTAATGTATCATTTTTCAGTCCATTCACTTGAAATGTTTAGATTGATAATCATATAATCTGTTAACAATGTCAGTTTTGTCTCCTCTTTTCCAGTAGTTTTTGATTTAGTAAAAAAAACAACAGGTCAGAGGTCATTTCTTCCTATCTTGCTGTTGAACGACAATAGCCACGGGATGACAGACCCTTCAATAGAACTTCTGCTCCATTTAAATAGTACGTGACTCAAACAAGAACATGTAACAACAAAAACACAAAAGTAACATTATTAAATACACATAGTGTTTACTATATGCTAGGCACTCTTCTATTTGCTTTACAGATATTAATGAATTTAATCTTCATAATCCCAAGAAGGATAACTGGAATATTCAAAGAAAAGTGATTCTGACAGTTTTCCTTTTTTTTTTTTTTGGTACTGGAGATTGAACTCAGGGGCACTAGACCACTGAGCCACATCCCCAGCCCTATTTTGTGTTTTATGTAGAGACAGGGTCTCACTGAGTTGCTTAGCACCTCGCCCTTGCTGAGGTTGGCTTTGAACTCGCGATTCTCCTGTCTCAGCCTCCCAAAGTGCTGGGATTACAAGCGTGAGCCACCGTGCCCTGTTAGTGTTCCCTTTTTTAAATAAGTTTTTAATCTGCAAATTATATCAAAACACTGTCACTCCAAGTAACATGAACAAATTGCCACATGCCCTTTTATCCCCAAAGCTTCTTACTTTCCAAATAAGCAAGCCTATTTCTTTTGAGCTCTAGAATCTCACTCTTGCTTACTCAGAACAAAAACAAGGTCCATAACAATCTATTTTGACTTTGACAGTCATGTGGACCAAGAGGAGCTGGGGGTGGGTCTTTGAAAACTGTCAACATTAAATAAGTTTCTCAAGGTTATAAGTAATTCAGTGCTAACTTACTGCCAGAGAATTCAGGAATTAGAAAAATCACTTGATTCCATATATTTTTAAGATTTAATTAAAAAAGAGTTCAATATATCCTTCCAAATATTATTTAGTAATATATCATAGGTGATATGTTATAACTTATTTCCATCTTAATGATATAATGTGACCAATGTGAATACAAATAAATGTAGATTTAAGTTATTATTTTTAGCAAGGACATGACATTCTGTGGTATCTTTAGAAAGAACAGTGATTACTATGTAGTAGGCACTATTCTAAGTGCATTATAAATATTAACTCACTTAATCTTCATTATATCTCCATGAAACTAGCAGCTTAATTTATTGTATTTGATTAAAAACATTAAACTTGATTTGGTTAAATTAAAATTTTAATCTAATTGTTCAAATTTTTGTCACTGTATACAATGCCATGACAAACTTCTTTGCACAAACTCTTTTGTGCAGTTGTGTGATTTCCTTAGTCTAAATGAAATGGGTCCCTTTTTAACAGGTGGGGATTAGTGATAAGGATAGCAGAAGTAGAGATATGAAGTCAGGAAAGTAGAAGGTGTGCCTGGCAAGCCACAAATGGAATGAACAGTCAATGAGTGTTTGCTTATGTACCAGAGGCTAAACTAGAAGCTTTGACATACATTGCCACAGTCAATCCTCATAAGAACTATTGAAGGTAAGATATAATAAATGGGCTTTTTAAAATGAAGATACTGAAACACAAAGAAGTTAGTCACTTAAGAAGGTCACCAGCCAGTAAATAATCAAGGCTCTGTAATTACCAGCTAAATTATATTAAACAAGTTGCTTAATTTATTTGATCTTTTAAAAAACTTATTTTTAGTAGTTGATGCACACAATACCTTTATTTTATTTATTTATTTTTATGAGACAATGAGGATCAAACCCAGTGCCTCACATGTGCTAGCAAGCACTCTACTACTGAGCTACAACTCTTGCCCACAATCTATTTGGTCTTTTAGTCCAACTGCAAAACAGGAATCAAAATACCTACCTCAATGAGATGCAAAATAAGGTAATATATATACATTATAAGGTAAATACTAGGAATGATTTAACATTTTCAGTGATTATAAAAGGACTGAGACCAATCTTTCTAATAAAGTTATAATCTTAGACTAAGACACTTATAGCTAAACATTCTGCAAGATCTATAACTTTACTAATCTTCATGTGACAGAAATTAGGAAGATGTATATAAACTGAAATACATATAACAAAAAGACCAATGAATTAAAATATGCATGGGTGGAAGGAAATCTTGAAGATCATTCATGCAATCTTCCATTCAGTGAGGAATTTTTCATATGGCATTCTCAAAAATGACTATATGGCTCCTGCATTTTTATAGTGAGGACCTCTCGGCTTTTGATGGGAACATTAACAATGCCTGATGTGCCATTCCCCTGCTTCCCATTAAAATTCTCACAAAAACACAGTAATGACAAGTTTCAATCTTATTGGCAACTAAAGAACTTGTTAGAATTCAGAAAGAATTCACAGTTTCAAAGCATGAATAAAGATATTTGAGGACCACGATTCACAGTAAGAGCACTTAGAATTTACCAACCCCAAATATGCCACTTTGGTATAAGGGTCATGTTGATCTGAAAGCAAATGAGAAAAAACAGACGCAGGAAGAGTTCTGTTCCTGCCTAAAATCAGGACATAAATTCCCCTTTGCAAAGGTGTCATAGATTTCCACTTGTAAAGGTATTACCATCTCCTATGCTAGGAAGATCTTTAATGGTACTCATAAGTCTGGGTAAGAAAATTTACTAAACAACTCTGTATACCACACATTTGCTAGTCAACCTGCCACAGTTTACCACCCCTGGGAACCTAACCCCCCTTTCCCATGTCTAGTTACTTCTCCACAATTTTCTGTCCTTTGTTAAAATAGTATAAAAGCCTCTGAGTCTGACCATTGCTTTGGGTTTTCACTTCTTTTCTATGAAACCCCAATACACATAAAAGTGTTAAAGTTGTATAACTTTTCTCCTATTAACCTATCTTTTGTTGACACAATTCTCAGGCTCTAGCCACTGAACACAAGATGATAGAAGAAAAAATTTCCTCCCTTAGCCTTAAAATAGCTAAGGGGGTGCCAGGTGTGATGGTGTACACTGTAATCCTAGTGACTCAGGAGGCTGAGATAGGTGGATTGCGAGTTTAAAGTCAGCTTCAGCAACTTAGCGAGGCTCTAAGCAATTTAGTGAGACCCCTGTCTCAAAATAAAACATAAAAAGTGCTGGAGATGTGGCTCAGTAGTTAAGCACCCCTGGGTTCAATCCCTGGTACAAAGAAAAAAAATAGCCAAGGGATGAGAATTCAACCCTCAGGGTGTGAAGCTTTAACATAAAGGAGACATGGGTAGAAAAAAAGGGAAGGGGGTAGTAGCTTTTGATCTCCCATCGCACATCATTCCCATCTTTTATGACAAAAGAAGAACAGAAAAATTGTTTCTTTATTGAAGGAGATAATCAAGCAGATAATCAAATGGGTCTAATATGTGCTTCCTCAGACAATAAGACTAAATATGCCACACTGGAGGTCACATTCATCAATCAATCATCTCCAAAATATAGGAAATTGTAATGAGTATTGTAATTGTATTAACATAGATTAGTGCTTTTAAAACTTTAAGGTCTTTGGCAATCACTTTTTTGTCTTGTTAAAATGCAAATCCTGATTCAAGCAAGACCAGCAGTGGGGCCTGAGATTTTTCATTTCTAACAAGTTCCTGGATGATAGAGATGCTGCTTGCAGATCATACTTTTAATAGTAATGATGTGACAATCTGTTCACAGGTAAATAATAGTTATGAATAGAACTTTCTTTTCAGAGTTAAGTACATAGTTTTAAAGAAAAGAAACAGAAGACTTGAAAATTTTTGTAACTTGAATGTGCATGAAGCTTATAATTTCAAGAAAAGAGTAAATGATAGAAAAAGATTCTAAATAAAATGTGATTTTAATGTTTTCAAAAGAATTCAAGGAATAGAATTTTTAAATGAGGCAGATGATAATACATGAGATGGTGAAGAAGTAAAAATCCCAAACTATAGCTACAACCAGTCTTCTACAGTGAAGTATAGAATCAATATTGAAAATTTGAAAAAACCAGATGGTTTAGTCATTTGGTTTGAGATGTTTCCTCTGCAATGCAGAAGAAAGAACAGAGTTATTAAGACATAGGGATTATTGGAATCCATGAAGAAGAAAATAGTATAGAAAAGAACTAAAATAGAAAAAATTTTTGAGCAGTTTAAATAAGTAAGTATACAGATTGGAAAGATCCATAATAAGTGAATTTAATAAAAAGAGACCAATATCTAAATATATGACCTGGATAATTTGTTGAATTTTAATGACAAACAAATAAGTCCACAAATGCAAAAAAAAGGCAGCAAAAGTGATAAATTATCAAGAAACAATTATCAGGCTGGCCATAGAACAATGCCAAGGAGGGGAAAAGGAGGTAATGCAACAATTTTATACTTTGCAGGTTGTCATTTCCATGTGACACTTAAAAGCCATTCTAGGGCATATAAAGACAAAATTCACTTCAAACTACTTTGGAAAAACATTACTCAGACACTGGTAGCCCATCAAGAACTCATGAATGGAAGAATTGTGTTGTCAAAGATTGGTGATGGATGAACACAGAGATCAGCGAAGCAAGCTAAACCTAAAAATTGTGGTAAATGTGGTTACAAAAAAGAACACAATTGCCAAAACTATTTCCCAAATGGACTCTCACCCTCAATTCAGTTAAGCAGTGTCTTGTGTGTCCTGTAAATTCCTTTCCTAGCAGTGACCACACTGTAGTAGCACTGGCTAGTTAATGTTCAAATCCCTCCACTAAACTATAGTTGCCAATGAACCCCTCCTCTTCTCTAAGTTTCTAATGCACACACACACTTGTATGTATACACAAGTATCAATAGCAACTAAAACAAAGCCATGGTTGAGGAAAAATGAAATTTCAGTTTGGTATAATTTAATCACTAGCAGCCATAAAAATATGTCGTGCATCTTTGGTTTACTAAAGAAAATTTGAGAAAAAGGAAACAGACTGAATAGCAGGAAAGAGAAAATCAGCAAAATAACAGAAAACTATAACAATTTAAAACAATATCAAAAGACAATTCTTATCCAGAAAGAGTTAGAATATTTTGTTGATTGATTGTTGCTTAATAATTATTTTTAACTTATATTTCTGCATATATTTAAGGTATACAACATGGTGTTTTTTTAAATATTTATTTTTTAGTTGCAGGTGAACAGAACATCTTTATTTTATTTTTATGTGGTTCTGAGGATCGAACCCAGTGCCTCATGCATGCTAGGCGAGCATGCTACCACTGCGCCATAACCCCAGCCCCAACATGGTATATTGATATGCATACACAGTGAAAACTGGATAGAGGATGAGGAGATGCATAGGGAAGGCATGGGGGAAGGAGCCTCCAAATCCAGGTATTTCCCTGTGATTAATCCATTAAGCTGTGCTTAATGGATTCTTTCTTTTTTTATTTTTAAAATTTTTATTTTTATTTTTTAGTTGTAGATGGACACAATACCTTTATTTTATTCATTTATTTTTATGTGATGCTGAGGATCAAACCCAGCGCCTCACACATGCTAGGCTAGCACTCTATCACTGAGCCAGAAATCCCAGCCCTTAATGGATTCTAAAAGGGAATTATAACTGTTTTGTCTTGAAATATGGACTTAAAAGATAGTTTATATTTACTATTCAGAATACTCTCATATAAATAACCCCTTGTGATTAATATAATCTCTATTGTTGGTGGGCTTTAGACTCCTTAGTTACTTTTCTGGTTATAAAACATTCCATGCTAAATATAAAATATGTAAAATATAAAAAATGGAAAATTGATAATTCTGTATCTAGACAATTTGTTTCTAACAATTGGTCAAAGGTACAAAGAAGTATGCATGTAGAATGAACAAGTCCAGATATCTAATATATGCTAGAAGAATTGTAATTAATTGTACCATTATTATATATTTCTGTCAAATGAATGTTTTAGCCATTCTTTTCAAACATACAAAAAATTTACTGTGCAACAGAATAAATATGTAATTTACCTCATTATATAACCATGTCACTATCTATATGCATCATATTACATCTTATGGTAAACCCAAATTATATGTATCAAAATTTATTTTATTAAGCATATTTATTTCCATTTAAAATAATAAAAGACAATTCTTTGTGTACTTCCCTCCCATTGGGGGAGGACAAAAAAGACATAGTCCTGTCCCTTAATCAACTTTGCTCTGTGGTTTAGGTCTGTAATTGAGTGTTAGGCAAGGGTGGTATAATTTCATAGTGATATTTTGGGAAATGTGTTTATGATAAAATATCCACTTTGACAACCAAGAAATGATCCTTTATCTCAAAACTATAAATACTTAGATTAAATTAAAATATGAAAACTTAAAATATCTACTGTATAGTCTAGGATAGTTTTGCCTCTTTCTTCCTGAGGAAGATATATCTTATTTCCTAATCTACTCTGGCACTACTTGAGTTCTAGACTGTTGCTTCCTGGAGATACAGGAAAGATACAGTCAGTTTTTCCAGATAGGAACAAGCTAAGTAATTTCCCATTTTTCCACACAGTCCAAAACAAACAAAAAGCCATTTAGTGTCCGTTGATGATGTGTCTGTTCACTACTGCCTATCTCTTCCTGGCCTTTCAGTAAAGCAGGGCTCTTGAAAGTCATTCTAAACTATACAGCCTTTAGAAGGGAACTACATATAGTGAACTTTACATAGCAGAAAGTCAGCTCAAAGATCAACTCCTAATACAAAATAATGTGTGATGTGAAAAGGTTAGTCAACTGCATTCAGTAGAGCCTCTTCTTTAGTTCACATCAGTTCTATTATTTTAATCTCATCTAGCAAAAATGGGAAATTGCTGTTTGGAAACTTTCCACCTAGAAGCTGCAAGGACGCTAGATAATATGGGGGTAAATTCAGTAAGATCAGGGCGAGGTTATCTGGACAGCATCAGGCCAGTTTGAGATTGCAACAAGGTTTCTTGAGAAACATGGGAGTCCAGAAGCTCCTGGTTTAGGAGTTTGGAGCAGATATAGTATATATATATATATTTTGTTCATTACATGGAAAGTGAATATGTAACTAAAGGATGAAGGAGTTCCTAAGAAGTACACTAAATCAGAACAGCTACAAATCACAAACATTTATTGAACATTTATCATAAGATGTGTAGTATGCTAAGTACTTTGCATTGGTTAGCTTATTTATCATGACAATAAATGTATGAGGTTGCTTCTGTTATCCACAGTTTGTGAGTGAAGTAACTGAGGTACAGAAAAGTTATGAACTTGTCCAGGGTCATGAGTTATAAGATTGCATAGGGGAATGTCAGGTTAGCCAAATTCTGAGGCTAGTGGGGAAACTATTTGATAGAAACGTTTAGCTGATTAAGTTAAAAATATATATGGGGTGAATGTGTGTGTACATGTGCATATGAGAGAGGGGGTGGAGAGACAATGTGTATGGGAGTGGGTTGTTCCTCTCCAGTGTTTGATCAATCATGTTAACCCAATTGTGTCTTTTGAACCCTGTGAAGGAGGAGTAGGGGTATTCTCCCAGCACAAAAGTAACTGAGTATATGTGACTACTAAAATTATACAATCAAATTATCCGACACAAACTGCAGAGAGATTAAAATTATGAAATATATACTGTTTTCTACATAAAAGATCTATAAGACGTATCAGCAAATACTTATGCTTCACGCTAATGACTTCCTCAAATTCTTTGTCTATTCCAAAGAGTTGAAAGTTTTAGTATATTATTATAACCTAAATTTTACAAAATAAATCTCTACTAATTCCTTAGATTACTTTTATGTTTGTTAAAACTGTGAACAATATATGGTTGATGTTATGGCTTAGATTGAGGTGTCTCCCAAAAGCTTGTACAATGCAAGAAGGTTTAGAGGTGAAATGATTGGCTTATGAGAGCCTGTTAGGGATTAACTGAGTGGTAACTGCAGGCAGGTACAGTGTGGCTGGATGAGGTGTGTCACTGGAGGCATGCCTTTGGGTTATATATTTTGTCCTTGTTGAACAGAGATCTCTCTGCTTCCTGGGTGCCATGTTCTTAGTTCCTAAGCCACACATTTCCACCATGATGTTCTGCCTCACCTCTGGCCCCAAGGAATGGAGCCAGCCATCTATGGACTGAGACCTCTGAAAGTATGAGCCACTAAATAAACGTTTCCTCCTCTAAATTTGTTCTTGATAGGTCTTTTGGACACAGCAGTTAAAAAAAAAAAGGCTGATTAAAACAATTAGACTCTTGGTTATTCTAAGAACTCAGTGAAATAAAAGGGTTATAATTTCAGGACTCAGAAGTTTTGTTCTTGTTTATAATGGTACATGACTGGAGCCTCCTGTCTTGTTCTCCAATTCCAAAAGAAGGAGCTAGCAGCATGGTTGGAGTCTGAACATATTTTCCCTGTTGGAGATAGTAGGCCCAGTTGCAGAATAGAAGGGATGCTTCTTCTCTGAATAGTTGAATCACATTAAAGTTCCCCCTAAGATATAGTCATATACATTGCCCATTAAAATATATTCATGAAAAATGGGTTAAATAATTCATAGACCATAATTAAAAACAAAAATGCATATTATATAATATATTCTCGTTTTGTAGTTGATAAAACTGAGTCGACAAAGTCGACATCACTTTAAACAATTCTTCAAACTGTACAAGTGTTTTCTTTCTTGAACATTAAAAATTATATTTTTATATAATTATATTATTAGGGGTAAACTATTTGCTGAAAAATTTTAAACATTACTGTATTGTATATTTTATATGTATTGTATGCCTTACATGTAATAAGCCATTCCACAAATCTGTCATTTTAATAGCAAGATTTAATCATAATATGTAATAGTTTAACTCTTGTCAACTATTAGATATATATGCTGTTTCTCATATTTCTTTACTAAAAATAACAGTAAAGCAGCATCACTTGAAGTAGCAAATATGTTGTATTTCTCTTTTGCTCTCTTTGGGTAATTTTATAAAGATAAATTAGGTCAAAAATAGTAGTCATTTTTATGACCCTCATTATACACAGCTAAACAAGACTGACAATGTACTCAATTATGACTAAGCCTACATTTCCAAAAATCCTTGTCTTTTATAATTGGTGGTAGGTTTCCATATGTTCTCAATTTCCAAAGTGCTAGAAAAATGTGGTAATAGTTCTTTTATACTAGTATTAAATTTCTAGATAATTCTATTTTATTTAAGATATTTATATCTGTGTTCATAAGTGAGATTACTCTCCTGTTGCTTTTTTAGATGCTCACTTTAGCATACATTTCAGTATCCAGATCAAATTTAATTTACCTCCTATAAGAAACTAAGAAATTTCAAAGTTTGTCTTTACAAGTTTGTGAAAGCCCTCTTCCAGTGTCTCTTCCACATTACTGTCAGAATAAGCTTTTATATACTCAGGTCTCATCATATCCCTTTTTTAAAATCTGTAATGGCATCTCATTGTTTTTATGACACAGTCCAAAATCCTATCTTGTTTTATATGGTTCTGGATCAGCCATCCCACCCTTCTCCTGTTTTGGTATCTTCATATATGCTCTCCTTAGGATTTCCATTCTCTATCTCAGATAAATTTTACTGAGCTATTCTTAAAAGTCACTACATCTGTCACTAGGTTAAAGCTTTCTCACCATCCAGTTTGCTTTATTCAATGTCTACCTTCTCTGATAAACTGTAGTAAACTCCAGTTTCTGCAATAATCCTTTCTTTCAGGCTATAGATATGAAGGCATTCTTTGTCTCAGGAATTTAAGAACTTTCTACTGTATATACTTATTTTCCTATGAGACTATAAACCAAGGTAAAGGACCAGTTCTTATACAACTATTCACTCTAAGTCTAGTACAGTGCTTTGGACTCCATAAATGCTCAATGAATTTATAGTAACATGTACTCTAGAGGAGTAATGCAAAAGGTTAACTTAATAAAGTCTGTATCTGGCAAATACTCTTTAACATTTGTAATATAAAATAGGAGAGACTATTATCCATCACAAACATAGCCATACTGACTTCCAGAGTCCACTGCTGAAGATTCCTCAGAAATGAATGGCCACCTAATGATCTTTATAGAAGGAAAGGGAGAGAACTAGGAAGCAGGTACATGAGAAAGGCAATAAGGAAGAAGAATTATTTGGCTACTATAAGGGATCCATTTGGCTCTTACCATGTGGTGCTGAATTAACCAAAGATTCATTTGAAGTCAAAGCTTCAGAAGAGGTTAGAATGTAAAATTACTGAAAATCAGGTTGAAGATGTATCCTTAAATCTTTGGTCCCGGCCTATTTTACTACCTAATCAGACCCTTTAAATAAAAACATCAGGGCACTATATTATGATAGTATTTGAGTTAAATCCTAGACCTAAGTTATTTCCCTACTGCTAACAAGACATTATATCAGTCTCTTTAGCAATCTCGCCTATTCTAATCTAACACTTAGAAAATTCTTCCACTCATTGATCCTTTTATGAACATGCATATGCATGCACACACACCCCCACACGTTCACTGACTACTCCTTAACATTTCTTGATTATCAAAAGTAAAATTTAATTGACCATTTAAAGTATTTTGAAGAGTATAGTTCAATGGCATTAGTAAACTCACAATGTGGTACAACTGTGAGTATCATCTAGTTCCAGATCATTTCAAGCAAACCCAAAAGTAAACCCCATACCCTGTAAGCACTCAGTCTCATTCTCCTGTCCCTGAAAACCACTAATCTGAATTAGCCTGTTACTGATATTTCATATAAATGGAGTCACACAGTATCTGCCCTTCTGTGTCTGACTTCTTTGTCTTCATGTTTTCAAGGTTCATTCATAATGTACCATGTATCAGTACTCCATTTCTTTTTATGGCTGAATAGTATTCAATTGTAAGAATATACCACATTTTGTTTATCCATTCATCAACCAATGGACATTTGAGTTGTTTCTGCCTTCAGACTATGGTCCATAGTGTTGATATAAACATTCATATATAAGTTTTGTTCAAACACATTATACAAAATAATTTTTAATTATTTTGGGTGTATGCCCAGGAATAGAATGGCTAGGTCACAAGGTAGTTCAATTTAATTTTTTGAGGAACTGCCAAATTGTCGTCCACAGTGGCAGCACCATTTTGTATTCCTACCAGTAACAGAGAGTTCCAATTTCTCTACATCCTTGCCAACATTTATTTTCCTTTTTATTGATTATAACCATCCTAGTATTTCATTGTGGTTTCAATTTGTATTTCCCTAATGACTAGTGATGTTAAGCTTTTTATGCACTTATTGGCCATGTGCAAACCTTCTTTCAAGAAATGTCTAGTCAAACCCTTTGACCATTTTTAAACTTGTCTTTTTACTGTTCAGTTGTAAGAATTCTTTATATTTTGGATAGTCATCTCTTATAAATTATGTGATTTGCAAATATTATCTTCTGTTATATAGATTGTCTTTTGTTTTCTTGATAGCATCCTTTGATATAAAAGTAGTTTTTAATTTTTATGAAGTCCTATGTATTTACTTGTTTTTTTTGTTGCTTGTTTTTCTGATGCCATATTTAAGTATAACACTTTTCTTTGATAATGTGACAAAATATCTGAGAAAATAAATTTAAAGGAGGAAATATTTATTTTGGCTCATGGTTTCAGGGGTTTCAGTCCACGGTTGCCTCATACTACTGTGGTTAGGCAATGAGCACACCAAGATGGCAGAGCAAGGTAGAGGAAGCTGCTCAAGTCATGGCATCCAAGAAGAGGGGGAGGGAGGGAGAGACAGAGGAGAAGGGCTAGGGACAAGATAAAGGCACACCCCTAAGGACCAACTCCTTCAACTAGGTTCTACCTCCTATAATTTCCAATACCTACCAGTAGTCCGTTCAGCTGTGAATCCCTCAACAGATTTATCTATTGGTGGGATAGAGCCCTCATGATCTAATCACTTTCCAAAGTCCCACCCTTGAACATTGCTGCACTTAGGGACAAGCCTTCAACACATAAGCCTCTGGGGTACACTCTGGATTCTAACTATAACAGATACTTACAATATATCAATGTTGACTTCACACACACACACAGAGTTCATTTTCTTGAGGAACAGAAAACAAGTTCAAAATGGTTTTTTTCTCAAAGTCTTAACAAGGATTCAATTCAAACCCAACTCTGTCTAATAGCATAGACCACACTCTTTTGTTTCTATTGCTGTAATTCATTTTGAATACCATAACACAAAGTTTTTGACATTAATGAGAGAAAAGTGAATCAATATTGTATTAACTTTCTACTCTTCCATAACAAGTTACCACAAATTTAGTGGTTTAAACAACACAAATTTATGCCTGTATAGTTCTATAGGTCAGAATTCCAATATGGAAGTCACTGGGCTGAAATCAAGGTGCTGCCAGGGTTGCATTCCTTTCTGGAGGCTCTAGGGAAATATCTGTTTCCCTGCTCATTTGGGTTGTTGGCAGAAGTCAGCTCTTCGTAGCTCTATGACTAAGATCCCAATTTGCCCATTTCCTTGAGGCTGTCAGTTGAGGGCCATTCCCAGCTTCTAGAGAAACTACCTATATTCAGGCTTGTGGCTTGCTTCCTTCTCCCTTCTTCAAAACCAGCAATGGTAGGAGGAGTTCCTCTCACACTTAAGTCTCTCCTTTTTCTATCTCATTTCTTGGACCCACTTTTCTGCCTCTTTCTTCTGCTTTTAAAGACTCACAGGATTTGGCTCACCTAGGTAACCCAGGAAAATCTTCCCAGCTCAAGATCATTAATATCATATCTATAAAGTCTCTTTTATTCTATAAAGTAACAGAGTTATAAAATCTAGGAATTAAGATGTGGACATCTTTGTGGGGACTGGCAGGGGATTATTTGGCCATATATGCATAAGTGCCCATGTGTACATGCATACACACACATTGATTTTCAGGCAGGTTAGTAAAGAACAGAGGACTGAAGATAGAGCTCTGAAAAAGATTACAAAGACCTGAAAAGGAAGGAGGAATCTTCCCGCCAAAGAGAATGAAAAGGAACATTCTGAGACGTAAATCTGGACTAAATTTAAAGGTATACTAATTTTGAATATTCTTGTGTCTTACCTGCTCAGGACTTAATTGATTTCCTCTTTTAACTTAGAAGTAACTTTTTAAATGTTCTTTTGCCCAGGTTTTTTTTTTTTAATCTCTTGGTCTAGTCATCTTTAATGGTGCTGATTTTGGGGCAGTGACCACACAAATTTCAGTTTTGCACATAATATCCTGAAATATCTCAGAATAGTCAGCCAATGAATTGCTAAATTGGCTGAACATTCCCAGACCTCATTTCCAGGAACATCTTGCTCCAGGCAATAGAATAAGAGATCACTGCAGAACTCCTTGAAGCAAGATAGCTGGCAAAAACCAGGGACACTTACATGGCAGGTTCCACTGCTGGCAAGCAGCATGCTTCCCCTAGGATTTCAAAAGGAGAAATCCAGCAGGTCATCTCCATCTCCTGTTGTCAATACTCCCCCGCCTCCTTTTCTTAACAAACTGAATCAAGGAAGTTCTATGAGGTACAGACATGTGGATGGAAAAATATTAATTTAAATGAAATAGTTGTGTGAATTCTGGGTTATAAATTGAGAATCAGTAATAGGAAAGCTAAAAAAGTCTTCTACTAAATAAATGCCATGTTCTAAACCATAAATAGAGGATTCTTAGCAAGTGCAGATAAAAAGTTAAAGGAGAAACCACCTTTAAAGAGGACAAGGCTAAAGATAGTAAAGGCCATGGGACTTAAAGATCAAAAGGGTACATAACATGCAGAGTATCTAATCTAATTCTTTCATTTTTACACTGGGGAAATCAAAATGCAAGTAAGAGGCAATCAAGAAATCCCTACTTGGGCTGGGATTGTAGCTCAGTGGTAGAGCGCTTGCCTTGCATGCGTGAGGCCCTGGGTTCGATCCTCAGCACCACATACAAATAAATAAATAAAGATATTGTGTCCATCCACAACTAAAAAAAAATTTAAAAAAAAAGACCTTTAAAAAAAAAAAAGAAAAAGAAATCTCTACTTGCTGGCAACATCATGGGCATCCCAATTTCCTCTTCAATGTCCCACATCAGGGATCCATAAGAGGTAGGTCTCTTATATAGCTAAATGAATTCTATCTGCTCTGCCATTTTTTATTCTGGAGCCTCAGTGAGGGGAATAAAAAATGTGGTGAAACCATGCCAGTCATCACCACTGTAAGCAATTCTAGCCTCAGCTCTTCTAGAAAGTCAGTAAAGAACATCTTTTCAAAAATAATAGGAGATGACTTATAAAAAGCAATAAGCTGGGCTGGGGTTGTGGCTCAGTGGTAGAGCGCTTGCCTTACATGTGTGAGGTACTGGGTTCGATCCTCAGCACCACGTTAAAAGAAAAAAAAACAACAAATAAAAAGCAATGAGCTCTGATTCCCCCCCCCCCCCATTCAGGGGTCAGTGTGCCTGGAGGACTATAGACAGTACACAACTCAAGACTTGATACCTCTGCATAAGAGATTTTAGAGGTGTGTGTGTGTGTGTGTGTGTGTGTGTGTATGTGTGTGTCAAATTACCACTGAATCTGAGGAAAGAAAAATAGGAAACAGAAAGTAGGAAAAAAGGTTAATGGTTTCACTTCTGCCATATCAGACATTTTGCCAAGACTTTTTAAACTCTATTACCTCATAAAAAACAGGAGCCAAAATAAAGAAATCTCTGAAACCTATGCTTCTCAGCACATTATGGGACACAACGAACATAAAACCATAGCTATTTTATTCTGTTCCAGACTGAAATTTTTAAAAAGTCAATATTTCAAGGAATCAGCTGGCCTATCTGAGCTACCCAACCCTATCATCTATGCAATTAGCCAATCATAGATTTAGCAATTAAATTCTATGATCCCCGTCCAGGCAATTTGCTACTTGAGAATAGTGAGCTGCTGCCAGCTGCCCTCTACAAAAGCAGTGGGAGATTTCAGCAAGCTAGACCCTCCACAGATCATTCTCTGTTCTCTGGGTTTCTATGGACCTAAAACCCTCCAGGACAGTGCCAACCATATTGAGAAAGGAAATGAAGAAAAGGAAGGAGAAAAGCAACAGAAGGTGCCTAACTAGCCCTGAATATCTGTATTCCGTTTCTCTTTCACATCTCACTGAATTTGTAGACTTAAGGTTATGCACTTTAAACATCATCATCATCATCATCGTCACCCCAAATACTGTACTACACTATCACAATTGCAAGGAAGGATTCGGCTGCTCTCTTCTTGGTATACTGACAGTCATTATCCCAGGATGTCATCATCACCTGGTATCCTTCGATTTCCCAAACTTTCCATGTCTTTACATATTCTATTATTACATGCTGGAAAGGAGGCTTCCCTGTACCTACACAATATTAAAATTCACAACACACTTTTCCAACGAGGAGTCAATTTTTCATTTATCAAAACACTGCTTTAAATATGTTCTGTCAAGTTACTTCGACTATTTGCAAATGACTTCTGCATTTCTTCATAAGCTGGGCTTCCTTAAGTCTCACTACCAACTTGTGACAAGAGGCTTTGGCACCTGGCTCACAGTTTTATTGCTCCATTCTAAATATCATTGTTATCCTCATTGTCATTGTCACCATCATCATTGTCACCATCACCATTATCATCATCCTGGGGGACATGTTATTAGAGAGGGACATTTATTAGCAGGTATGTATCAATTTATATTGTGAAGCAAATAAATCTACAACCAAAAACAATTTTAGGAAATATCCTTTATTCACTTGACTGAAAGGTATGTATATATATATATATTTTTTTTTTATACCTAATATGTACAATATACTTTTAAATCACTGATAAAAAATTTTTTCCAAAATTCCTGCTTTTAATGGTGCATCAGTATTTTAGTCAGCTTTTTTGCTGCTATGACTTAAAGACCTGACAAGAACAATTTTAAAGAGGAACAGTTTGTTTGGGGCTCATAGTTTCAGAGGTCTCAGTCCATAGATGACTAGTTCTATTACTTGGGGCTCAAGGTAAGGCAGAACATCATGATGGAAAAGTGGTTCACATGATGATCCGAAAGCAGAGAGAGCTCCACTTGCCAGATACAAAATATATATCCTAAAGGCATGCCCCTGATGGCCACCTCCTCCAGCTACACTCTACCTGCCTTCAGTTACCACTCAGTTAATCCTTATTAGAGAATTAATTCACTAGGTTGGGTTAAAGCTCTCATAACCCAATCATTTCACTTCTAAACTTTCTTGCATTATCTCACGTAAGAGCTTTTGGAAGATATCTAATATCTAACCCATAACAATCAGCTTCCTCCAAAGAAAAATTCTTGTCTAAACAGTTATTAAACACTAGGTTCTTAAAATCAAGGCATATATATAGAAACTGTATTTTGTTCCCTTCAACAAATAATGGCTAAAGGCCTACCACATGCTAAGAATTCCTCTACGTCCTAAGAATCATTTTGTTTACAAAATGGACAAAATCTCTACTCTAATGAGAATAAATTTTTCATGATAAGAACAATTACTTAAGATTTGTGAGTGGTATCATATAGTAGAAGATGCCAAATTCTTCAGAGACAAATGAATTAGGAAAGAGAAGAGAGAGTTTTGCTTTGATTTTGGTTTGGCGATAAGGTTACCATAAAGGGAGTAGAAGAGGGAAGTTGCGATCTTAAGAGGAAAAGCCTCACTGAGGTGAACTTTAAGTGATTTGAATAAAGACCTGGCAAGGATGAGGAACAAGCAACATGGGTATCAGGAAAAGAGTCATCAAGAAGAAGAGTTCTATCAAGTGCAAGGAGATAGGAGTACTCCCTGAGACGGGAGTGTCCCTAGCATGTCTGAGAAACAACAGGAAGGCTATCAGAGTGACAGAGTGACTGAGGAGAAAAGCAGCAGATGAGGTTAGAGAGTTGAAGGGTGAGGGGTGAGGTGTGTGTGTGTGTGTGTGGAGACTCTATAGGATCATGTGGACCATTAAAAGGACTTTGGCTTTTATTTAGAATAAAACAGGAAGTCCTTGTGGGGATTTCTGGAATGATATAGTACGACTCTTATTTTAACTTTTTCATGCTTGTTGCTATACTGAGAATGGCCTGTAGAGGGGCAAACATGGAATCATGGAGACCAGTTGAAAAGCTATTGCAAGAGCTGGGGTTGTAGCTCAGTGGTTGAGTGCTTGCCTAGCACATGTGAGGCACTGGGTTCAATCCTCAGTACCACATAGTAATAAATAAATAAAATAAAAGTATTGTGTCCATCTACAACTAAAACAGGAAGAAAAAATAGAGTAGAAATACCTCATTCTCTCTTTAAAAAAATCTATTGCAAGATACAAAAAGAAATGATTACTTAAACCAGGAGAAGAGAGATGATAGTTCACAGTGATTGGTTTCTGAAAACATTTTGAAGGGAGAGAAAACAGTTTTCCAACAGAGATGTAGGATGGGAGTAAAGAGAAGTCAAGGATGACTCTAAGGTTTCTTTTCTTAGAAGAAAAGAATTGCCATTAATTGAGATGAGGAGAACGGCAAAAGGAACAAGTTTTTTGTTTTTTTGTTTTTTAATGAGAGAAATAGGAGAAACCAGGAACTTATTTTCAGAATATTTTAGGCTATACTAGAATATAACACCCTTTAAGTGTTTTATTATCATATATGACAATGGTAAGTATATTTGTGGCACAGATAACAAGGTTATGTTACATGTTCAACACATTAATCACTCAAAACTCTTCACTTTGCTTCAGCAGGAATTATTTGTAAACTACTTTAAAAGTCATTTCTAGGAAGATAAACTTCTCAAATTGGTTGCAGAGTTTGGACTGACATTTTGACCTAATACTGGAGCTCAGTTAAGTGGGCCATTTAACTCAGAGAGATACAACAAGGATATAATTCTGCATGAACTCCCAAGGATATATGTGCATTGAGAAAAAATGTTTCCCTTTGGAGAAAGGGAATAAGAAGGCAGTACCTGACATTGGAACCTCTAGGGGGTTGGAAGAATATGATCAAGTGTTTCAACTGAAAGATGCCTCCTGTGGAAGCAGCAGCGATCTATTAGGTGAGACTCTATCTGCCTATAAGGCATGAGCCATCTACCTGCATGGTGCTCTTCAGTAACCCTCCCTCATAGTTCTCACTAGAGAAATTCCTCTTGAGTTCCCTTTCCCCATATTTGGTCCTGCCTTTTCATATCTGTGGCCTCTGCCCTCCATTTAACATGATTAAAGTAAAGTGAGAAGAGCATGGAATGAGAGAAAAAGGATGAATCTATTTTTTTCCCACATTTTCCATCTATTTATGAGCATTTAAGTACAAATATTATTCAGAAATTTCACGTAGTTCCATTAACTTTTGAAATGTCATCAAACAATATTAAGTCAATGGATTCTAGCAAGCAATTGTAAAAGAATAATACGTAACAGAAACAGTTACCCACTGAAGTAGGGGAAATTTGAGGATAAATGATACGGGATTCCTGCCCTTGGTGAACTCAGAAGCTCATGGTGAGGGCAGATGATTAAACAGGTAATTAGAAAAGCATTGGTAATGAAGGGACATACACAAAATGTCAGGGACCCAAAGGGGGAACAATTAAATCTGCTTGAGGAAGTTGAGAAGGATTTATAAAGGAGATGACATTTGAGCCAAGCCGTGAAGGAAGGGAAGGGGTTTTTCACCTGACCAAGAGAGAGCACTTTGTGATAGGCAGAGGGAAACTAAAATTTACTGAGTTTGGGGATTACAGAGGTGTTAAAAGTAGTATGGGCAGAGTTTAAATGGGGAAGGACAATAAGAGGAGAGCAGAAAGACAAGCTGGGGACAGACCTGCTTTGCTAGCAAACAGAGAGCTCTCAGGCTAAATTTTTGAGAAGGTAAATGACATGATCTTAATAGTGTGTTTTAAAAATAGTAAGTGGCAGAATAGAAGAAATGAAATAAAAGATTTTCAGTCATAAAAGCATAAAACAGATTTAGAGCAGAATTCAAAAGAAAATGGAGTTTCATATTTCACAGAAAGAACCATGAACATATCTACTTCCATGTCCCTTCTCATCCCTATACCTATCATTACTTCCTATCAATTAAATTATCTGTCTGCTTTCACTACATTTCATCCAGGCAGGCAGTGAAAGAAGAGGTGCCCCTACTGAAAGGCAGATGGAGGAAGCTGGTATCTCCAAGAAACACACGGAAAACCCCTTTCTTCTTTTTAATTATTTCTCTCTTTTTTTTTTACCCATATATTTAATTTATTTTAATAACGGAAAATATCCACTCTACAATTCAGTTAACAAAACTAATCAACTGAATAAAACTAGTCAACTGAAGAAAACTCAAATAAATGAGTTAATGTGCAGCCCTGTGATGGTGAGTTAAGTTAGTTCCCTGGATGAAATAAGGTGCCATCACCCCTTTGCTATTTCTTATACCAGCTTTTTGCTTTGCTTTCTTCTATTTCTCAGGGCATTGCATTCTTGAATTTTATATTTGTTTGATCCCCAATGGTATTTACATTCCATAACAAAGCAGAGCAAAATCCAGAATGAGTGAGAATTGTGCCTGTCTTTGGGAAGGAAAAAAGTGATGGTGAAAGGGGAGTTGTTTTTTTTTTTAATTATTTTATTTAAATGTGTTTCAAGTCATAGTACATAAACAGAGCTCAGTTTTTCCATTTCTCTGGTTGCAAACCAGATAGAGTCACACCATTTGTGTCTTCGTACATGCACCAGGGGCAGCAGATTACCAGGGAAGGAAAAATTAAAGAGCATCAAATGAAATTCTTAACTGCACTTGGATTTAGAACTTGGAGAAGCATGTACATACACACACACTCACACACCCCTTGAATTGACAAATGAGAAGCAGAATAAACACCCCAAAGAATGGGTACATCTATTTTATTGTGTTGGTCAGCTTTGTGTTACTATAACTAATACTTGAGATAATCAACTTACACTACTTCATAACATAGTCAATCATGTTGCCAATTTACTATTGTTGGAGGTAGTTCTTTTTGATATAACCTTAGTGTACTAGTAACTTCTGAAAACTACTTCCTCTTGTGATAGCAAGACACTAAATACTACACACTGTATAAAGTAGCTTCTGCAATTATACAGTATAAATGTAGACATCTTACACTATATAAGGTAGCTTATGAGAGAGCCACCTTGCTGCAAGGGACCCGATACTTGTCTTGATCAGGCCCAAAGCATCAGAGTTCTGGGAAACATTGGGGAGCCTTCTCTTTCTGACTGATATTGGGCTTACATGCACATGTCAATGTTTAAATTAGGTCACTAGAACATACTTTAAAAAAAAACAGTGCATAAAATAGAGAGGGTACACCTTAACTTTGCTTGCCAATATTTGGCTCTTTTCTGTAGTAACACTAGAGCCAAGGTGGTTTAAACATTTTTTATTATCATCATGGAATTAAATTTCCCAGCTGACCAGTTTTCAGAGTCACTATGAATAGTGATTTTCAAAAATTTTGGTCCAGAGAATATGTTTATAAAAACTAAACAATAAAAATAAAACCAAGAAACACAGCCAGCTCCCATGACCCATGGTGAAAAAAAGCAAGAATCATCATTCCTAATGGCACAGCAATCTCTCCCTCCTCTAAATGCATACAATCTTTGCTGCTTATTTCTCACCTAATCATAGTGCCTTTCACCAGTAGTTAACTTTTTAGAAGTGTTAATTTTGTATTTATTATGTGATTAGAATAAGTTAAGGTTAAACTAGATATACATCAAATCAGATTGTAAAACATCCTCCATCACAGGAGAGGGCATTAGGAACTGAAAATATGGGCATTGGTAAATTTATACCCTTCCTGATGGTCATGGGCCACTAAATATTTTTTTTAATATGTGGCAAAACAAAACAAAACAAAACAACAACAAAAAGGTGGCATGAAAAATAAGGGTACCTGCTTATACTTTCCAAATTAATGTAAAAACTTAAAATCATAAGGCCCTGTGCTGATAGGGCTGATTTAAAACTAGTACATATAAAAATAGTATATACTTCTAGAATATTTTAAGTTGGTATAACCCTTTTTCAGCAACAACAATACATTTGAAAGCCATAAACATGTTTACAATTCTTTCATGAGAATTTACATTAAGAGGCTGGAGTTGTATGTAGCTCAGTGGTAGAGCACTTGCCTAGCATGTGTAAGGCACTGGGTTCGATCCTCAGCACTACATAAATATAAAAAAAAAGGCATTTGGGGCTGAGATTGTAGCTCAGCGGTAGAGCACTTGCCTCGCATGTGTGAGGCCCTGGGTTCGATCCTCAGCACCACATACAAAGCAGTAAAATAAAGACATTGTGTCCATCTACAACTAAAAAAAATATTTAAAAAAAAAGGCATTTGTGTCCATCTACAACAGAAAAAAAATATTTTTAAAAAGAGAACTTACATTAAGGAAACAAATAACCCAATTAATAAATGGGCTAATGAATTAAACAGATGTGTCTCCAAAGAAGAAATACAAATGGCCAAAAAATACATGAAAAAATGTTCAACATCATTAGCAATTAGGGAAATGCAAATCAAAACTGCCCTGAGATTTCATCTTATACGAGTCAGAGTGACAGTTATCAAGAATACAAACAATAAATGTTGGAGAGGATGTAAAGAAAAAGGTACACTTTTACATTATTGATGGGATTGGAAAATAGTACAACCACTAAGGAAATCAATATGAAGCTTTCTCAAAAGACTAGGCATGTTACACCATATGACCCAGCTATCCCATTCCTTGATTATTTATCCTAAAGAATTAAATCATCATACTATAGCAATACATGCATATCCATGTTTATAGCAGCACAATTCAATTCACAATAGCCTAACTATGAAACCACTCTAGGTGTCCATCAACAGATGAAGAAACCATGGTATATATACATAATGGAGTTTTATTCAGCCATAAAGAAAAATGAAATTATGTCATTTGCGGGAAAATGGAATGGAACTTGAGAACATTATATTAAACGAAATAAGTCAAAGTTAGAAGATCAAGGGTTGTATGTTCTCTCTCACATATAGAAATTAGAGAAAAAGGAAAAAAGAAAGGTGGGGGGATCTCATGAAAGTCTAAGTGTAATCAGTAGAGTGCAGTAAAGAGACCAGGAGAAAGAGGAGGGGAGGAGGGCAAGAGGAAATATTTGGGCATTATATTGACCGAATTATATTGTTATATTGTGTGGTCGTATGAATATGTAACAACAAACTGCATCATTATGTACAACTATTTTTGACTGATAAAAAATGTGAGAATAAAGGAATTTAAATTAAGGAAGAGTTCAGATAACAAGATTGTAGGTATAAATATTTATATATTACAATTTATAAATTTAAGATAGTATATAAAACTGACTTTATAATAACAACTCTAAGCAATTAAGAATTAAAAGAAAGTTCCTTAAGTAACAAAGGGTATAAAAACTTACAGCTATCATCATACTTAATGGTGAAAGACTGAATACTTTCCAAGATCAGAAATGAGGCAAGAATATTTTCTCTTGGCACTTCTATTTAATGGTGTAATATAGGTTCTACTGAAATAAGGCCAGGAAAAAGAAAGCATCTAGTTGGAATGGAAGAAGTCAAACTATTCACAGATGCCATCATCCACTGGGAACATACTAAAGAAGGTACAAAACAGTTACTAGATCTAATATGCAAGTTCAGCAAATTTGAGATTCAAGGTCAATATGCAAAATCCAATTATATATTTATATAGCAGCAATTAAATATTGATATTAAAATAATAATATCATTTACAATGAACATAGGACACTCAGGAATAAATCTAACAAAGTATGTGCAAGATTTGCTGAAAGCTACAAAACTCTGATGAAAGAACCCAAAGACATACTAAATGGGGGAGAGAAAGATTGTGTTCAAGAATTAGAACACCAAATACTGTCAGGATGTCAATTTTCCCCAAGTTCTCTATGAATTCAACACAATCCTAATCACAATTCCAGAAAGCCTTTTTTGTACAAATTGGCAAACTGATTATCAAAGAAATATAGAAAGGATGTAGAATAAACAAAACAAATTGAAAAGGAAGAAAAAGTCGGAGAATTCACAATACCTGATTTCAAGACTTAATACAAAAAATTAAGAGATAAATGATGAATGCATAGATATCAACAGGATAGAATATAGGTAATCCAAAAATACCCCATCACATTTATGTTTAATTGATTTTTGATAAAAGCATCAAGGCACATCATGGAGAAAGCATTAGTCATTTTAACAAACTGTGCTAGAACAACTATACACTCCACATAAAAATATAAGCCTTGGCCAAAATTCACAACATATCGAAAAATTAACTTGAAATATATTATCATAGAACTAAATGTAAAACTTATCTCTATAAAACTCCTAGAAGAAAAACACAGAAAATAATCTTTGTTACCTTGGGTTAGGTGAAAATGTCTTAAGATAGGACACAAAGCATGAACCATGAAAGAATAAATTGATTTCATTATAAACTGGATGTCATTAAAATTAAAAAGCACGGTTTTTGAAATACACTGTTAAGAAAATGAAAAGCCACAGAGTGGGAAAAATTGCCAAACACATATCCAATAATGGAGTGTTAACTAGAATATATAAAGTACTTCCACAACTCAAAAATAAGAATTTTTAAAAAACTGGACAAAATATTTGAACAAAAAGATTACAAAAGAAGCTGGGCGTGGTGCCGCAAGCCTGTAATCCCAGCACTTAGGGAGGCTGAGACAGTTCAAAGCCAGCCTCAGCAATGGAGAGGCGTGGCGCTAAGCAACTCAGTGAGACCCTGTCTCTACATAAAACACAAAATAGGGCTGGGGATGCAGCTCAGTGGTCGAGCGCCCCTGAGTTCAATCTCCAGTACGAAAAAAAAAAAGATGCAAAAGAAGAGATAGGAATACCAAATAAATACACAAAAGATGCTCAACATCATCATCCTTAGGGAAATGCAAATTCAAACCTCCACAAGATACTACTACATACATATTAGAATGACAGATATTTAAAAAATACAATATCAAATACTTACAAGGATACAAAGCAACTACGACTCTCATGTAATGCTGGTAGGAATGCAAAATAGCAAAACACCTTTGGAAGTCAGTCTGACATTTCTTATGAAGTTATAGTAAATGTATTTTAACTTTCTTATAAAGTAAAAATATGTTTATAGTTAAATGTATTTTAACTGTCTTATAAAGTTAAAATACATTTACTCTATGACTCAATAATTCCACTCCTAAGTATTAACTCTAGGGAAATGAAAACACATGTTCACCTAAAAACCTGTACATAAATGTTTATTGTGGATTTATTCATAATATTTACAAATGAGAAACAAACCAAATGCATCAACTGGTCAATGAGTAGATGATTTATACTATGACATACTATTTGGTAATAAAAATAAGTGGAGTACTAACAACATGGACAAATCTCAAAAGCACTATGCTAAGTGACAGAAGGCAAAGTTAAGAGTATGATTCCACTTATATGTATGATTCTATTTATAGGGCATTCTGGAAAAGAGAAAACTATGGTGTTAGGGATCACAGCAGGGGCTGGGAGTGAGGGAATGAAGACTCATGGCAAAAAGGTATAAAAGAACTTTTTGAGCAACAGATATATCCTGTACCTTGATTTTAGTGGTGGTTACACAGCTGTGTAAGTCTGTAAACATGTATAGTGATGTATAGTGATATATATTTTTATAAGGATGGATTTTACCAAGCATAATTTATACTTTTATAAACTAACCAACAAGCAAAATACTGTCAACACAAACAGTTAAAGATGATGTGGAACAACTTATTCTCTTATCCACTGCTGGTGGAAATGGAAAATATTACAACTACTTTGGAAAACAGTTTGCCATTTTAAAAAACGAAGTTAAAGCCAGGTTTGGTGGTGCACGCCTGTAATCCCAGCACTTAGGGAGGCTGAGACAGGAGAATCGTGAGTTCAAAGCCAGCTTCAGCAACGGCGAGGTGCTAAGCAACTCAGTGAGACCCTGTCTCTACATAAAACACAAAATAGGGCTGGGGATGTGGCTCAGTGGTCGAGTACCCCTGAGTTCAATCCTCAGTACCAAAACAAACAAATAAAACAAAACACGAAGTTAAACATACCCTTACTGTTGCCCCAACAATTGCACTTCTAGTATTATTCAATAAAATATTCATAAATATGAACAGGTGAATGGATAAATAATTATACATCCATATAAAAAACAGAATTAATCAATTTAGAAGAAACGAGCTATTGATACATTAAGCACTAGATAAATAACAAAATATTATGCTGAATAAAAGAAGACTGATACAAAGGGTACACAAAAAATATAAACTAATCTGTAGTGGTGGAGAATGGATCAGTGGTTGCTTGGGGGCAAGGGGACTGGATTGACTTCCAAGAAGCATGGGGGAGCTTCTCAGCAATACTGAAATGTTTTTAGTGGTGGTGGTTACATATGTGTATATACTCAACAAAACTTACAGAACTGTGCACTTAAAATACATATCTTTCATTGCACATAAATTACACATAAAAAAACTGATTTAAAAAAACAGCCTAAAAATGTTTAAGATATGTTAAATTTAAAGGTTGAATGTAAAATAATATAGGTACACATAAGCATTTTAAAAGACCACAAAGAGGCCACAAAAGTACAGCTACTGCATCAAGACAATGTATTTATTAGGCTTTATTTCCATCTTTAAAAATCATTTTTAATATATATATTAATATTTCCCTAAAGAAATACTTTTTACTGGAAAAACAACTTCTGATTTGGTTAAACATGAAAAGTTAACTTAAGGTTTATTTTCTTTTCAATCATGCTCAGAAGAGCTCAGAACCTTCAATAGTTATCACTCTCTCTTCCTTACTCCCAGGGAAAGAGCAGGAACCCCATGTGAGTCAGCAGCCAAAGGCCCAAGTACCATAAGTCATATAATAAACCAGCAAGAGTTACGAAACAACTCTGGGTCTCCTGAATTGCATACTATCCTAAGGTATCCTCCACAGTATAGAAGCAGCAACAGTTAAAGTACTAATAGTAGGCACTATAATTGATTATATGCTTACCAAGTACTAAGCAATGTGATTATGCTGCCTAACTTAAAGCTTACACCCAAATTATTAGCTTTTTAAGTTACTGAAAATCTTCATTTTACATCCTAGGAAATTACATCTGAGATCAAATATTTGCCAAATGTCATAGCAAATAAATTAAGTCTGCCCAATTTCAAACTTCTTACCACTATGCTGCCCTGCCAAACAGTATGGGGTCCTGAGATTTGTAGCTACAGGAATTGCATTTTGTTCATGCATGTAAAGCTAAGGAAAAGAGATACAAGTTTAGCAGAACAATCAAGAGTTTCCTTTCTTTATACCTAAGGGGTCTGGAAAACTGCTCTTAGCATTTAGAAGAGACTCTACCCAGTGCTTTCTTTACAAGTATTATAGTATAAAATGCAAAAAAAGGAACATTAGAAGTTATATGAGGAAAGCAAGCTGTCCTTTCACATACATGCTCTCCAGAAGGACTTCATGCCCCAAGTTCAATTTCATTTCGTGAATAAGAACTCCTTAATCACATCTTAGAATGTCATATCATCTCTCTCTCTCTCCACATCCTCAAAGGGCTCTTTTACCCTTAAAGTCAACAGATCAAGAAAAAAATTATCTCAGCTAAGCAAGAAGGGGTGACTATATGAGCTGGGAATCCCATACATACGGCCGTTTGGTTGTGTGTGGAACTGCTCCCTTTGCGATCCCTCCTTGCTGATAAACACCTTACAAAAGGTTTCTTCCTAGGTTCCACTGCCTCAGAAAGCCAGTCTCTCCTGACTCTACCTTTGTTTCCTCAACTCACTTGCTCTGGCTTGCCTCCTACTGTGGTGCTTCCTTTCATTTTACTTCCTGTTCCATCTTTCCTTGCTCCCTTAGCACTTGACACATCAGACCTGTCATCTTCACTGATGTTTGGTTCTCCTTTCTGTCAGTCCTACCTCAACCCCTACCCATTCCTGGTTCCTGAACTTGCCTATAAGGAAGTGTTTTAACCTTCACGTTAGGGTTCTGGATTCTCTTTTTGGTCCTTGTTCCCTAGGGGTCTATGCTTGGGACTGTGGCTCCCAGGTAGCTAATTCTCTTACAGCTAAAGGGGCTTATTTCTTGGCAAACTGAAATATGCCCCAGTTCCCTAAATCTGAACCTGTGTTGTCACTCTCTGCTGCCCTCCAGCGGCTATCAGTAGGATACAGTAGTGACAAGTCAGCTCCAAGGCCTGGCTCTGCTGCCCTTCCTGTGGCCCATGGCTGTCTTCAGGGAGAACATTAGGCAGTGCAGGCAATGGAGATGAGATTAGTGTTCATAACCTAGCAGATTTCACTCTGTCAGCACTAACACAACACTCTCTGATACCACTGCTACTCCCAGGGAAATTCAGTGGTGCCGATTCCCCTATCCTTGCTCCTAAAAATGTGATTGTCTCAGACACACCCAAGTTTCAGGTGTGTGGGTATGCACACTCATGCTAGGTGCTAGAGGTAAGGGGGGACCTCCAGCATTTCTCAGGCTTGAATACCTGGGAGAAGTAGAGGGATGTAGTGCTTTGGAGTACCTGAGGCAGGAAACTGTCTCATAAGCTACCCAGGTCTCTTATGATAAAGAATGAGGGTATCAGTAACTCTGTCTGGTGGCTTACTTAGTTAGGTTTGTCTTCTCTTCACTCAAGAGTTGAAAGGGTTTGGAATCCTGGCCTCTGAACTGACAGACTTTGATATGAAGCTATTCAGCATGAAGTTGGCACCATGCCCACATTAAACATTACAGTCATCCTTCTACTAGAGCAAAGGGAAAGGAGGATTGTTACAGAGCAGACTCACACTTCTAGAAAAGGCCCTTTTGCCACCTACTGGAAATGTACCTTCTGAGTGGGAGGACTCTCACTAGTTGAAGTAGAAAGTGCTGAACAACCAAGGTTTTGGTTGGGTTTTCCATCCAACCCAAGACCATGGCAATATGGATTGACACTAACAATGGATAGTGGTAACTTGGAAACTCATATCAGAAGACCAAATCCAATGAATTTTTCTTGGGAAAATATACCAAAAGCCTGCTGCTTTGTCTCCCGCTATCAAAAAAGTTGTAGGTGATTACTCCTAACTGAAGGATCTTCATCCATAGCTTGTTTTCACCTATCTGCCCTTTGGAGAGGCCCATAAGCTTGGTATACCTCTATACCAAGACAAATATGAAAAGAACCAAGTGTTTGGGACATACGCTGCTGCTACATGGGCATCCTTTCCACCTGAGGAAAACCAAAGACCCTGGAAAAATACACAGTAGAGTTCATCAGGCCTTCCACCTTCCCTTCAAGGACTCCATCTCTATCAAAAGATAAATTTAAAAGGAGTTCAGCTCTAACAGGATTACCTTAGAATCCACATGGTTATCATCTACTGCTAATAGTCATTCCCTTTCCTCTGATTCCCAAACTCCTGAAACAATTCCATTAGGACTTCAGGAAATTAGACCTCTGAGGTGCTAAAAACGATTTCTTCCATAGTGAGAGGTTAGTGAACAGAAAATAACTTTTCAAATATGCTGTGATGCCATTTGGCCCATTAAGTATTTGTGTCTTTCCCTGGAACTTAAGTGACATCTTACATGATTTTGCTATACCAAATAATTTTTCTGTGTTTGTATATTATTTTATGACATCCTGGTCTTTGAAAAATGGAATCTGAGTTAAATCAAAAAGGCCCTGAGGGAGAATTTCTAAGGTCATCTCCTCCAGTTAAGAAGCTGGTATGAGGTGAGTCTCAGCAGTTCTAGAGTAGAATCTCCTCCAATCATTCAAGACATTCAGCAAATCTCAAAATTTGTTACATATTACTTGCAATTCCTTCCATTACTTTTCAATGATGACATTAGTTACCAATGTCTCAAGCAAGGTTAAACCTGGTTAGCAAGAGATAAACCTGGTTTGCAGAGACTGCTATAGTATCCCAGTAGCTGGACACTGTGCCCACCTGTGCCCTATCTTTGCATTTATGGATTCATTCTTATCTTTTATGAAGATGTAGCTCGGTGAGGTATACTCTCAAAAATGTTTCTATCTATATTTTTCACAGTACCAGGTGCAGAAGATGTTAGCTCTTCCCTTCCTAGGAGCAGGAGTTATTTCCTGTCAGAGCTTCCTTTGATGCTAGGAGTTATTACCTTGAAGGTTACGAGTGTCTGTCAAAACAACTCTGGCAAACTAATCTTATCAAAACAACCAGAAAAACTGCTACAAAAAAAAAAAAGAACCACTTTTCTAAGTTAACCATATTATTTATGCTAGGCTATCAACCATAGCTAACAGTCCTTTTCTAAAAGCTTGGGTATCAGTGTACAGAAGACTTGGCCTTGCCCTGGGGATCTGGCCAGAAGACTGGAGTGATCCTTACAATGGAACAATAGAGCATCAATACAAAAAAAAAAATTAGAATCTAGCTAAAGTGACATCCCTATAAAGTACAAGGACTATCTAGAGAGTGACTATGGGAAGAAAAGAATGTTGAAAAGGCCAGCATTACAAGCATAAACAACTACCTAATAATTTAAGCTCCATAAAGGTAAGGACCATATTTTCTTCACTACTGTATGCCCGCTGCCTCCAACAGCATTAGACATAGTATTGAATGAATGGCTAAATGGTTCTGGATTAGGGAGGCCTACATCCACATGCAGGTGCTCTCTTTGCCTATGCCAAGACATGAATAGGGCCTACAGGAACTCAGGGTTGCTCCCTATCAGTACAGCGAATATGTGGATTGTCTAATATATTATTAAGTCCTTCTCTAACCACCAAATACCTTTCATATATAACGAATCTGGATTTCATTTCTGCCCTTCCCACATTTACACATTACTAAATTGGTGGTATAGATAATTTTTACCAAGATAATGTATTTTATGGTTTAGACCATTCCTTCCAATTCCACAGTCCACATCAGTCATGGTAATGACATCATCCAATTCTGTGAGTTATCAAGCTATTTGTTTTTGACCCTGGTGCAGATGACTCCCAGTTTAATAGGCCATTATTCAAGATCACATACAATCTGATGGAAGATCAACAGAATATTTCAAATGAGCATTTGGAGAATATTTCTACTGACAACATTACTGGACCATACACTTCACTGGTAGAGGGTTCTCAAATAACACACTCCATTTTCATCTACCAAGCATCTCTCTCATAAAAACTTTCCCCATACTTTTCTTCTTCTCCATCAATATTCCTTAGAAACTGCTCAGTAAATGCTTGGGAAGGCTATGAACCACCTTCCAAAAATCCAAGTTATATTCCAGCAGGTTCAGGACCAATATTAAGAAGCACACACAGGAGATGGCTCCCTCTTAATAGCTTAACTGTTGTAAAGGAAGACAAAAGACTGAAAGCTCAGGCCTTTTGAGATGTGGGCCTGCCCCACTCCTACCCTTACTTCCTATGGCATCTCCTAGTTAGGTGGTAGTTCAGAATGGTTGAAGTGAAATGTCAAAAAAGAAACTATGTATTACATGGCATTCTGACATATGCTATATCAGACAAAATCAGCTTTTGATATAAATGATTTTTCTACTAAAGCTAACATACAAATGATTATTAAGCAAGGTTAAGATTTTTCCATATGAGTCACAGCAATCAGGTAAAGGGGGAAAGTTCCTCTTAGGAACAACATAATGCTCATTATATGTAGGTAATTTAATACAAAAACCAAAATTATATTGAATAGGATCAAGATAAGATGGGAAATAGAAGGAGAAATTTGATTAGTTAGTTTCTGAGGTTGTTCACAGATTTCCCTAACTGGTGTTGACTAACTGAAGTTATTGGTTTTATCTCTACACTTGTAACAGGAATGGCATCAGCAGCATTTGTTTGACATCCCAAAAGAAATATACAATTATTTCTCTATGTCTTGCAGGTGTTTTTAAAGCAGGTTAAGCATCTGCAATGGAAATGCACTGTGTTTACTTTAGACAGTAGGTTGCAAATTGGGGAATAACTGGTCAAGAGGGAATATCAACAACTCAATCTAAAAAAAGTCCCAGATATCTTGGGATGGCTTACTGTATAAGAGTTGTTGCCAACAAGCTCCATTCAGGAGATCTGATGCAATGTCACAACCTAGTTCATTCAGCTTTAGAAAACTTATGTATATCGGAAGTAAGTAACAATTGGGGCTAAGGAATAAAAGATGATGTGATATTACTAAGGAAAAGAATACTCTCAAACCTTTTCCTGCTCATCAAACATGTAAGGTTTATGGTCATAAATTAATAAATAAATCAAATGATCATTGAGGAAATTATGTTGCATTCACAATGAATACAAATAACAGAAAAGTAAAATGTCTCAGGGCACCCCACAATAAACAGCATTTGATGAGGGGAAGGATAAATAGGATGTAAAAAAGGAAGTCCATGGGAAAACTGAACAGTAGAAAGTAAGGACTACATATGACTGGGGAAATGGGGTTTACAGACATCCTAATACCTAAAAAAGGGAAGACAGTCTAGATTCTACTTAAATCAACACTCATTTACCCAAGTTTTTGAACAAAATATAACTGCTATTGTCTACACTTTAAATACTTTCTGCCCTTATTAATATTTAACTTACCTTCAGTTTAACTCTCTACCTTTTCCATGAAATATTTTATAACTCTTCACACTCACAAAGGTCTCTTTACTTCATGGCCTCTTTTTGCACTTACAAATATAATCTTGCTCCTAATTTGCATTGTTTTTATATAAGTCTTCCATCCCAGCTAGGGTAAGTTGGAGATTATTTCCCCCCTTCTTGAATGTGGGCTCACCTTGTGGCTAGTTCTAGGCAAGGGAACGTGATGGAAATGATGATTTGTTAGTTCCAAGTACAGACCTCAAGGAGTGTGCACGCTTCTCTTGCTCTCAGAACCCTTGCAAGAAGCTAATGAATGAGCCTGGGTTAGGCTGCTGAAGAACGAGAGATACCACAGAGCAGAGAAGAGCTGGCCAGTCCTTTACCAACTTAGAGCTGACCCCAAAGTATGAGTGAGCCCAGTTGAATCCACACAAAATTACTTATCTGTAGAAAATTGAGTTTAATAAATGGTTCTTATTTTAAAGACAACATGTTGTAGGATGATGTACTCTGCAGGAAAAGCTGCTGAAATGATTGAAATATACACAATGGCTTCATCTCTCTAATGTAATACTCATCACAATGTTCCTTACATGCTCCCGGTGGGAAGAAATTACATTCATTTGTGTATTTCCACAGCACTTATGCTAAGCTTCGTATAAAGGAGACACTCAATTTGATGAAATTGAAATGAAAATCAAATTCTGTTGTTTATCAGCATTACCTACTTAATGTTTATCCACAGTATTGTTAAAGAATAACATACCTACTAAGAATCTACTATTGGCCCTGTATAATTCCCAATTATGAACCAATAAAGGCAGTGATTATTGCAATTATAAGTACTTGGAGTATATATACCACTTCAAGATAGACGAGTCCTCAATCTGTCCTTCTCAAGCTTTTTTTTTTTTTGATGGTACTAGGGATTGAACTCAGGGGTACTTCATCACTAAACTACATTTACAGTCCTTTTTATTTTTTTTATTTGGAAACAGGCCTTGCTAAGTCGCTGAGGCTAAGTTTTGATCCTCCTTCCTCAGCCTCCAGAATCTCTGGGATTACAGGTGTGCACTCTGCCCTGGGCCCTTCTCAAGCTTTAGCATTAAATCAAATTTGGATTTTTATAGAAATATACACATATAATTGATATTTATATGTAAAGTTGAACTGCTATCCTACTTTTATAATATTATAGATATAGAAAATACAAAATATTTAAGAAGGAGCTTTTGGGGCTGGGCATGTATTTCAATGATAGAATGCTTGTCTAGCATATGAAAGGCCTTGGGTCCAATCCCCAATACCAGGAAGGAAAAAAAAGAAGAAGAAGAAGAAGGAGAGGGAGAAAGAGGAGGAGGAGGAGGGGCTTTTGATTTGTACTAATTCACATTAATATTAATAACAGGTTTTTGAAACCCAAAAATCTGACAAATGAGATATGTATGGTAATGTGTTTTTACTCTGAAGTGCTATACAAATGTAAAATATCATGAAACCTTGTGTATTCAAAATGTCATTTCATCTCTTTCCTGAAGAAGCAGAAAAGTGAAAGTAGGTGAAAGGGGATGAATAGTTTTGCCACCTCCATCTAATTTGCTTTCTAATGAAATTTTATAGCTTTTAAATGACATTCTGCTATTCTAGTCTATACAGAGATAATTTCATCAACATCCCATGTTATGAATATTTTTAAATATTAAAAATATTTTAAATATTGTTAAATATTAAATATTGTTCAATTAACAGTGTCAGAATCTCTAAGTTTAAGAGAACATGAAAGCATGATCAGACTGATTATCATAAACCAGTGGGGCAAATATACTCAATGGTAGTAAAAGAATATTCTTACTGGGGGCAGAGCCCATTCTTGCATAGGTATGAACCCTAAATTCTGCCTCAAACTTTAACTTTTTCCTTTAACTTCTGCTATTCCCATGTAATATTTTTATCTGTGACTTGTAAAGAACAAACCAGTTTATAAGCTACATATTGGGCCCAAAAAGGTTTATTTAGCAAGGCCACTCTAGATTGATAAAATTTGTATGGCTAAGAATATGTCTGAAAAAAACCCATGACCAATGAGAGTACAGTCTTCAGTTTAGGTTCATGAAATCAACCATATGAGGACCACATAATAATTCTACATGTAAAAAAGGCTCAATTACTAGCAAACAGAAAGCTCAATAAACCAGGGCTAGAAACCTCATTCCTCATTAGGAATGCATTAAGAAAAATATAGAGACAAAGGGCAAATGTTAAGTGAGACATATTTTAGTCAACCTAAGAAATATCTTTCTAATAATCACCTTGCCCTAAGGTGCGCTTGCTGCTTTGGGGCACTGAGCTCTTCTCCAGGAGGATACTGAAGTAGTCTCGAGTTAAGCATCTAGCCAAAGGTTATACTATATGACTTTTTAATGTCAGTCTCCAACTCAAAATTCAAAAATCCTATTTTAGGATTCCGAGGAGTACATGCAAAAGGACAAATTGTGCCTCATTTGATGTCAAGATATCTCCTTTGAAAAAATACTCCCAGGCTTTCTATTCATAGTTTGAACACGTCTATAGTTCAGAAGTCTCCTTTAAAAGGATGTTCACTTTAAGTTTTGAGAATGACTGGGATAAATTGCAAAGAGATCAATATTTTCAGTGTAGGAGGGGAAAGGATCATTTTGTGTACCTACTCGAGGCCTGTTAATATAGTCCAAAAGTTAAGGAAGTTTTTCATGTGATCTATGTTGGAAAATTAACCCTTCAACTGCTTTAATAGAGACAGATGTAAGTAGAATTTAGGGGATAGATTCAGTAGGAAGAGGCATAGTCTTTTATTAATAAAATTTTGGAGTTTGGGTTTCCACCACTAAAACACCATCAAAGAAACTGTGAACAGAAATGTAATAGAAAATAGGAACTTAAGCAAGAACCACACTGCGGCTCCCTGAGAGCTCCCAAGTACTGGAACATTCATTGCCGGCTCAGATCCACCTTATTTTGGCTGTGCTTTCTAACTTACTCTCTGAGTTAACATTTTCTGTGAACACTAGTTGCTTTCCATAGGGACCAAAACCACAAACTAAAGAGAATGATCACACTTTCTTCTCATGAATAGTGAAAAAAGAAAAAAAATTCTTCTTGGATATGTTTCTTCAACGAAATTCAATTTCCGCTTTCCAAGAAAAGTCAATTGTCTTAGAAGTTTCTGGGAAGAAATGGAGGGGGGTGGGCATGGCATCTAAGAGATAAAAACCTAAAACAAAGTCTCCATCTTTCAATCATTCATCAGTTAAAGGGTTAAAACCTGAACATCTCAGTGGAGTTACTGAATCAACAGGTGGAAAGTCTTAAAAGTGGGATGAGATAACTCCATTTGTGACCCTGCTGGGAAAGTCTTTATGTGTAAGAGAACCTCCACACTGGCCCCCAAATATTAAGTTGACACACGTTTCTGGGACACAGCCTGAATCCTCAAACTTTGGCGGGTCTATAGACACACAATTTTGTTTTCTACTTAACAGGGCTTTCCAGAATTGTCATCAGATGACAGATTACACCGCCCATCCACAAGGATTCAGGAGTAGCTCGGGCCATCCATTATGGGTTAAAAGCCGTTCCAGCATGAATCGAGTCCCAGTGGTAAGGAGACTACCGATACAAGGGATCCTACAGCTTTAAGAAATACCCTGGGCATCTAAAAGTTTTCAGAATGCAAACTATGTCAGCTCTGAAAATAAGAGGCACTGCATCATTATGGCAGGAGAAACAAAGCCAACCCCCTTTTTAAAACAGACAAAAAAAAAAGATTGTTTTAATAGGAGAGAAACATCAGTCATTGATTCTTACCTCATTCACACATTCTATCCAACCCCATCCATCTTCAGAGTGAAGAGATGACAGAGCCCAGTTAACTCTCTCGCTCTTTGGGCCCCCGCCCATCCTGCTCCTCTATAACCAAACCACCAAGGCCTACCAACCTGCCCATTTCAATCTGCAAGAAACAGTCCTATAGAACTATAGAACACGTCTTTCTATCTAATGGGCTTGCCAAGGCTCAGGTATGCCTAAGTACCAGCTTTCATCAAGTTACTTTAAGAGGGTTGCCTGTCAGGTTAGCATGGCTGGTCAGGGCCTTTGCTAATCATCTTCAAAAACGACCACTTAGTCACTCATGGCTAACCACATTCTACAAAGCAAGCAAAGGGAAGACTTAAGGCAGCAGGAATAAGTCAACAAACCAAACCAAGAATCCAGAATGTAAAATATTTCATTTTTCTTAAATGCTGCGGCCACATTATCCACAAACAAAAGTTCTCCAAGCTGGCAGTCTCTGCATCAGTGCACCTGCTTAGCATTGGTTTGACGAGTTATCTTTCTGCTGTGTCTGCAGAAGCCAACTACAACACAATGGGTCGCATCACTTGAGGGTCACTTGAGTCCCTCTACTCTCTGGATCCCTCCTCCCGCCCCCCTGCCTTCCCTTCTACCCACAAAACCTTTAACTCCACCATAGCTAAGGATCCCAGATAGCTAAATAAAAGAGGTGGCCTCAAACACAGGGAAAAAACCCTTAGGTCTCCAGTGTGAATCGCCAACGCCAATCCCCCTCCCTCCCCTTTTCCTTAAGACCTGATGGTCTTCAGTCACACATCTTAAAAGAAAAACAAAAAACAAAAACACAAAGACTTACTTGTCTCAAGTCGATGAAGGCCAACTGCAGCGTGTCCTCCTGGAACCCAGGCACCGGGCCGGATCTGGCAAACTCTGTGGGAAAGAAAAGAGGATAAAAAGCGCCTTTAACTAACCATGGACAGGGAGATTGGCAGACGGATGACAGGGAAGACAAGAGAGGCTGGGGGAGAGGAGGACCAAGCTTCTAAGGAGTCATGTCTCTCTCCCTTCAGCTTCTTTGTTTGCCCTTCAAAATTCGTGTCATCAAAACACCATTAATTCCAGCATCCTGACAGCAAGGAAACTGTACTAATTCGACCTGAAATTTATTCCCATGAGCTGCGCTGGGCTTCAGAGTATTTGTTTTGTGAATGGACAAACAACTTGCAAAGGAGGAGGGAGTGGGGGAGAGAAAAAAGTTTTTCCTCTCAACACAATAAAATCTTCAGCTGTGAAACTCTTTTCAGTTCCGAAAGCTATTTATATTTTAGATCGCTGAAGGAATTTTCTAATTTCACGCTTGTCACCTCATTCCCCAAGCATTTATCAAAAAATATTCCCTGCCACACCATTAATTATTCCCTCACTGATTATTTGTATTATCTCATGAGTGCCAACCCACACACAACACACACAACACACACACACACACACACACCACCAGAGCAAAGGCTGTCCCGGTCGGGCGCTTGGCTTTTGAGTAAGAGAGTATTTTCGGATATGAAAATGCCCATCCAAATAAATCTCACTGAAAAATTTAGGGAAACATCGGTCTTTCTAGTGTATTTTTTATTCTTGACTTCTATTTTCATTGTACTCTCAAAATTCTTCTCTTCCCTCTACTCCAGTTTCATCGTAGGTCGAAAAGACCACACGAATGCTATTTGCAATTTACAGTAGCATCTTGGGTACAGGCTCAATTTATGACTCTGGCTTCCTTGTCATAACAAGAAGATAACTGCATAGGGCTATAGGGACAAATACTAGTAACAGTTAAGAATGTCAAATTTTATTGTCCCTGAGCCCTGCTCTATGAAATCAAAAGGTCTTAAGTTCCCTGTATGCGTACACACACACACACACACACACACATACACACACACAGAACAAATTCCAAGTTAGACAGTTACTATGTCTTCAGTTCTCTCTGTGAAGCCAAAGTGTGATGAACATTTAATATCAACTTGTATTTACTTCAAAAAAATTCAAGTGTCTGTTCAAAACAAATGCGAAAACAAATATATATCAAATATATATATTCCTCAGGACTGAATTTAAGAAACTACAGGATTGGCCTCATATTCTTCTTTTGAAATTAAATAAAATATATCAAGATATTTATATATATGTATCTAAAATTACTTTCAACAACTGGATGAATTCCAATGATGATCTGTGAACAATGGTGGAAATTTTGGCTATTTAAAAATATTTTCCACCTGGGAGCTTCTTAGATCTAACAGATTTTCTTAAAATCCTTTCCCACTTTTCTAACAACTTAGATTGTAGGGATTATGGAAACATTATATGAAATGAAATGTAAAGTAACATATTAAACTAATTTAAATAGAGCACAAATATATTATACAACTCTATACAAAATATTCTTATTGTAGAAATTTCAAGTAAAATGACTCATAAATGGAAGGAGATAAACTATCTGCATGATTAGCACTACTACAGTTGTGTTTTGAGAAGAAAATTCAAATGCTATTTATAAATTAATTCTACCATGATATATGCCAAATGGTAAAAGTTTTAAAAGACTAAAATTCTAAAACTGTACAAATACTTGATGAAGGCCATGTTCATAGAAAGCTTGATATAATCTATCCTTCACATCAACAGTAATCAATACCTGTGATAACCTCACAAACAGGAGTTGCTCAACTCAAATGTATAATTGTCTCATACTATGCACCTTTTGAAATCAGTTCTTTGAATTATGGCAACAGCCATTCTTTTTGACAGCCTTGTTACATGGTCAGCTTAAATAAGCTTCCTGGACTTGATGGTTTCTTCCAAGGTTGACAGATTACTGCTATTGATTTTGCATTGCTCAAGTCTAGGTTACACCATTTGAAGTCCCCTCTGCCAGTAGGAACTTACTTAAGTCACAATGCAGCAACCATTAAGATGTTCTTCTGTCCTATATATGTTCAACTCAACACAATTATTCTGTGATACATAGTTCAAATGCTTCAGAGCTGGCTACACATTCTTGAACTTGTTTATTGGGCATGCTTCTTGGAGCAAAATGATGAAGCTGATGAAATCACTCCGGAAACTGAATATGATGTATAGTTAGTTCTGAGTCACTTTACAGACCTCATTTTTATGACAGGCTGAGTCTCCCAGATTCCCAAAGGATGTGATTTACCCTTTCAACAATTAGAGGATTAAAGAATGACAACTGTACCAGGTATGACAAAATTAAAAGATAAATATTTTCACATGAAGCTTATGAAAATATCTGATTACTTTATATTTGACTTCATATTTTTCCCAGTGCTTCATGTATTTAACTCTTACCTTCCCATGTAGACAGCAAACTTTTTAGGAATAAAGATTATCATAAAACCTAAATAGTGCATGCTTAACAAATACTATGTTTTGGTTTAAAAAGTCACACAAATAGCCAGATTTATTAAACATGTATATTTGTCACTGCCAATGAAAATCTCCGGATTGCTATAGGTTCTTAAATTGAGTATCAATAAACAGACTTTAGGAATCGATGAGCTCCCTGAAATTACATGCACAATTATTTTAAAGGGCTAGAATTTGAGGTAAGAAAAATCAAAATGTGAGCCCTAGTTCCCCGCTTACTAGTTCTCTGGGCTTGTACAAATTACCTGACATCTTTATACTTCAATATCTTTATCTCAAAAAGTAGCATTAACTCATGAGTATCTTTATCTCAAAAACTGAGCATTCCTTATAGCACAGCAATGATTAAACAAAATAACACTTGCAAAGCAGTTGGCAGAGTGCCTGGCATATCATAATTGATTATCATTATAATCAGCTTTTTATGTGAATATGCATTTCTCTGCAAAGAAGTTTCACAGCCTTCACTGAATTCTCAGAGGGTTACTGACCCAAGAAAAGTTTTCTGTACCTAAGAAGAAATGTAACTGCCATTCAGTGATGAATTAGTGAGTTGGCACTGCGAATTTATTTATAGTCAAATACCTGATTGTTTCATTTAAAGGATATTTATAGGCTTAATTACTAGACTGTTGCTTGGCACAGTGATTTATTGAAAAAAAGTCAATAAATGTATACAATAGATCTTTAGTAACTTTGTGATACCATATATCCTCAGAAACACAACTATCCTCCTGGATTAATTTTTTAAATATATGAAAAATATTAATACTGTGAGGAATTGTGAGTTTTTAAAAAAATAAAATGAGAATTCATGCATATCCTGATTTAATGTATATAAAATAGTCATAGAAAACATGATAGTAAACACTTCCTAATCTAACCAAGGTTCCTCAAGAGAGGAAGGTTATGAGACAGTTTGTTTCTTCTTTATATTTTACAAACTTTTCAAATTAATACAGACTACTTCTGTAACCAAAAAACAATAAGTGCAAGAACACACATGCTCATGTGTACACATTATGTAGTAGTACTGGTTTAGCAGTGCTTTCTCTAGTAACAAGAGATATAATTTATTCATGATTTCACATTATAGGCAACTGGGATTGGTCTGTACATCCAAATTTCCAGACAGCTGCTTGATAGAGAGGAGGAAAAGTACACATGGCTGGGGACAAGAGGCTCCCAGCCTGCAGTACCATACTGATCAGTACAAACTGATCATACATAACACAAGAAGATTTCCTTCACAGTCATCAGTGAAAACCTTCCTTCTTCTGACACCATAAAAAGGGGTAAGTCATGCAATTGTGGCCAAGTGGAACCAATGGATACATGGGCACAAGAGACAAGTCCCTTTCTGGACTTGTCTCTGGAGAGGAGGTGTTCAGTCGCTAAGTGACCAAGGTCATCATGAAAGTTTCCAAGCCTGGAGTTCTGCAATGTGGCCTCATTATTAGCAAGGAAAATAAAGGTGCTTGCTCCACTTAACATAGAATCAAATGCTGCTTTGACCAACATCTGTCACTTGGAGACTCCAAAGGTCCAGTGAGGCTGGTAAGGTGGCAACCTCTTGGGAGAAAGGTTAAGTTTAGTATAGCCTCTGATCAGCACCAAACCACCTCCAGAGGGCTAGGCTCTCTCCAGCATCTCTACCCTGCCCTGTCTAATCATGGCAGGGACTCATAGAGTCCAAGGTGGTACAAGACCCAATTTGCAACTGTAAAAAATTTGTTCAATAAGGAAACTGTCAACTCATTGAAATTTGTGAAAAAAATGTCTTCATTTTAAAACAATTAAAAGGAGGTATACAGTTACAAGAAAAAAGGCAAGAGGAAAAAGAGAATCATAAATAGATCATAAATAAGCCAATTATCCAACAACTCCTCATATTCTCATATACATGTAAGTCTAATGACGTGCAATAATTTTTAAAAGTAATATTATTGTGGCAAAAACATTCTGTAAGTTCATCTAATATGTCACAGTATAATAAAATAAAATTATCAAAAGGATTTCACTAATCTCAAAATGTTCTCTAGATTTCTTGCAGGCTGATCTTAAAATTAACAAACTCTTGTCACTTAAAAGGAAAAGGAAAAAAATTTAAACTTTATCTGATACACTTGACAAAATACATAAAAAAGCACAGATTACTAAATTAGAATTAAATGGTACAATTAGTGTTAGAAGGTGCTTTGCAAAGTCAAAATGATTGTATTAGTCTATAACTTGTATATCTAGATGGGACATTTGGGAATTGATCAAAAGTCAAGCTGTGAGAAACAGAATACAAAACTGTTTCTTAATCTTCCCAAACTGTCCATAGAACAAGAACAATTTTCAAAGAAGATGAGCAACAAGGTAAAATATATTTCGGAAAAGCAAAATTAGTACAATGTTTGGCAAACAGGTAAAATAGCAATTGTGGGAGGAAAACATAATTTGTTCAAATAAGAGAAAAGTGAAAAGACAGTCTACAAAGTAGTAAAGAGAAGTGTCTAAATAACATCACATACTACTGCTCTCAGTGAACTTTCAGTACTGACAACAGACAAGATAGCTCTTACTGAATAGATTAGTGATTTGGTTTTGGCCACAATTCCAGATAAGTAAGAAAATTCAGTACTCCAGAGTCTAGAGTATATTGAGTGCTTGTTTATATCGTAAGATCATGTCAGGTCACATGTGTTTTTTGTGGGATTAAGAAAATAAGAGCTGTTGTTGCTGTATTAATATAATGGTTTCCTGGTATCTGGCTCCCTGGAGCAACAGATAAGGGGTGTGCTAGACTACCAAGTGTGGCTCTGGGGAAGTTAATACCTTCTTGCATCACTTCACAGTGGCTTCACTAAGCTAATTACAGAGAGGAGTTGATGGACTCCACAGGGAATTCACTCCAGGTCCTGCTGGTCAGAGAAAGGTCGGCCAGAATATAAGGAAATAAGAACCAAGGAGAACAATTTAAGGAGATAGAAAAGGATGGGGAGGGTTCGGAAAGGGAAGCCTCATTAAAGATTTAACTCACTAGATCTCCCACTTCAAGAAAGGGTAGGGGGTATAGAAAAATGTGCCTATAGTTAACAATACTGTATTATACACTTGAAAATTTAAGAGCATAGATCTTATATGTGTTCTAACCATACATAATAAGAGTGAATAATGGGCTGGGGTTGTGGCGCAGTGGTAGCATGCTCACCTAGCATGTGTGAGGCACTGGGTTCGATCCTCAGCACCACGTAAAAATAAAATAAAGATATTCTGTCTGCCTATAACTAAAAAATAAATGTTAAAAAAAAAAGAGTGAATAAATGGGAAGAACTGGGTCTGAAGTGGAGTAAATCAAATTCTGAGCACATATAATTTTCTCAAAATGAACCCAAATACTATTTATAACTATAATGGTCTAATGATAAAATGAATGAATGAATGAATGAATGAATGAATAAATAAATAGACAAATAATAAGCCACAGATTTTATAGAAAACATTTAAAAAATCATGTTTGAGAACTTGTATCTACAACATATAATGAATTATTAAGTGTAATAATAATAAACCTAAATCATGCAAAATAGTCAAAGACAGTAGATATCTTACAAAGGAAAATATGTCACCAAAACAGTAGAGTAGACGGTCCCCCACTTACAGCCCCACATAGCTATAATAGTTATCCATGAATAAAAGTGCTTTTGTGGATATAGGACTTCAGGTAGGAGGCTGTGAAATCCTGGGAGAGTCCAAGAAAAGGCAAGGCACTTTGTGCCTAAGTGGCAAACTTGCCAACTGTATTTCTGACTCCAGATCCCTTCCTTGCTCTGTAGATTTGGCCAGAGTCCCATTTGGTCTTGGTTGATTCTACTACCAAATTCTTCCACCAAAGGAACCTGAGGAGTCATGCTTACTTGTGCCTTAGGTGATGTAGCTGATGAACTTGGTCTTGGACATGGACATGGAAATGGCCCTGAAATTCACCTCCAGCCTCTCTAAGATTTCATGTGACACTGTCCTGCACACAGAGAGACCCAGGGGAAGATGTGCAAGTCTGGGATGGTGGGGGCAAGCTCATTTAACACAGTGCCACAGAATATCCTGAAAAGACCTTGACATTGACTCCATGCCCTCTCAGTTACTGTCTCAGTAGTCCTGACAGCAAACAGAACCAGAGGGAAACATGAAAAGCAGTCCTGCAGACACTGGTCTTGGTAATGGACCCTCAAGCAGGTCTATGACTCCATTTCTGGCTTTCTCACAGTCAGAGTCTAGTACCGCCTGCCCAGCAACCCAATGGGAGCCCTCTCAGTGACCTAGAGGAAATCACACCCATTGGCACAACTGGTAACAGGCTTGCCATCTGTGGACAATGAAACAAACTCCCTTACAACTGCAAACCTATGGATCGGGGTCCTTGGGACAGTCCAGGCCACTCGGACCTGGATGCAGGCCTGCCATCTGTGAACCTATCAGCAACCATGTAACCAGCTCCAGCCCCACTCAATCACTATCCTGGAGTCAATCTCATCAGCAAGGGGGATTTGCAATAGTTAGAATATTTCCTTTCCCTCCAAAATTCATGCTGAAACTTTTAAAAATTACTTTTTCATGTTGAAACTTAATCCCCAATGCAACAGTATTGGGAGATGTGGCCTTTAAAAGGTGACTTAGAGCTGGGGTTGTAGCCTAACGGCAGAGTGAATACTTAGCATCAGCCAGGCCCTAGTTCAATCCCAGTACTATCTTTCACCTTCTAAAAACCTTCATGAATAGTATTATGGTTTAGATATGTAATGGCCCCCAAAAGCTCACTTATTGAAGACTTGGTCTATTATACAGCAGTGTCCAAAGGTGGGATTTTGAGGAAGTGATTGGATCATCACTGCCATTTGATGGATCAATCATTTGATGGACTAAAGGGAGGAGGTAGAAACTGTAGGCAAATGGGGAACAGTTGAAAGAAGAAGGTCACTGGAGGCATGCCCTTGGGGACTATATCTTATCCCTGCTCCTTTCCCACTTCTCTGCTTTCCAGCTGCCATGAACTGAGTAGCTTTCCTCTGCCATACTCTTTCACCATGATGTTCTACCTCACCTGAAGCCTAAAGCAACAGAGCTGGCTATTCATGAACTGAAATCTTTGAATCCTGGAGGCAAAATAAACCTCTCCTCCTCTATATTATTATTTTCAAGCATTTTGGTCATAGTGATTAAAAGCTGACCAACACAAATAAGATTAGGTAAACTTAGAAAAGGCCTTGGAAATTTGTTTCATTTTGCCCTCTGCCTTCTGCAAGATGAGAAGAGAGTTCTTCCCCTCCAGAGGATATAGTATCAAGGTGCCATCTTGGGGCCAGAGAATAGCCCTCACCAGACAACTGAACTCATTGGTATCTTGATTTTGGACATCTCATCACCTAGCATTGCAAAAAAAAAAAAAAAAATTAGTTTTTGTTGTTTATAAATACCCAGTACTCTCAAGTATTTTGTTACAGTGGAACCAATGAAATAAGACTCAAAAGTAGATGACATTTTTCGGCCTAAACCAGTCTACAAAGACAGGAAGAAATATGTTCTCCATCAAATAAGCAAACACCTATGCAAGGGTACCCAGAAAAGAAATAAACAGGCAAACATGATGCTATCAAAGGAAACTAACGAAGCTTCAGTAACCGACTCCAAAGTAATGAAGATCTATAAATTGCCTGAAGAAGAATTTAAAATAGTCATTTGTGAAAAGCTCAATGAAATGCAAGAAAACACAGACAACTGAATAGAATGTGGAATATAATGCATGAAAAAATGAAAATGTAACAAAGAAATTAAAGCCTTAAAAAGAACCAAACAGAAATCAGGATGCTAAAGAATACAATGACAGTAATTAAAAAAAAAAAGTCAAAGGAGAGCTTCAATGGCAGACTCAATCATGCAAAAGAATCAGCAAAATTGAAGACAGGTCATTTGACATTTACCAACTAGAGAAATAAAAAGAAAAAAACAAGGAAGAAAGTATGTGTTGTCATAATGCATAAAGATAAATTCTAAGAACTCCAAAGAAGAAGAGAGATGAAAATGATCCAAAAATTTATTTAAAGAAATACTGACTGAAAATGTCTCATATCTTGGGAGGAACATGAACAATCATAAATCATGGAGTACAATAGACTTCAGATAAGACCAGCCCAAAGAAGAATATCTGAGACTTATTAAAGTCAAAACTGCCAAAATTCAAAATTAAAGAGAAAATCTTAAAAGCAGAAAGTAAAAAGGAAGTGCTATAAGGCCATATGGACTTTTCAGCAAAAATCATGCAAGCCAGGGATAAGTAGGATGATATATTCAAAGGCTCAAAGAACAAACAAACAAAACTTGCCAACTGAGAGTCCTGTATCCAGAAAAGTTGTCTTTCACAAATAAAGAAGAGATAAAGACATTCCCTGACAAATAAAGTCATGAGAATTATCTTATAAGAAATGGTTAAAGTTGAAAAAAGATGGTATTAACAAGCAACATGAAAACATGGAAGTATAAAACTCAATGGTAAAGGTAAATGTAGGCCAGGCATGGTGGTGCACACATGTAATCACAGAGACTTGGGAGGCTGAGGCAGGAGGATCATGAGTTCAAAGCCAGCCGCAGCAACTCAGCAAGGCCCCAAGAAATTTACTGAGATTCTGTCTCTAAATAAAACATAAAAAGGCTGAGGATGTGGCTCAATAATTAAGCACCACTGGGTTCAATCCCTGGTACAAAGAAAAAAAAAAAAAGGTAAATGCAGAGTTGAATTCAGAATTCTCTAATATTGTCATGTGGTACGCAAATCACTTTAAATTCTACCATAAATTTTTTTCAAAGTGCTAAAAATATAGCTCAAATAATTTGTTAATGGATACATGATATATAAAAGATGAAAAGTATGACATTAATAGCAAAAGGGGGGACAAACTGTATAGTATTTTTATGAAATTGAAGTAATCAGAATGTTAGAACTAAAAGTATTTTATATAAACCCTTTGATAACCTCAAAGAAAAAGACCAATGGTAAATACACAAAAGATAGAGAATTTGAAGTATACCACCACAAAGATCCAACAAATTACAAAGGAAGATAGTAAAATTGGAATAAACAAACAAAGGAACTACAAAACAGACAGTAAACACTGAACAAAAATGCAAAATTATTTACCTATCAAGAATTATTTTAAATGTAAGGAGATTAATTTCTCCAATAAAAAGACAAAAGTGGCCAAAATAGATTTTTTTTCTAATCTAACAATATACTGCTTACAAGAGACTAGTTTTGGCATTAAAGATAAACACAGACTGAAAGTGAAGGTGAAAAAAAGATATACTATGTACATGGAAACTAAAAAAAAGCAGGGGTTGCTAAACTTATATTGGACAAAAAAGAAACATCTCGTATAAACAGCCAAAACTACATCTAAGGGAACTAGAAAAAGTAAAAAAAAAAAAAAGAGTAGAATGAAGGAAATAAAGATAAGAGCAGAAATAAATTCGAGACTAGAAAAATAATATAAAAGATCAATAAAACTAGGAGTTATTTTTTGGAACTAATAAAAATAGTAATAGCCCAGCCCTTAGTTGGGCTGAAAAAAAAAAAGGATTCAAATACATACAATTATTAATGAAAGAGGAGATATTACAAATGATACAATCAAAATAAAAAGAATTGTAAGAGACTAATATGGATATGTACCTAAGGCTTTGTTCACCTTTCTTCAATTATTTTTCTTTGTTCTTCAGACTCAGTAATCTCCATTATCCTGTGTCCATAGTACTTATTCTTTCATATTTCTACTTTTTAATCCCCTATAGTGAATTTTTACTTCAGTTACTATACTATTCAGCTCTAGGAATTCTTTTGGCTTTTTGTTGACTTCCCTATCTTTAGTAATAATTCCATTTTGTTCATATATATATATGTATTTTTTTCTCCACATCTTCCTTTAGTTCTCTGAGTTTCCTTAAGTCAGCTGTTTTAAAGTCTTTACCAAACATCTGCCATCAAATCTTTTTCAGAGACAGCTTCTGTTCGCTTGTTTTCCTTTGAATGGGTCATATTCTCTTGTTTTGTTTTGGTATGCTTTATGATTTTTTTCAAGCTCAACATTTGAATTTCATAATGTAGCAATTGTAGAAATGAGATTTTCTCTCACTGCTCTAGGATTTATTGGTTTTTGCTACTGTTCTTGTTTTGTTGATTGTTGTGTCAAAGATCAGTGTAATACATACATTTAAGACTTTCTCAAGTCTTTTTTGACTTGCACCTTTCTCTGGACTTCCCAGCCACTTCTAATTTTTACCAATCATGCAGTGGCATTTGAATGGCTTAGCCTTTAATATGTGGATTCTGAAGAGAGAAAAGAGAAAAATGAATGGGAGGAAAAAAAGTACCAGCCCTTTCCATCATCTGGAAGTCACTTCAAAAAGGGAAGGGGCTTATGACAATGCTACTAGCCTCTATGAACCTCTTGTGATGAGCAGCAGAAATCAGTGATTAGAACACAGAACCTGATATTTTGGAGAACAAGGTCCTTTTGCTCAAGCTGTGTGAGAGCTGCTCTAGGGACACATGCATAGCTGTTGGGCATAGGGCTGGGGTTGGTAATAGACAGCTGCTTTTGTGTTAAGAAATGAAATCGAACAAAATTAGCTACATTTTAAGGTCCAGGCTTCTACCTGGAATTTGCAAACCTTCAAGAAACTCTAGAGTTCAAAAATACTTAGGCTGGACAGATTCTGCTGGGATAATTGTTTTCTAAGTGGGGAAACAGATTCCTGGTGCTTCCTGTTCCATCTAAACATATTCTTATAGTAAGATCCAACAACTACATTGCTTAGTATTTACCCAAATGAGTTGCATACTTAAATCCACACAAAAACCTGGAGATTGATGCTTATAGTGACTTTTATTCATAATTGTTAAGACTTGAGAAATAATTAAGATGTCACTTAGTAGGTGAATGGATAAATATACTGTGCTACCTCTAGACAAGGGAATGTTGCTTAGTGCTAAAAATAAATGGGCTATCAAGTCATGAAAAACCTTAAATACATACTAAATGAAAGAAGCCAATATGAAAAGACTATATTGTAGTGTTTTAATTTTATAATATTCTGGAAAATGGAAAACTATGGAGACTAAACCATCAGTGGTTTCTATAGGGGAGAGAGGAGGGAGGAATTGATAGGTAGAACAAAGATAATTTTTAGAAAAGTAAAACTATTCTTTATAAAATTATAATAGTGAAAGACATATGTTATTAAACAGTTGTCCAAATTCATAGGATGTATAACATCAAGAATTAACCCTAATGTAAAGTAGGGACCTTGGGTGATTAGGATGTTTTCTTATAGGTTCATTGATTATAACAAATTTCCCACTCTGATGCAGACAATTAATACAAGAGGAGGTCATGTGTGTGATGGGGCAGGGAATATATTGGAAAATACTGGAATATTCTGAACTATCCAATCAATTTTTCTGTGAACCTAAAACTGTCCTAAAAAATAAAATCTACTAAAATTACGACAGAGAGAGAGAGAGAGAGGATATATTATTCTCAATGTTTATTTGCAGAAGGTATGATTATAATTGATCATGATAAAGTCTCATAGCAAATGTCAAACCAGTACTCCAAATGAATTAGTAAGTTGTTCCTAAAGTTCAATTCTCCCAGCTTCTTTTGCTTTGAGAGACAACTGAGAACCAAGACACATAAACACAGCTTTTTAATTAAAAAGGAAATTAATCCCCCACAAATCTGGCAGTAGCCACAAGCATATCATAGCCTTTTATGCTGCTGCTCAGTAAACAGGCCAATCAATCTCCATTAGGCTGAATCACGTACAGTATGATCAGAGAAGATGGGGGTCCAAGCACTTGCAGCGACTAATATCAATGAGAGCCCACATTGACCTGGAGTGAAAAAGTATCTTTAGGGGAATAAATCTAGAAAATTAGAGAAGCCAATTTCTATATCTTAACTAATATATAAAAATAATTAGTAAAAGTTTAAGGTGATTAGTAGGTTGAATCTCATAAAGCAAACTAGAAAACAATTTTGTATCAAAACTTGAATAAGATGAAGTCTGTGCCAATTCATGGGAATCTAGGGGCACTGGGTACTATTCTTTGTCCAAGGAAATACCATTCTCAATGAGTTGTAAGAGTATTTTGGTTAAATTGACTAAATGAACAGAATGACTTTTGCATTGTGCTATCTCTTACACAGAAAGGAGGATTAAGGAATGTTAAGACCATAAAATACGCGGTAGAATCATGTCATGCAACATAACATTGGATTTTTCCTTAACATTTTACAGACAAATAATAGCCAAGGATACCTGCCAAAGATGTCCTAGGACTTAGATCTCACAACCCTAGAATCCTAAAGATGAAAGGAGCATTTGTAATTACTGAGGACTTCCACAGATGAAAAAATAAGGCCAAAAAGGTTAAGTCAGTAAATCAGTTAAAATCGAATCCCTCTTAATCTATTATTTCAACATGTATCTACCACCCTAGACTGTCTACAAAGAAATATTCACTTTACATGATCTTTTATATACATATTACATATTCTTTTTCATTTAGTTATGGAACAATAAAACCATTAAAATCTGTAGATCTGTGTAAAGTCATAATTTTCCTCTGAAGTTCCTGAATGCTTCATAATTTAGTGTAATAAGGGCCAATTTCACAATAGATCTTTTAAAATTATGGAGAAAAGGGTACTTTCTCAATTAGTAATCAGTAGTGCTTCTGTGTATAATCTCTGGGAAAGTTGAAGATCTGCCTTGAAAGGGGTGGGCTTCCTGAGATGAGAAAGCCTGGGGTTCTAAAGTAGTAACTTTATATCCTTGATATTTTTACTATGCTTTCAAGGACTTAATTTTATCCATGTGTTTGTTCACCACTGATTATTCTGTTGTATGAATACATTTCTAAACCTCAGGCTATCTAAAATTTTACATTGAAAAGGGATTCTGGAAGACATTTAACATAACAAAATTAATTCTATAGGAAAGCACTAAGTAAAAATGCAAGCCTCTAGTAATTTTGAAATTCTTGTAGATACACTAAAAAAGAACAAGTGAAAATCAATTTTAAAATAATATATATTATCTAAATCCATATATATAAAATATTTCAGTATGAAATCAATATTTTCAAAATTATTAAGATCTTGTGTATTTTTGAAAATATGATAAGTATTTTATATTTATAATGCCTGTCATTTCTGACTAGCCACATATTAAGTTCTTCATAGCCATCGTGGCTAGTAGCTGAGACAACAGAGCTAGTAGCTGAGACAACAGACAACAGAGGTCCAGATGGCTGGCTTTAATAAACATAAACGAAAATGAAATGTGTGAAGAATGATAAGATTTTCAAATGACAAGAAAGAAACCCTAACGAAATTTACAGCAATATAAATTCTATTTTTTATATTGGCTATAAAACTGAAATTAAAGATAATGCCTGTGACACTATACTAATGTTTTATGTCTTACTTCATTCTGTTGCTATAACAAAATACCATGAATTTAGAGCCTATAAACTACAGACATTTATTTCTCACAGTTCTAGAGGCTGGGAAGTCCAACATCAAGGCAACAGCAGATTCAGTATCTAGAAAGAACTTACATTCTGCTTCACAGAACGTACCTTTTCACTGTGTCATCATGTGGTGAAAGGGGAAAAGGGATCTCCCCTTGGGGTATTTTTTAGTATTCTAATCTTATTTATGAGGTCTCTCTGTCCTAATGATCTAGTGACCCCAACAAATGCCCCACCTCTTGGTAGGTAATCATCACCTTGGCAGTTAGGATTTCTACATATAAATTTGGAGGGACATAGACATGAAGACTGTAGCATTTCTATTTATGAAAAATTTCTCTTAGAATCTGGAATTCTAAGAGAATACTGCTAAGAGGATACTGCTCTCCTAGGTAATGACACAGGTATATGGTTTGTATATTGTTCAATAAACCTATCAATAAATTTGTTACCTCTACTAATTCTTATATTCTTGCCTAAATTCTTTTCTTCATTCCACTTTTTACGTCCTTATATCTAATTTCTGCCAATTTATCCTATTGAAAATGGTCTTAAATCATATTTGAAAAGCAGTAGGTCAGAATTTTTTAAAATGATGATTGCTGATTGTTACATATGTTTCTAAACAAAGTTCTTTGCCTATTTTCCTAGCCAATGGTGACAGTAACACTTTTGAACTATAAATGCAAGATGCTTCCTAAGTGTATAAAATCAAATCAAGGTTGACCATTAAAAACAAAAGTAGCAAGATAAATATCAAGACTCCTGAGCAGAGTAGAGGTATGGTATCCTACTCTATGAAAAAAGCTAAAATTCAGAGAAATCATTAAAGTAGGCTTTACACGGGATGTTTCACATATAAAAGAGATACATGTTTTTTCTCTTGGGCATGGTAGTGCATACCTATAATCCCAGGGACTTAAAAGGCTGAAAAAGGAGGATCATAAGTTTAAGGCTGGCCTCTGAAATTTAGCAAGACTGTCTTCTCAAAATAAAAGATGGAAAGCACTGGGGATTAGCTTGGTGGCAAAAGAGCCCTTAGGTCAATCCCCAGTACAAAAAAAATTTTTGAATAAATAAATGGAAATATTTATTTACCTATCTATTTACTCATTTATTTTAATCAACACAACTCTTTCCAAACTGAAATTTGGTATATATTTCACAGATAATCTCACAATGTGATAGTAAAACTTAGTCACCTAATCTAAATTAACATCCACAGAAAATGAACTTATCTTTGACTAAGGTAACTGGGATTCCAGCCCTTCTTAGAATTTACTAGTTATGTGACATTGAGCCCATCACATAAGTTCCTAGACTCAGATGTTTCCACTGTACAATAAAGGTAATAATATTTCATTTGATTAAAGGTATGGAACTAAAATACATTAGTGAGGTCTATGTTATAACAAAGAATATATCTGATATCATAAAGAATATAACAGCTCTGGATATTTAGCCTCAAAATCTCTTGGAATTTCTTGACAGGAATATCTTTTGCCATTCATAATGAGCTCCTTTTGAAAATACCTGAGTTTACATGTTAAGGAGATGACTCATGGTGGGCCCTTAGACAGTTTTAACGGAAGGCCTGGCCATGCCAGAAAGACCAAACCCATGATTGGAGGGTTTGACCTTTCAGTCCCTTCCTTGACCTTCAGGGAGGGAATTGGGATTGGAGATTGAGTTTAATCATGTGGCTAATTATTGAATCAATCGTGTCAATGTGATGAAACCCCATATAGAAACTCTGGGCATGGAGCTCAGAGCTGTTTCCTGAGGTGAAAATACTATTATGTGGGGGGATAGCACACTGGGATTCCGTGAGAAGACATGGAGGTTCCATGCATCTCTCAATCTGCCTTTCCCTTACAGTGCTGCCATTTGCTTGTTAATGAGTTGTATTCTTTATAATAAAACTTTAATTGATTTAGATATAATAAAATAGCAATATGCTTTTTCTCTACATGGCCAATTCCTCAATAATCAAAAAATGGAATGATATTAAATTAAACGTTTTTATTATTAGAGGTCACTTTCAATAGGGCCCAGTAAAAAGCTCTCTGCATGTATTGCTTACAGGAAGTTAACATTTTTCATATTCTCTAGTGTTTTTTCTTTGCTTCAAAGAATTGATTCAGAATTATTTGGGAATTTTATTCCCCAGATGGAATTTTCATGAAAGATATTTTTTAAAAAGTGATCCAATATTCACATTAAATGTCTGCATTAGATCAGCATGAATGTAAATGCTGGTGTACCATTTTGCTTACACAGATTAATGAATTTATTTTCAGAAGCCAAAAGCTAGACTTAGAATGCATTTTACCAGAGAATATAAACTTGCCTCTGAGCACTCAGTGTGGGGTGGAGTTTTCCCTTTTCTTTTCTTTCTAAATCAATCAAACAAAAAAAACCCAAAAGAGTACAAGAGAATCTCTGCCAATGAAACTAGAGGCCTCAAGCTGCTGGTTATTAGGTGAGGGGTCAAGGGTTGACTTCAGACAGCACAGGCACTCTAGAGGAGGCACTGGGAACTGGAACTCCGGAGTACTACTGAAAGAGAGGGACTGGCATTTAAAGAGAATTTAGGTTAGTCTAAAGAAAACAGTATATAAGCAACTTCTCCCCATGACAGACTGGTGCTTTTTAAGGAATATCTTAAGTACTAAGAGGTACAAGAGATAAATGAGCATTTCAAGTATTAAAAGCACTCCTGTCTTTAAAAATGTTCTTTCTTGAAAAAGACCTCAGAAAGGCATTTGTAGGGGAAAGTAGAGAACCTCACCCTCTTCCCTGGTGAAGTGCTTGGGCAGAGGATTATGCTACACCTTGTTTCCATCCACTGACAGGCAGACAGCTGACAAAGAGATTCCAATGAGTCAGAGGGCAGGGCAGGCCTCAAGAAGTCTGCCTGCTAGGATTTGGTTAAAAAAAAGAAAAGAAAAAAAAAAGACTGAATTTCTCCAGAAAGGCACATATTTCAGAAAAAAATGACAGAAAAAAGACAGAAGAGAAAGATTAATGGACAAATTTTACTGATTCTACAAAGAAAATAAGAATTATTTCTTTTTTATTCTTGGTCACTTTGTATAAAATATTTTGTGTTATTTATATTAGAGACATTAGATTTAACAATGGCAACAGAAGAAAAAACACTGAAATTCTTAGAGGCAGTGAAATAAATTCCCTCTTTCCTTCCTTTCAAAGTCAATTTCTGAGTTATTGACAAACACTGATTCAATTTATCTTCCAGTCACTCAACTATTTGTACTCTGGTTTCTACCACCCTATTTCCAAAAAAGTACTCCTTTTTGGCTTCCTTTTTACTAAAATGATACTTTTTCAGTCCTTAGGACATTTGCATGAGCTCTGTAATATTTGGGACATTCTTACAGGCCAAGCATCCCTAATTCGAAAATCTCAAATCCAAATGTTCTAAAATCCAAAAGGTTTTGATGGCCAATAAGACACTATAGGGGAAAACTCCACACCGGACCTCATGTGACAGGCTACAGTCAAAATTCATGTATGATGTATCAAATGCATTCTACTATCATGTATAATTAATTAGAACCAAATGAAAAAAACCTCAGGTGAACTAAAAATACTGTATAAAATTACCTTCAGGCTATATGTATAAGGTATATATAAGTCATAAATACATTCTGAGTTTAAACTTGGGTTTTATCAATAAGGTATCTCATTATGCATAAGCAAATATTCTAAAATCCAAAAAAATTCAAAACCAGTTCTGGTCCCAAACCATTTCAGATAAGGAATACTCAACTGGCATTAAAAATTTATTTGGTGTTTATTTGAATTTCAGTTTTTCCCCTGAAATTCTAATTTAACTGGGCATCTTGTTTTTATCTGGCATCCCTTCTCCTAAATGGATTCTATATTTAGTTCTATCCCTCTTCCACACTTTTCTCGCTTTTGCCATAGTGATTTTCTTTAAAGCAGAAAATGATCATGGTAACTCTCACACTTAAAACATAAACATCAATAAAGTATACACTTCTTAATAAGTCTTGCAAGGTCTAACAATGAGTTCTCTTTACATCACTTTCTTTTGCCACCCCACTTCATTCCAACTCTAAAGTTACAATGAACTAGTTTAAATTACCTAATAGGTTATATTTGATCTCTGAATTTGTAGATACTGCGTTTTTTCAGAATACATGTCTCAACCTACATCATTGCACACAAATGGCTAACTGTTAGTCACCTAGTACAACTAGATATTCTATTTCAATGCATTCAAATACCAAATGAATGAAAAGATTTTGGGAAAGATTAAATGAGTTGTATTATTTCCCAGCTACTTAGTAACTAAACAAAGATAAAATACAGGGCTGAATGTACTCACCCAACCAGTGACCCTATGATATCACACCTTTTCCATCCAGGAAAGTAGTGGAAAATAGAAGTAAAAAGAGTTGATCAACCATCACAATAGAAAATAATAGGCAGAACTTTAAAAATTCTATAATATGTCTGGAAATTTCAGCTTTTCTAAGTGGAAGTATTGACAATGACATTTTCTCAAACTTTTCTAAATTTTAATCTTAGAAATATGAAATTGGGAATGCTAAGGTGATGTTTAGGCTTGCTCTTTCTCCTTTCTCTTTCATGCATATGGTCAAATACACATAAATAGGTTAAAGAGAAAGAAAGAGGCTACATTTCTAAAATTTGTAACACTAAAGTTAGAATAAATAAATAGTTTAAATGAAACAGAACTGAAATAAGAATCAAAATGCTGATATGCTACAACAGGTAATGATGGAAATGCAGGACTTTTTTTCTTTCAAAATCTCTTATAAAAAGGGCTTTCAACATTTTTTTTTCATATGTATAAGGTGTTGTTTCATCTAAAGGCAGCAGATGGATTAGAATGTCATGGGAATTTCTTGTAGACCTGACTAAAGTCTGTCAACTTTCAACAATTAATTTCTAAATAGACAAAAGATTTAATATGGCTTCCTAGTTTATACTGTATAAAATGGCCCAATTAAAATAAATGGTTTATTGGCATAAGCCCTAACGATTTGAGGTGAGGGCCAAAGAAAATATGAAATATATAAAATGTCCTCTTGTAAATACTTGGAGACAAGCAAAAACAGTGAAAAGGCATCAGAATTCTTGATAGACTCTGGCTTAGCACAAACATTAAGACTGTGGTCTACAAGAATAAACCAAAGAGAGAAGCAGTGGAAAAATAAAATACTAAGATGTTTGCAGTCAGCTGAGATACAGAAAGTGATATACTGCTCTGGGGCTATTGGTGAGGTCTCTCTTTTGAATAATTAATATGAGCTGCTATTTTACTGGCTTATTGAAAATGCTTCTGGAGTGCTTGCAAACAAATTATAGGGATTTGTGGAATTTTAAAATAACTATTCCACAAATTTTCTAATTAAAAAAAAACAACAAGTAAAAAGGCTTTGGTGAGTATTATGACATACACCTCTAACTTTAAGAAAATATGTTTTACCAGGTTTAGAACCAGGGTCAAGTGATATGAAGTTAGCAATAACCACAATATATGTTTTGCTTTTTGTATGCTGAAAAGGTATTTCTTAATCTTTCCAAGACCTGTACCTTCCAAGGTATATAAGGTCTCAAAGTTGAGAAAAATATGAAATGAAACCTAAAGCAGCTAGAATGCAAAAAACAAAAACCAAAGAAAAAAGGAAGGAGCACTAAGTTTGGAATAAATTTTTCAAAAAAATTCTGGTCCACTCCTTTGCAAAACCATACAGCAGGAAAATGGCCTTTTGGAAACTATCAGTTTAATAATTTAGATCTTGACAGCCACTCCACACTCCCCTCAATGTCCTTTGAAATAGAATTAGTAAGAAAAAAAAATCTAAACAATTTAAAACAGGAATTAGTCTTTACCAAACACAGTTTCAGAGTACTAGGGGAGTTTGCCAAAAGAAAAAGAAAAAAAAGAAGAGAAAGAAAAAGTTTGCTTGGGAATTATGATCCTTCATGCAGCAAATCCTTTTTACTCCCTCATCACTAATATCCCCCACAAACAATCCAAGGTAACATCTGTTACCAGAAAAAGTACTTTGTCTGTGTTGGCCAGTCCCTGGAGCCAATAGCAGGGCTTGACAGTGATGTATAACTATGTTAGTACAGCCTGATCCATCTCCATTTTCTTGACAAGGATGGCATCTTAGGCCATGGTGAGCAGGAGCAGGTTGCTCAGGTTGGCAGCATCTACTATCAAATGACTGGGTGTGTGGCAATGGGCTCAGAGATACAATGAGTGTCTTATCTCCTGGAATTCAAGGAACTTCAGCCCAGAAACCAAAATAACTGCTGAGTGGGCACTACTCACTGACCCATGTCTGAGACAGGCCCTGTCAGAGGGTATAGGGTCCATCATCCACAGTCAAAAAGAAGTGACATTGCTGTTTTAATGATAAGGAGGCCTTCTATTTGGGTTCTCTGTAGCTAAGAAAGGCACATCATAAAAGCACCTTACCTAACCTGAGAAGCACCATAGCTGTGGAAAGACAACAGCAAACAAAGCAGGGCTTTTGTACTGCTGATTTTTGATAGAGGAAAGATATTTGCACTTTATGTTCTTCCCACATCATTTTAGATCTGAGAATCCAAACTCAACCCTGTTTTTCAGAAGACTGGTAAGGATGTGGGAGGGAGAAGAAAGACAAAGTCACACAATCTATAAGTTTCCAAAGAAGCTTTTGCACAAGTTGATTGAAAGTTATGTGCTCAAGAAAACAATATTATACTATGCTGTCCCTATTTTCAACCTATAAATTCCCTCTGCACTTGAATTTTAAGTCTAATTTCTTACAAAAACATCCAATGTGCCAGCTCCTATACAGAAAATGCAGAGAAAGAATGAACTACTGGTTACTGCATCCATACATAAAAATTGTGAACTCAATGATTCTCTCTTAGAAATTTGTAAGTTTCACTGCAAATATTAAATTAAAATGAGAATTAGCAATAAGAATGCAGAATAAAACCGAGAAAAGGGGAAGCTAAATGGTAAAATGAGTAAAGAAGACTAACAAAGGCTGGCTACCCAAATCTCTACATGTTTCAGTAGGGAATGAAAGCATTATTATAAAGAACAGACAGACATAAAATATTTTTCTGATTCCATTAACCAGTCAATCAAACAAAAGTCAAAATTTATTAGCCATGGAGCTTTTCTCTGTGAACAAGTTATTGTCCTCATCATATTAAAGCAATAACAACTAATTATCCTTAGATTTTCACATGTGCAGAGCACTTCAAATTATAGGAAACAAGTTGATTTTTCTGCATACAAACTCAGTCTATCATCAATCTCTGACCTTAATGTTTCTCAGATGGAAGAAAGGGGAAAAGAAAAGCTTGTTTTAAAATTATAATTCAGAAGGATGAGGCAAAGGATAGCAGTTAAAGGATCTGAAATTAATGACACTGAAACCCAGGGAATGTCTTTAGTAGTCTACCCAAAGGAAATTTGCATGTTCGAGCACTGTATATTCTTTAACAAAGGGGCATCTGTTATTTTCATTTAAGCTAGTAGATGAGGTTTAAATTTCTACTGGCTCAAACTTCCTCCACTTGTCTCTCTTCAAAACTTACTTACACCTTTAAGATAGCTGTCTTTTCATATATGAGGCAGTGACAAATGCCTAAGACAAAATGTGGAAAGCATCTGCTGGATGAAGCATTAGAAATAGACTTTAATTAGAAAGGAAGGTAATTTAAAAATTTTCATAAGAATCCCTTAATATAAAATGGTACTGCTTGCTACAATGATCGAACATTTCCAAGCTTTATTTCACAGAGTCAACTTCTCATTTTAAAATTCATTTCTACTGGTATTTCTATCCAGATACCCAAGTTTCCAAAAGAAATACACGTTCTTCTCATTAGTCTCCTCTGAGGTTTAGGACTACTTAGCTTACATGTTTCATTATGGCAACTGGGATCTTACCCACAACCACAGAGACATCTCTACCAGGATACTAAAGTACAGTGCTTCAGGGCTTGACTAGACAGTTTGACTTTCTCCTTAAAACCAATGTTATCCAAAAGCAAGCAGGCTCTGAGATAATCCTGCCTTGAAGAATTATATATAAGGTTTCTTTTAGGAAAAAATATTGACATCATTCCAATGGCCACTGAATTTATAAAAAGTCCTTGCCATCACTCAAAGTAACTTTGTAATTCCATATACTCTGAATGAAAGTCTCCTGGGGAACATGGAAGCATAGAGAACTCTACTGAAAACTTCAGCAAACATATTTAATTTACTTGGTACTTACAAATATTTATTTATGTACCAGAATATATATAAAGCATTTCACATGCATTATTTCATTTAATTTTTGTGACAATTCTCACAGACTTAAAAATATCTAAAAACACTCTCCCATTTGGTGATCTTAATGTCATAGCACTAAATAGAAATTCAGAAATCATTCTCCCTTCCTCATCTAATAAAAAAAGATCCCAAGGTTCAAACAAGTTTACTGAACACCCAAGACCACATAACTAGTTAGTAACAAAACTCGTTATAATACAATTCCCAGCCCACTACTCTTTCCAGTAATGAACAGTAGCAATGTGATGACTGCTAACAGTTACTGATCAGTGACCATAGTGATTACTCAATTATCACAAGTCTAAGAGATAGGTACAACGGTAAATTCATTCTTGAGGTTTAGAGGAATGTGTATGTACAACTCACTGAACTGAAGATCTAGGTTTCAAAGGACAATCTGTTCTTATCATCTAAGATTTTAATTATGTATCATATAGCTGGCATATTGAAAATTGAATGTTGGTGACAAAGATGGCTTTATAACCCATAGAAATCAGTGGTAACCCATAGAAGTCAGTGGTAGTGTGTATGTACTCCAAGTGCCACTTGCCGATTCTCCAGTTGCACACACTAAAGAGATTATTACTTAGGATTCCAACCACATCCTAGTTTGCCCTGCTATTCATATCACCGAACATCTATCTGGTCTATTTCCTACATCTATTCACTCCTGACCTAAGAGTTGAACAAAGAGATACAGAAGCTGAAGTAGTTGATAGTTGTGCCATTTTTATTAATTCAAATACTTATTATGCAAGTATCATATGTCAAGCACTATGCTAGTAACTACGGGGACGAGGCTGAGCAGGGTAGATATGATTCCCGCCTTAAATAATGTACAGTTTACCTTTTTCTTATACTCTGTGAAGTGCACATAATGAAAATAAGCCCTCTTCTTGAATTGGTTTGAATAGATTTTTGTTCCTTGCTGTTACGGTTTTTGTGACTGCCCAAATTTATGTTGAAACTCAATCCTCAATGTCACAGTACTAAGAGGAAACACCTTTAGGAGGTGATTAGGCTGTGAAACTCAGACCTTAGGAATGGAATTAGTAACCTTATCAAAGGAATGGAGGGAACTAAACAGGTCCTTTGTGGTCTTCCACCCTTCTGCCATGTGAGGGCACACTTCAAGATGCCATCTTAGAAGCAAAAGTAGAAACATCACCAGGTACCCAACCTGCTCGTGCTTGAATCTTGGACTTCCAGCCTCCAGAACTGTGAGGAATATATTTCCATAGTTTATAAATTACTTGGGTCTTTGGTTATAGTCGCACAAATGGAGTGAGGCATTTATAAGTAAACAGACCACAATTAAGGCAGATTATCTATATGGAAAGAGGTGTCAAACACTAGAATGTTTGGAATTGGTTAGCAGATGATGGCAGGGCAAAGAACATTAAGAGTTCCCTTCATTTTCTAGACGGAAAGTTAACAGTCTATGAAATGCGGCAGCCAAGCTCGAAGTTAAGGTATTACCTTGGGAACATGTTCTCATTGAGGGTGAAGCTTTGCAGGAAATGATTCTGCTGCCACTTATCAATTTAAATAGCTTGAGGAATGTGAGTCATGTGATCACTTGGGGCAACATCAGGCAACTTATGGTGAAAACAGAGCAAATCTGGTTCTTCCTAGAATGTCCACTGCTAAGACTCCAAGAAAAAAGACAGAACTATAATTAAGCTGTATTGTAGCAATCTCCTTCTGCCTGCAGCTGGCCCAGTAAGCTGAAAATCAAGTGTGTACTTTGATCTTTCAAGTTTCAGCTGCCTTCACAATCTCATCATATTGCCTTGATAAATGGAAGGGTACTAAGGGAAATCACAGAGTCTTGATCCTCTGAGCCTCCCCAGAATGCTTTCTATATTGTGTTCCCTGGCCAGAGAAGAAGAGCACTCTGCTCTGCTCTAATCCCTCACTGAATTTTGTTCTGTGACTGTGGTCTAAATACAACATGGGCTTGAGGATAAGCAAAATTCAGAGTAGAGAAGAAAGGAATGACACTCGGGAGAAAATGTAAAAGCTTTCTAAGGAACCTCAGTAAAACCAGGGAAACCTCTGCAGATATGTACTTTGTGCTACTTCAAGGACGACTAAACATAATTTTGATTTGACAGTTTAATTACTACAGGGCATCCCACTGGAGAGGCTTGATTTAATGTACCAGCTAGTAGTTATGTTCACAGTGTGCTTGGTTGGCTGAGGCAGGTTTGGGTTTAGCTCTAGCTTAGTTGTTATTTAAAGGCCAAAACTCCCTTTGCGTATTACAGGCCTGAAAGAGTGCAAAAGAAGAAGGAAGTGTGCCTTTGTCACAAGTGCTTTTCCTATGGTTCTCACCAGAGTCCAGACAACCCTCCACTTTTCCCTCTCTCCCTTACAATAGGAAGATTTTAGTAAAGGAATGCCTGAAGTCCAAACAGAGACTCTTGCAGAGAGTGCCGGTAGGTGGATAATTAACTATGCGGAATGGGAGAAGCAAGAATAGTTGGGCTAAAGTAGTATGGAAAATAGGAAGAAGCAGGCATAATTGGCAATTATTTGGGCCTGGCACTTCGGGTTCAGAGAGATCTCTTTATGAAGATTTCTTAGTTCATAAGCCCCACTGGCAAAATCACAAGCAAGTCTATTAAGGTTTGTCTGATCAATATTCACTGAAATCACTCACACCTTAGTCAGCGGACAGCAAATAATATCCCAAGGACTTGCAGCCCATTTGTTCAAGATTTTCAGGAATTCATGGGTACTAACATAGAACTAGAATTCATTTTTCAGGGAGGAAGAACAAAATCTGACCTCTCAGTCAGAATGTGGTACTTAAGTTGAAAATGGTGTTCTGTCACTCTATTCTATAATAGTAGGCTCACTGAGATTAGAAATTTACCTTGTAATTGTTTCCCCAAATCCTAAGAATAGGAAGAATCTACATATTAGTTTCCTGACACGTAGAGTAGAAGGCTAGAAGGCTCTGGAGACTCTTGTCCCATTTCTAACAGTAAACCAAAGCTGAGTTTAGTCAGCCATCAAAGAACTAAGTGAATTAGGCAACGTATTTTAGTACCTTCCTGTTCGAGTACGCAGTTTATTTTTTGCCAAAGATCCATGTGTCCTAGACAATGATGGACAATGTGTGCTAAATTTAAAAAGTTATATGATTGGTGCTGTATTTCCTTATAGCCAGATGTGCTCTGAATTTGGTTTAATTATGCTATCTTCCTAATGTACCAAACTTTTGAATAACTTAGGGAGCTGGGCAGATAACTAAGGACTAAAAATACTTAGTATCATAGATCACAAAACAGTACAAGTGAGAAAGTAAGAAAATATATAATGACATAAGGATAAAGAAATGATCTTTGTAATAAAAATTAATTTCAATGGTTTTACATATATTCTTTCACTTAATTTCATAACAATCCTGAGATAAATATAACAGGGATTAGTATTTCTAGTTTATTGCTCAGGGAGGTTAAATGAGTTGTTGATTCAATCACTCATGATTCATGACTTGAACCATCAGGCAGACATATACTTAAGTTCCCAAATCATTTCTATCATGGATTGCTGCAACAGCCTTTTAACTGGTTTCTAAAGCTCCTGATAATTGTAAAGTTCCTCCTGAAAACACAAATTGTAATCAAATCATTCTCTTGTTTAAAATCTGGAAAATCCCATTTTATCTTTAGGGTCCAGCAAGGTATATTGCAGAGTAAGAGCTGAACAAATATTTGTTAAATAAATGAACAGTTTAATGAATGAATGCTGATAACAAGGGGTTGAGATGGAATGGTAATCTAGATCTCCTCCAATTGAATATGCAAAAGGAATATTTAGGAAATTCCAAACCCCACACAGACCGAATATTATAGTGAACTGAAGACACAATAGCCCATGTTAGATTAAGTAGGTAAATTTTGGGCAATCAAAACCTGCTGGTGTTTAAAACCCAGAATCCAGTGTTCCAATAACCAAATATAAGATATAAAGGTATGGAGATATAAAATTCACACAAAGCAGAAAATTCAGACTTCACTGTCAATTTTTAAAGGAAAAGAAATAATTGCTTCACATTTCCTAAATAACTTCTACCTTAAAGGTACTGGTTTGGTAGCCTGTCAGTAAGAATTACCTAACAGCAATGCTCCTGTTAGATAATGATATCCTAAGCAGTGATTACCATTCTTGGAGAACAGTTGAGCTAACTGACTGATTTCTTACAAAAGCATCAACCTAAGAATTAGAAAATCATAAGTTTTCGATTATACCTTTCAGGAACCATAGCAGTTTCACAGGTAACTACCAAGAAGCAGAAGTTAATTTCTTATACCATATTAGATGGCATCTTCAGACATCACTGACTGACAAACTCTAGGCAAAAGTTCAATGGTCTACAAAAGGCTTTCTGTGAGTTACTAGATAGATGCTAACTGCTGCCGCTGCTCTCATGGTAATAACAACAGGACCAGGTACTAATTATTGCATATATACCAGCTAAGGAAAGAAACACTTTCATGCAATATTTCACTTAGTCCTGATCCCATCCCTATAATATTAAGAACTATGCTAGTGGTCTCTCTCAAAGTAATTGGTGACTTGACCCATTCTGTTAAACTGACACTAAAATCTACATTCTTAATGACTGCACTACACTAGCTGACTATTTCATGCTTGTGGTAGTATATATAATTCCTTTGTGCATTTGAGATCTAAGAAAATGGCAGCCCAGGCCTTAGAGTCAAACATTCAAGGTACATTCACATTATATATTGTCCAGAGTTTGATTTCTTTCAAGACCTATATAGTTCTTCCGAGGACTCACAGAGAAAAAGAAAGAAGAAGAAAAAAAAAGGGAAAAATATCTCACACACACACCACTGGGTAGAAAAATGTAAGTGTTAATTTTCTTGTCATTTGGGGCTGCTTTTATACGCCTCTGTATAGTTACTTGAATTTTATGTATCATTTCTTTAAGATTTTTTTTATAGACCACTGAGCATCTAAAGAAAAAAAGAGGGGGGTGGTATAGGCAAAGACATAGAATAGAATTCTTTCTTTTAAAGTAAAATAAATGTCCATGGAAAGTTTTTTGACAGACAAATTACTGCCAATCAGAAATGAAACATTAAATTCTAAATCAATGAACCTTAGTGGCTTCACAATATATGGAAGAAAATTTTCAGTGCTGATATTCTAGTTATTAGTGGTACTGACATGCCCTTCAAATGGTAGCTTCAAGTTGATCTTAAGTCTGAAGGCTATTAAAAATACTGAATAGCTTTTCAGAGAAAATATTAGCTCTCTTGAACCCCTTTTACATGGTTAACAAACTATTATGTTTACACTTTTTCATTAAACAATCTCTCCATCTCTTAGTCTTAACTGAAAGCTGGCTCGCTACTAAAGATGCTGATGCACTGAATAGTTCCCTCAGGTAGATGCTGAGTGTTCTTCTAAATAAAAGGTACTTCAGCATCAGGCCACTTACTCTTTCTCCACTGCTCCTCCCAGATCATCACCCCCCCCAAAGGTGCATATATTTCAGTTTATCACTTTCCTCCCTCTTTATTTCTTAAAAATGGGTGAAAGTTTGAATATGAAAAGTAGAAAATAAATAAGTCAATTTAAACACAATCTTATTAAAAATGATATTTAATATAAATGGTCTAATCAACCCAATTTAGAACTCAAAAATTGTCTTACTGGATAAAAAAGGGAAGACTTGACTATATGCTGTGTACAATTTTAAAATATATATTCTTTAAAAAATGGAAAAGAATATTCCTATGCAAAAACAAATCATAATAAGTTGAGTGCAACTATATTGTACAAAGTAGATTTTTCAAAAAAGGAATACTAAAAAATGAAGAGGGTCATTTTATAATAATAAAGGTATCAAGGTATCATGGGGACATAATAGTCCTAAATATGTATATACCTAATAACAGGGCTTCAAAATGTATGAAACTGATAGAACTGAATATCCATGAATAAAAATGATTTCAAAACCTTATCAGTAATTGATGGAACAAATACAAAGAAAATCAATGAGACTATACAAGCCTTGAATAAACTATAATCAACTTTACCATCTGATATTTATAGAATATACCACACAGTGAACAGAACACACATTCTTTCCAAGTGCAAACAGAACGTTGGCAAACTATACCATATCCTGGGTCATAAAACAAGTCTCAGTGAATTTAACAGAACTGAAATTATGCAAAATATATTCTCTGACCAAAAGGACAGTAAACTTAGAATCTATAATAGAAGCATAGTCACAAGAATGTCTAAATATGGGAAGTAAACAACATACTTCTAAACACCCAATAGATTAAAGAAGGAAACACAAGAGTAATCTGAAAACATCTAATTGAATAAAAATAACAACATAGCAAAATCTGTATACTGCAGCTAAAGCAATAATTAGAGAATAATTTCTAAGATTCAAATACTCATATTAGAAAATAATATCTCTAAATATCTAAGTTTCTATCTAAAGTAACTAAAGAGCAAATTAACAAAAAGTAAGTAGAAGAAAGCAATAAAGGCAGAAATCAATGAGACAACTGGACATTGGCTAGATTTCTCTCTCTCACCCACTCTTACTGGCCTTCTTCATGTGGTCTTTTCCACATGAGCTAGTTTGGGCTTCCTCACAGAATGGAGGCCTCAGGGCATCTGGGCTGCCACAGCAGCTCACCGAGGATGTAGAGGCTGCATCATCTTGTATGATCTAGCCTTGGAATTTACAAAGAGCCGCTTCTGCCATGTTCTATTGGTTACAATCAAGTTATAAGCTTGTCTAGATCCAAGGGGAGGGTCATTAGATACCTTCTCCTAATGAGGTAGCATCAAGGTTATAGAAAAAGATGTGGTAAAGGAGATATTGCGTGATAGACATCTTTGAACAATGCAGCCTACACTATAGACCTGGCTTGGTGTAGAACACAATTTCCCTTTAACTTAAAAAACTACCTTCTAGGATTGCTATGGTACCAATTTTTGGTGAAAAATTGTCTCAATTTCTATTTATTTGAAAATGCCTTTATTTTACTTTTATGTTTGAAGGATATTTTCATGAGATACAGAGGTTTTTTGTTTGCAGAGCTGGGGATTGAACCTGTGGCCTCACACATGCTAGGCAAGTATTCCACCACAGAGCTACATTCCCAGCCTGATGATGGAACAAATACAAGTTTATTAAGGTTGATAGTTTTCTTTTTTTTCTTCTAGCACTTCAATGTTATCATTTTACTGCCTTCTGGTTTGTACTGTTTCTGATAAGAAGTTGGTAGTAATTCTTATAGCCCTTTTTCTTCAATTGATTTAAAATTTTTCCCTTTATCACTTATTTAGCAACCTGACCAAAATATGCCTTCATGTGGCTTTCTTTGTGTTTATCCTGCTGAAGATTTTAAAGCTTCTTGAATAATTAAGATTTTTTTCTCAATCATAGAAGAGATTTCAACCAGTCATGTCTATCTTATCTTTTAAATTACTGAATATACTATGTGAGGTTTTTCAGAAGCTCTTATCTACAAATTTCCTATCTGTAATTGGTGATTCTATGTAATGTACATAAGGGCGAAAAGTCTACATTCTAAATACAGTAGAGAATAAACAAATGAGCCTGGTTCCCCAATGATGTCACAGAGTAACTAACCAATAGACCAACTGGTTACTTCTGAGAAAAATAAAACATTTTAAAAATCACTGTCTGAAGTTTTCTATTTCCTATAATAGAAAGTATTTCTGACTGATAAATGCATACACCATTTGTCCTTCAGATTAAGAAGAGTTTGTATGTAAAATGTACTTAGTTTTAAAATCAAATTTCAAAGGGAAGTGGATGGGAACCACATTCTTTTGACTATCTTTGCACTGAACAGGTTTTACATGGTGTCTATTAAATGCATGTCTGCCATATATCCCTCTCTAGATTGCAAACTTCCTTGCAGCCAGATAGTTCATCCATACTAAATATAAGTCTAGGCACTGTCAGGCATTCAAATTAGCTTGTTGATGGGCTCATTTCTAAATGTCCTATAAATTATATCTGTGTTCTATGTAGTCTGACACTATCAGGAACAAGGACACTAAAGACATAGAAATTTTTTTTATCTCAAAAAAATGAGTAAGGAAATAAGACAGAAAGCAAAGGAGTATTTCACTCTCTTACGTTCACATTCTCTGACATCCAAGTTGAACTGTTGTAATGCTCCCAAGGTGAGCTGCCTTACTTCAGCTTCCAGCAAAAGTTGCATCAAGGATGTAGCCAAATGCTTGCATGCTGACATACATGCTGTCTGAGCCACCTTTCCCTGAAATACAAGAATGTAAATCATAAAGTTAATGGATGAAAATGAAATTCCAACAAAAATTAAAATCACTCATTTTTCAATTGGGAATCCTTCAATTCCCCTAAGTTTCTCCCCTTATGATATCCTTACATGCACACAACCTTGGAATTAAAGCATCCAGCAGCAGCATTTGAAATATTACGTGCATTATCATCAGTCAGCTGCAATCCACAAGCCCAGCTATGAAGTCAAGAAGCCCTTCTTTTTTAAATTGACAGTACATAAATAATATTCAGTATCATATGTAAACTGAGAAATAATATTGCTCAGAATATATGAGAAAGTCCATTAACAAAATCTTAAAAAGTAAATGTAAACAATAGTCTCTGTATTTCAATAGAGTATTTACTTCTTTATGATTTCTTATGTATAAAAATGATGATTTAAAACAAAACAGTTACCTAAAAATAATCAAAAGGATGAAACTTGTTTCCTTAGTAAACATTGAAATTTATGAAAATAAACTCCAAAGCTAGTTTTCACAATTGAATTTTAAAATTAAATATTTGTCTTCTTAAGAGAGAATGATATGCCTTAAAAAGTCTGGGTTCTTAAATTAGTGAATTCTCCTTTTTTGAAATTATGAAATATTCAGCCATACAGAAATATATAGAGAATCATATAACTGACACTTCTGCATTCACTAAACATTACAAATGTGGGCTAAGTTCCTGTGTGGTGTCCTTAATCATTTCCCTCCCTCTCCTTGGAGATGACCATTGTATTAGGTAACTTTTTTGTATTTTAGAAGTACTATTATGACAAGTATAAAACCAGAAAAAATATCCTGTAATATTTTACACATTTTAAATATTTCTATACTATCTTACAGTAAGTCCTTTTGCAACTAGCTTATTCGATTCATTATTATGAAAGTGAAGATTTTTTAAATTCTTTTTAGTTGAAGATGGATACAATATCTTTATTTTATTAATTTTTATGTGGTGCTGAGGATTGAACCCAGTGCCTCATGCATGCAAGGCAAGTGCTCTACCACTGAGCTACAATCCCAGCCCAAAAGTGAAGATTTTTAATGTATTACATGTAGATGTAGTTTATCCCTTTAACTGTTCCATAGCATTCCTTTTTGGGAATCTATCACAATTAACTTGGCCATTCTTCTATTGCTGGAAATTTAGGTTGTTTCTTCTTGGTTCCTTCACTTGTTCCTTCCTTCTTTCCTACTTCCTTTCCTTTCCTTCTGTTCTTCCATTCCTCCCACCCCACTTTTCTGCTCTTATAAACAAGTCACAGATTTATATAGGTCTAGTAAGAGATAATGAAAATTCCAGAGTCTGACTAAGTGTCCCTTTTAGATGATTTTTCATGGACTTTACTGGACCAGGACCTTCCACAAAAGTAGCAGGTTTTAAATGAAAAAATATATATGTAAACAAATAATACCACAATAAATCTTTTTATTTGCATCTTTTTGTAAACTTTGGATAATTCCTAAAGGGTTACTTCTCAAACCTACCAGGGTTGACGATGAAGGATGTCACTATTGTGATTCATAATGTATATGCATATATATGAAAAAGAATGTAAGAAGAAGCCAGAATCAAAATTTCTAATTACAAATGGCTCTGGATAAGATATGTTGTTTATGTTGCTTACAATATTTATGAGTATCACTTATTGCATAATTCCTAGCACTTGAATTTTATTACTAATTAAACAGAGATTTTTTTGGTTTTATTACTTTGATTACTTTATGCAGCTGAATATTTTTGATATTTATATTTATTGGTCTAAAATGTGTAGGATAAGGTGAGGGATCCAAGATGGTCTAGAGAGAGGCTGCATTTTTAGTCTCTGTGACCTGGGATTAAAGCAGTGAGAATACTGTTTCTCTGCAAGTTATTAGAGGACCCCTGATAGCTGTTTCTAGCTGCGTACCCACGAGGGTCTCCGGGCCTCAGGTTTTGCTCAAGACCTCAGCTGATCACCCACACAGGACCTGCTCCCATGCAAGACCCCTGGCTCCAGTGCCCACACACTGCACAGGACCTCTGGTGGCCCAGCCACGCAGGACCCCTAGCCTACGCTCCCATGTGGGACTTGTGCACAGGATCCCTGGCTGCTGCTCCCATGTGGACCCCCATCTACCAGCATGGGGCTCCCCTGTTTGCCTCCATCTTGGAACACTACAATCACAGCTATAATCCTCTTCAAGTGGTAGCCTGTACCTGCGGACACCAGACAGAGTCTGAAGAGAGCCTCCTGCTACAAAACTGCATGTCACAAAACTGTATCTTTGAACACGTCGCCCAGTGCCACTGCCCGGCCGGCCCTGACACCCCATCTCTGAAAGCAGATGCCTCCATCTTGGAAGAACTTTGACACCACCTTGGATTATCCTTACTACTGGCATTGGCATCTTTAGTTGGAGAAACTCCTAGATTGTGACACCAGCTGGGTCCCAGAAGCAGTATCAAGGTACTTATAGTTCCCCAGCTTGCCCCTCTCCCCTGCAGCCCTGCAACTGGGCACAGCACTTGCAGCTACATGGTTGGTCCCTAGCTCACAAAGCCTGGTCCTGACCTGCCTGGCACAAAACAGTTCTTCGCAACCTCCAGAGAGAGGTTCCTGATTGGGAAGTAGAAAGGGAGGGGGTGAGAGAGATACAGTTTAGATATTAAATAAAAGACCAGGAATTGTGAGGTCTACAGGCGATATAAGGAGATAAGACCAGGTGTGCAAAGCACAAGAGGGGCCCCAAAGGAGATCCTTGGAGAGAGTCTTCCCATGGGGTTTGGCAAGCACTAAATACCACCTCCAGAAGCTCCACTTCTAAGACCAAAACACAGACCCTAATAACCTGCACCATTCTGAGGAGGGAGATATCAGCAAACAACAGATAACCCCATCTACTGGGTAAGAAGGGAAGCAGGAAAAATACTAAATTCCATCACAAGCAATATTTTTATTTACCTTGAGATATTTTTCTATTATCTTTTATTTCTTCTTTTTTCTTTCTCTTTCTCTTTTCCCACCCTCACATCCCCAACATTTGTGAAACCAAGTATTTTTCATTCATTAGGCTACTGAGGACTGGAATATCTGATTTGTATATTAAAGTTGTATTATATAGTCTTTCATCTTCTGTTTTTACATTTTTTATTTGTCTTAATTTTTATGTTTCCTTGTTTGTTGTACTCTATTTTCTTCCTACTTACCTGTCTTCCCCAAATCTCTTTCTTCCTTTTCTGCTACTAGCCAGCTTCTTTTGGATTCTTCTTTCATGCTTTCTAAGATCTAATAACTATATCCTCACTTCCTACCTCCCTAATATCTCATCCTACACCCCACCCCTGGTTCTCTCTATTCCACCAGAAGAAACTGTAGACCATTTTGCAAACTTACTGTTTATATTGTAGATACTAATTGATCTCATAATTTCTGTATATCGTGACAAAGCCGTAAATGTTCTATTAGGAGCTATTTGGTTTAAAGCTGTATATTGTTTGTATTGGGATCTGTTAATATTGGTCTTCCTCTTAAAGGAGAGGTATTGGAACCCTGCAGGGAATCCATAAACCTATAGGATAAAAACTGTAAAAGCTCAGATTTGCAGTGCTAGAATGAAAGACACACGGACAACATGAAAAAACAAGGGAAGAAAGTGCTCCAAACAAACCAAGATACTACATTATTAGAATCCATGGTCAGTAAAGCAGAAGAAATGTTAGGGAAGGAGTTCACGATGTACATGATTAAAATGTTCTGTGAATTAAAGGATGATATAAGAGAGCAAACACAGGCAGCAAAAGATCATTTTGATAAAGAGCTACATAGGCAAATATAGGAAGGAAAAGATTACTTCAATAAGGAGATAGAGATTCTAAAAAACAATCGAATAGAAATCCTTGAAATGAAAGAAACAATAAACCAAATTAAAAACTCAATAGAAAGCATCATCAACAGATTAGATCACTTGAAAGACAGAACTTCAGACAATGAAGATAAAATATATAAAATTGAAAATGGAGATGACAACACAGTGAAGATGGTAAGAAACCATGAGCAGAACATCCAAGAATGATGGGATAACATGAAAAGACCAAATTTAATAATTATTGGGATAGAGGAAGGCATAGAGTTTCAAAACAAAGGAATGAACAATCTATTCAATGAAATAATATCAGAAAATTTTCCCAACATGAAAAATGAATTGGAAAATCAAATACAAGAGGCTTACAGGACACCAAATGTACAAAATCACAACAGGTCTACACCAAGTCACATTATAATGAAAATGCCTAGAATACAGAATAAGGAGAGAATTTAAAAGCCACAATAGAAAGGAATCAGATTACATATAAGGGGAAACCAATTAGGATCCCTGTAGATTTCTCAACCCAGACTCTTAAAGATACAAGAGCTTGGAAAAACATATACTAAGCTCCAAAAGAAAATGGATGCCAACCAAGAATCTTATGTCCAGCAAAATTAAGTTTCAGATTTGATGATAAAATAAAAACCTTCCAACATAAGCAAAAGTTATAAGAATTTATAGCAAGAAAAACCTAGCAAAATATTCCATGAAGAGGAAATGAGAAACAACAATGAAAAATCTGCAAAGGGAGGAACTACACTAAATGAAAGGCTAGTCAAAGATGAAACCTAGTCAAGTTAAAAACTAAAAATAAATCAAAATGTCTGGGAATAAAAACCATGTCCATTCACATGGACTGCGTAAACAAGCAGAGGTCTCCATCCTCATATCAGATAAAATGGTCTGCAAACCAAAGTCAGTGAAAAGGGATAAAGAAGGTCATTTCATAATGCTTAAGGGAATCACACATCAGAAAGACATAAGAATCTTTTGCTCCAAACAATGGAGCATCTATGTATGTCAAACAAAGCCTTCTCAACTTCAAGAATCCAACAGACCACAACACAATAATACTGGGTGACTTTAAGGCACCCCTTTGTTTTTTTTTTTTTGTTTTTTTTGTTTTTAAATTAGTTTTATTTAGATATACATGAGAGTAGAATGCACTATGATATATCATACATAAATGGAGTATAATTTCTCATTTTTATGGTTGTACATGATGTAGAATCCCACTGGTTGTGCAGTCATAAATGTACATAGGGTAATAATGTCTGATTCATTCTACTATCCTTCCTATTCCCATACCCCCTCCACTCCTCTCACCCCTTTACCTAAT
>CM053411.1:25619373-25680353 GCA_028644305.1 Xerus rutilus | reverse complement strand
ATGCCCTCTTTCACCACTTCTATTCAACATAGTCCTTGAAACTCTAGCCAGAGCAATCACACAGACGAAGGAAATTAAAGGGATACAAATAGGAAAAGAAGAACTCAAACTATCATTATTTGCAGACGACATGATTCTATACTTAGAAGATCCAAAAAGTTCCACCAGTAAACTTCTAGAACTGATAAAAGAATTCAGCAAAGTTGCAGGATATAAAATCAATATCCATAAATCAAATGCATTTCCATACATCAGCAATGAGTCCTCTGAAAGAGAAATTAGAAAAACTACTCCATTCGCAATAGCCTCCAAAAAAATAAAATACTTGAATCAATCTAACAAGAGTGGTGAAAGACCTCTACAATGAAAATTACAAGACACTAAATAAAGAAATTGAAGAAGATCTAAGATGGAAAGACCTCCCATGTTCCTGGATAGGTAGAATCAATATTATTAAAATGGCCACACTACCCAAAGCACTATACGAATTCAATACAATCCCAATTAAAATCCCAAAGTTCTTTCTTACAGAAATAGAAAAGGCAATCATGAAATTCATTTGGAAAAATAAGAGACCCAGAATAGCTAAAGCTATCCTGAGCAAGAAGAGTGAAGCAGGAGGCATCACAATACCAGACCTTAAACTTTACTACAAAGCAATAGTAACAAAAACAGCATGGTACTGTCACCAAAATAGACATGTAGACCAATGGTACAGAATAGAAGATACAGAGAGTAATACACATAAATACAGCTATCTCATACTGGACAAAGGTGCCAAAAACATTCATTGGAGAAAAGATAGCCTCTTCAACAAATGGTGCTGGGAAAACTGGAAATCCATTTGCAGCAAAATGAAATTAAACCCCTACCTCTCACCATGCACAAAACTCAACTCAAAGTGGATCAAAGACCTAGGAATTAGACCAGAGATCCTGTGTCTAATTGAGGAGAAAGTAAGTCCAAATCTTCATCACGTTGGATTAGGCCCCGAATTCCTTAACAAGACTCCTATAGCACAAGAAATAAAAGCAAGAATCAACAAATGGGATGGACTTAAACTAAAAATCTTCTTCTCCGCAAAAGAAACTATCAACGAGGTGAACAGAGAGCCTACATTCTGGGATTACTGATCTCCAGGATATATAAAGAACTCAAAAAACTTAACACCAAAAAAACAAACAACCCAATCAATAAATGGGCTAAGGAGCTCATAGAAACCTCTCAGATGAAGAGATACAATCAATAAACATTTATATGAAGAAATGTTCAACATCTCTAGCCATTAGAGAAATGCAAATCAAAACAACTCTCAAATTCATCTCACACCAGTCAGAATGGCAGCTATCCAAAATACCAGCAATAAAAGGTGCTGGCGAGGATGTGGTGAAAAAGGTACAGTCAAACATTGCTGGTGGGATTGCAAACTGGTGCAATCAATCTGGAAAGCAGTATAGAGATTTCTTAAAAAACTTGGAATGAAACCACCATTTGACCCAGCTATCCCACTCCTTGGCCTATACCCTAAAGAGTTAAAAACAGCACACTACAGTAAAGCAGCCACTTCAATGTTTATAGCAGCACAATTCACAATTGCAAAACTGTGGAAGCAACCCAGATGTCCTTCAATAGATGAATGGATAAAGAAACTGTGGTACATATACACAATGGAATATTATTCGGCAATAAAAGAGAATAAAATTATGGCATTTGCAGGCAAATGGATGGAATTGGAGAACATTATGCTAAGTGAAGTAAGCCAATCCCAAAAAACCAAATGCTGAATGTTCTCTCTGATTAGTGGATGATGATACATAAGGGGGGTGGGAATGGGGAACATAGGAGAAATGGAGCAACTCTGGATGGCAGAGGGGAGGTAGCGGGAGGGAAAGGGGAATGGGTAAAGATGGTTGATTGAGATCGTCATTACTATCCTTGGTGCATGTATGAAGACACAAATGGTGTGACTCTATCTGGTTTGCAACCAGAGAAATGGAAAAATTGAGCTCTATATATGTACTGTGACTTGAAATGCATTTAAAAAATTATTAAAAAAAAAAAAAGGATACCACAGAGTCAAAAAGTCCCAAGTTTGAGTTTTTATATCTACTATGTGTTAGCTGTGTGATTTGCTTACATTATTTGACAGGTCAGATTCATTATTCATCTCAAAATATTAAACAACTTATTAACTTTAACATTAACATGAAACAGACTTGATTTTCAAGACTAAATCAATATATATCAAACAACAGAATCAAATGTACTTACATATGATCATATATTTGGTTACTTTACTACATTGAGTTTTTTAACTGCCTTCAAATCACTATCCACCCTACTCTCCCTCAAGCTTTATTTTCAAACAAAGCTCTAATTTTAGGAATATATGTTTTCATTGCTAAATATTTTTCTAACTCTAGAAGGCATTTTGAGGCTTTATTAATTTACAGTCCACTCTTCTCCACATCTTTCCATTACCATGCTATCCCTGGACTTTCTAAGAAAGAATTAACAGAGTCAGGTAATACTAACCAATCACCAGACAATAAAAATTGGCAGTTTCATCCTCTTCATTAAGTGATCCTAATATGAAACAAACTCTAGAAAAGAATTTTTAACAAAGATCTCAAGGACAAAACAAGAATTTGAAACTTAAGAAAACCCAAACTGACCAAATATTTCACAAAAATGGCTTTGGATACCTCTAGCAACAGTTTCAAATCACTCATGATCAAATAGAGGCTACCATCTTACAAAGTTATGCTAGAACTAGGGCACAGACTGCACTCAAATAAACAATGTTAGATAAGAGGGAAATGAGATAAGTATCATCATTGTCATATTTTAAAATATGAGAAAATGTGGGACATAGGGAGATTAGGTATATAGGCATGACAACTAGCTCATAGGCAGCATCATGCCGCCTCTACATGAATCTATAATATGTACTCCATGACACTGACTGTCATGGAGTACATATTACACATAGTAGACATAAGTATCAACTGCACGAACTGAAAGTCAAATACCAAAGTACTTAAATAATTCACATTATTTGTCAATTCAGTTACAATAATTTTTTGTAAGTTTTGGAAAGTACAGAGGAGTAAACCAGTGAGAAATTTAATTATGTTAATTCAATAAGCGAGGCATATTCCTATAGCAAGAACCATAACTAGTTAGGAGTTACGAACCATATAAATTCTTATTTTACTTTTCACCATGCAGCTCTTTGGTGACCACATCAACTCACTGCCTTCAAAAATATACACCAAATTCATGTTCCCTGATTCTAATCATCTCCTTTACCTCCTACTCTCTCCTTGTTTTCTTTGCTACTTGTACCATGCCGTTAGGTACTGGATGATATTGTGCATTGTCATTTCAGGCATGTGCATTACCTTTGAGCACGTGGCTTGCTCTGGAGAAAAATGAAAATGGAAACACAACATGCCAACATTTCTGAAATACATCAAAAGTACTTCTGAAAGGGAGATTTATAGTGAAAAAATGCCTACATCAACTAAGAAGAAAGATCACAAATAAACAACTTAACAATATACTTCAAGGAAGTAGAAAAAGAAAAACAAAGTAAGCCCAAAATGAGTAGAAGGAAGGAAATAATAAAAGATCAGAGCAGAAATAAATGCAATAGAAACTAGAAAAAATAAACAAAGATTTGTTTTTTGAAAATATAAAATCAACAAACCTTTAGCTAGATCAAGAAAAAAAGAAGATTCAGAGAAATGAAATCAGAAATGAAAAAAGACACATTATAACTGATACCACAGAAATAGAAACTACTATTCACAATTAAATACCAACAAATTGGATAACCCAGAAGAAACAGATAAATTCCTAGACATACGTCCAACCCAGAATGAATCATGAATACAAAATATGAATAGACCAATAATGAGTAAATTGAAATTAACAGCTAAAACCCTCCTACTAAAGTAAAGCCCAGGACCTAATGTCATCCCTGGTGAATTCAACCAAACATTTAAAGAACCAATAGCAATCTTTCTCAAACTCTTCCAAAAACATTGAAGAGGTAGATTACTTCCAAAACTCATTTTACAAGGTCAGCATTATCCTGGTACCAGCCATACAAGGACACTGCAAAAAACAAACAAGAATATTACAAGCTATATACACAATAAATGTAGATACAAAAATCCTCAATAGAATTCTAGCAAACCAAATTCATAACTGATGTAGGAAATGGTATTTTGTACATGACCACAAAAGCACAGGCAACAAAACCATAATTAGACAAATGGATTTATATCAAACTACAATGCTTCTGCACCACAAAAGAAACAGAAGAGTGAAGAGAAAACCTGTAAAGTGGGACAATATATTTTCAAAATACATATAAACAAGGGGTTAATATCTAAATGTATTAGGAACTAACACAACTCATTATCAAGAGAAAACACATAACCCAATTAAAAACTGGGCAAAAGACCTGAACAAAAATTTCTCAAACGACAACATACAACATATAGGTATATGAAAAACTACATGAATGGGCTGAGGTTGTGGCTCAGTGGCAGCACACTTGCCTCGCATGTGTGAGGCACTGGGTTCAATCCTCAGCACCATGTAAAACTAAATAAATAAGATAAAGATATTGTGTCCATCTATAACTAAAAAAAAATTTTAAAAGAAACTACATGAATAACCAGATAAATACAGAATAAAACAATAATGATATATCATCTCAGAGCTGTTAGAATGGCTACTATAAAACAGATGAAAGGTAACAAGTGTTGGCAAGGACGTGGGAACAGGGATTACTTGTATGCTGAGGGTGGAAATATAACTTAGTACAGCCATTATAGAAAGTAGAATGGAGATACCTGAAAAATTAAAAAACAGAACTACCATATTATCTAGTAATCCCACTACTGAGTGTATACCCAGAGGAAATGAAATTGGTATGTTAAAGAAGTACATGCACTCTCATGTTCACTGCAGCATTATTCACAATAGCCAAGATATGGAATCAACCTACATGCCCATTGGTGAATGCATGCATAAAGAAAATGTGGTATGTATGTGCAACAGAATATTATTCAGCCTTAAACTGAATACTTGAAAATTGCAAAGAGAGTACTTCTGTTTTCACCATAAAAAGTGATATGTAAAAGTAATGCATAAGTTAAATTGATTATTTGATTCATTTAGCCATTCATTCCATGACATATACATATATCAAGACATATTGCATACCATAAATAAACACAACTTTTGTCAATTAAAATAAGAATGAACAAACTTACGCTACTTAAAATAAAAGGGATGATTTTCACAACATCATTTTGAGCCAAAAAAGCCACATATAAAATCAGATATACTTGTATATTTCCATTTGTATAAAGTTTGAAAACAAGAAGAAATAATCATCCTGAAGACATGTTCCTGCTTAAAATCCCTTTCATACTTTGGGGAATTTAGGACTCATGTAATAGTCTCTAGATGCTGCTTACACAGAAGGTTCCAGTTGGGAAAAGGCATTCAGCTTCTCAGTTGTATGCCTATGTTACACTTCATGAAAAAGTTGACGTGCTAAAACAAAAAAAGTGTATTATTTGCAAGGAAAGAAACTGACTTCTTTGTCATAGGTAAACCTAAATGAAGTATAGTTTAAGACGATGTGAAGTAGGTATGCAACTAATAACTAACTTTACGTCTTGGGGATATCATATTCTTCTGAAAAAAAGAAAGATAACATGCACTGTTACCTAGCTTAAAACACAATTCAACACAATTAAGATATGTGTAGAGATCTTACAAACTCCTTTGAAGAAATCCATAAAGACTAGTATTTGTTACGTTCAATTACTATGCACTTTAATTACACAGTACCAAGTGTTATGTCATAGTACTCAAATACAAGTGAGTAGAGGTGAAAAGCCTAGAGAAAGTACTACCCTCATCAATCAACACAACAACCTCTACCTCTACCATCAACACAACAAAGGTTTCTTACATTTACTGTGCATTGACCATGAGTCAGATCCACACCCCCCCACACACCTCCACACACCCCCGCCGACCCCTGTTGCCCCAGTGCTGGGGATTGAAGACAGGACCTCAACATATGAGAGGCAAGCATTTTACCACTGAGCTACAGCCCCAGTCCCATGGCAGAGTTTTTGAAAATGTTATTACATATGATTCTTACAAGAACTTCGTAATATATTTAATCCTTAATTTACAGATAAAGACAGGTTAAGTAATTTGAATATATTCTGTAAGTGGCGGGGCTAGGATTTGAATCCAGCCTGTCAGACTCCAAAGACTCTTTCTTAATCTTTTGAACGTGCCTACAAGTAAAGGCCTTGTGATAGCTGCTATATCTTTTGGTTTCTCTGTGATTTGGTGTAAAGGAATGGAGAGGATGGGAAGATAAAAATCAGTCAAACCTGAAAGGCCAAGAGGTTGAGGAAGAATTTTCCTCCCTTGCTCCCTCTGAGGAGGCAAGAAAAGTATGCTGAGTGGGCTGGGATTGTGGCTCAGTGGTAGAGCGCTTGCCTCGCATGCGTGGGGCCCTGGATTCGATCCTCAGCACCACATACAGAGCAATAAAATAAAGACATTGTGTCCATCTACCAAAAAAAAAAAAAAAAAAGTATGCTGAGTTCACAGTAGGTACTTAGATTGGACTCCAACCACAGCTCTTCATCAGCCTATTGCATACAGATCCCAGGTTCCTGATCATCAAAGACCTTACCCAAAATGACTTCAAGAGGCCAGCCAAAAATTTCTCTTCCTGTGGATGATCTTAGGAAGTTTCAAAGAAATAAATATGGAAAGAAAGGTGAGGAGGTATTTTATACCAACTTCCTCTTTAAAAAAAATGATATGTACAATACCTTTGTTTAACTCCCAGAGTTTACTCAGTGGCCTTTTATCTCACATCAACTTTCTCTTTAAAATCTCTTTATAAATCTCTTGTTTAAATTTTGGTATGTCCAACTTTATTTTTCTCTAGTTACTCAAAGATTTTTTTCACTATGAAATAAAGAGAAAGTCAGATAAAAATGGATTGAGCAAGGCAAGTGAAAACCATTCAGAGAGAAGGTGAAGTTACCCTTTCACTTATGCACCAGTAGCTCTGAAAAAACCATTCTGGTTATAACTCTATTTCCTAAGGCTCTAGCCTTACCTCTACCATAGACACCTCCTTTATTAGAGATCCCTGCCTTACTTCTGCCTAGCCATGGAACTTGATTGTTGGATTGCTCCTATAATTTCTCTTTCTTTATTGAACAAGGAAACTCTTTTATTCTCTTTTTCTCAATACCCCATAGCTATGGGTGAAGCTACTTCATTCCCAGAGCAATGAAACTCCAGCTTACTTTGGATGGCTGTTCAATGAATTACAGTCTGAAGATCAAGTTCTTGTATGTGTTTGTGTTATCTGGGACTCATGCCTGGAACTCTGGTTCCCAGGTGCTGAAAAAAAATCCATGACAAGGTCTTACTCCACTCTTGTACCTAAATCACTTTCAAAATCACCCTCTCAAGTAGATCCTTCCACAACTGAATCCATGTTTTGGGGAGCATTATAATTCTATTAAAATGTTTTAAAATTCAATTAGAGAATCTATAAAAATATATGCTCATTAAAGACAATGTACAAATCCTGATTCTACACACAAGTGCACACATGCACACAGATGCACACAGACATATCCTAACAGCTAAAGAAAAAAAAAAAAAAAGCCCAAGGATGATTGAAATGCTGTGGGAAAGATATGGGGTATTATCTGACAACCTTAGTAGAGCCTGTAAGATGGCAGCCTCTCAGTTAAAAAAAAAAAAATCAAAGCAAAAAGCAAAAAGAAAAGATGAAGGAAAATAATACCTTTCCAATTTGTCATGAAATAAAAAAGAGCTGGAAATATATACTCAGGATGTGCATGAAAGAGTCAGAGGACAGAAAAAACCTGGTTCTGAGATTTTCCCACGTTTTTCATTTTCTTATTCTCAGTCACTTTTCAAGAAAACAAGAAATACTTGTTGCTATGTACGATTTTACTGAAGTGTAATTACAGACAGTAAACGTGCAAACCTTGTGCACAACTTGATGCCTTGTATGTACATAAAAACCTATGAAATTGCACTTCAGATAGAGAAAAATTTTACACACCCAAGAGTTCCTCATGCCCTTTTCACATCAATGGACCTACCTATATACTGAGACATCAATGTCATCTAAAAGGAATCCTACGGATTTCTTCTGGGCATGTACCCAAAGAAAGTGAAAATCACCACCTCATAAAAGCATCTGCACTACCATGTTCACTGGAGCATTATTCATAATAGTCAAGGTATGGAAACAACCTAAGAGGCCATCAATAGATGAACATGTAAAGAAACTGTGGTATATCATACAACGGAATAGGCGGCCCCAAAATGAACAAGATCTTTCCATTTGCCACAATATGAATGATACTGGAGGACAATATGCCATGTGAATAAGACAGTCACAAAAAGAAAAATATTGCATGATCTCACTTACATGTGAAGACTTAAGAAAAGAAAATTCAATATACAGAAATTGAGAACAAAATAGTGTTTATAAAGGATGGAGAGATGAAGGGATGATAAGGAAATGGAAGATGTGATTCTACAGATTTGTAGAATGAACAAGTCCAGAGACCTAAAGTACAACATGAGGATACAGGTCATACATCTGTACTGTACATGGGATTCATAAAAAATAAGTAGATTTTTAGCTGGTTTTTATCACATATACAAAAATGGGTAACTATGTGAGATTAGGGATATGTTGATTTGCTTTACTTCAGGAACTTTTTACTATCCATATGTATCCCATAACATCAGGCTATATACCTTAAATGTACACAATAAAATTTATTTTTTAAAAAATCCTGCCAGGCGCAGTGATGTGTACTTGTACCTCCCAGCAGCTCAGGAGGCTGAGGCAGGATGATTGCAGGTTCAAAGTTAGCTTCAGCAACTTAGCAAGGCCAACTTAGTGAAACCCTTTCTCTAAATAAAATATAAAAAAAGGGCTGGGGATGTGGCTCAGTGGTTCAGCGTCCCTAGGTTCAATGCTTAGTTGCCCCCCACCCCCAAAAAAGTAATCCTAAAGTAATGATATCTTTTGTGCCTGGCTTCTTCTACTCAAACACTGTTTTTGAGATTCATTCATTCATGTGGTTACATGTATCCCTAATTTGTCTCTTTTTCTTGCAGAGGGCTACTTATATATCACAATTGGTTTATTTAGTTTTCTATTGATATGCATTTGAATAATTCCCATTTATGGATACATTTTTTTTGCTGCTGTTGTTTTTGGTACTGAGGATTGAACTCAGGGGCACTTAACCACTGAGGTACATCCTCAGACTTTTTCTGTATTTTATTTAGAGACAGGGCCTCACTGAGTTTCTTAGGGTCTTGCTAATTTGCTATGGCTGGCTTTGCACTTGTGATTCTCCTGCCTCAGCCATCCAAGCACTGGGATTACAGGCATGTGCCATTGTGCCCAGCATATGGATAAAGTCTTTAAGTGGAAATATCCACATAAATACCCACAGCAATTTGTTAATTTGAAGTCCAATTTATCAACTATTTTCTTATGGCCAATACCCTTTGTAATTTACCTAAGAAATCTTTGCCTACCTCAAAGTTATGAAGAGGCTCTCATCCATTTTTTAGACTATTTATTGTATTAACTTTCACATTTAGCTCTATAATCCATCTCAATTTATAGTATAGGGTAGATGTTGTCAAGATGAAATTTCTTTTCAATTCAAATACTGGGCTGTTGGAGCTCTTCTACTCCAGTTCAGTTTTTCCCACTGCGCTATAATGGCACCTTCTATGGGACTGTTTTGAGACTCTCTATTCGGGTCTATTGATCATTTTACGTAACCTGATGCCAATATTTCATTATCTTAATTATTAAAGTTTTGGAGTAAGGATAGAAACTGGGTAGCCCAAAGTCCTCCAATTTTCTTCTTTTTTTTCCTTTCATAACTCATAGTTACATCAGGCCCTTTGAACTTTTTATAACTCTTAAAATCAGCTTATAATGTCTACGAAGAAATTGGCTGCCATTTTCATGGTGATCTACCAGTATTTCTCAGCTAAGTTTCTATGAAAGAGGAATTGAGCATTTTTCAGAATGTCTTACCGAAAATAATTAGGATAAATATTTTATCATTTCCCTCAAGGTTGGTACATAGCTAGTACTATTTTGCATTCACAGAAGAAATGTTAAGTCATCTATAATGAATGCTGTTGAGGATTAGGACTTAATACTAATTACTTAATACTAATTAAAAAGCCTGGTGGAGAAGAGCTACTACTATAGGTTCATTTTGTGAGACTTTTACATTTTAACAATATCAAGTCCACTGAACCAAAAATTGCTTTCCATTTAAGTCTCTTCTAATTCCTCTTGATAATATTTTGTTTTAAAGTACAAATTTTGCACATATTTTGTTTACTATAACATATTTCCCATTTTGTGATGTTATTCTTAATTATTTCCAGTTCTAAATGTTCATTATTCATATAGAAAAATGGAATTGCTTTTTCATAGTGACCTTGATCCTGTGACTTTGCTAAACCATTAGCACTAGTGTATGTATATATAATTTTTGACACTTTCAACAAAGATGATGTTATCTTTACAACAAAAGAAAAAGAAATTTTAATTCTTCCTTTCCCTTTCTATCAGCTGTTTTTACAATTTATTTTACTTGTCTTACTACACTAGCTGGCTTTATAGGACATTGAACCACAATGGTGAGAGGAAATATATTTGTCTTGTTCCTGATCACAGGGGTAAAACAGTCTTTCCATTAAAATATTATGTTTTTCATAGATACCCTCTGATTAACTTGAAATTTTTAATTTTTGCTTTACACGTTCTTTTCATGAAGTGTTCAATGTTTTTAAATGCTTTCTCTGTATCTATACAGATCATCACAAGGACACACACATACACACAGGTCTCTTTGATGCAGAGACTGGAATCATCTTTTATCTAGAGTTACCTCAGGTCCAGTACTAATGTTACTTTAGAGCTATGACTAGCCATATCTTTTAGTGTTTCTATGGAATATTTTTTGAGTTTAGTTTGGTCTTACAGGATGGAATTTGAATACCTCCCGATCCTCTGTGAGTTCTGGCAATTGCACTCAGCTTCTACACACTGGAAATTATTATATTTTTTCATGACCTTATGGAGTTTTCACCCTACATGCACAAGTTACTATTCAACCAAAACCTCAAAGGGATCCAATGCAGATTTATCTGGCTATTTCTTTTTTTTATATATATATATTTTTGAGTTGTACATGGACACAATATCTTTATTTATTTGTTTTTATGTGGTGCTGAGGTTTGAATCCAGTCCCTCACACATGTGAGGCAGGTGCCCTACCACTGAGCTACAGGCCCAGCCCCTTCTCCTGCTATTTCTTAGAATAACTTTCTCACTCCAAACTACTTCCCTGAAAACTGTAGTCACTCCTTCAAACTCCAGTCTTTGCCTTCTTAACAGAAGTTGAACTTGGCCTTAGTTCTCCCATCTCTGTACAGCAATTTGCAAAGCACCTGTCAGAGATTGGCTAGGGTTACACTTCATTTGTTTCTCTCTCTGGGATCACTGTAATGTACTGCCTACTGTTCAATATCTGAAAACAGTTGATTCTTTTTTCTATTATTACATATATTTATGGTTGAAATTAAGTCTGATATAAGTTATTTTTATCATCGCCAGAAGTGGGCATCTTCTCTTTTTTCAAAACATATCCTTGCTAGTTACCTAACTATACCGATGTATTCTTTTTAAAAAAATTTTTTTTAGTTGTAGATGGACCCAATACCTTCATTTTATTTATTTATGTATTTTTGGTGCTGAGGCTCAACCCCAGTGCCTCACACATGCTAGTCAAGTGCTCTACCACTGAGCTACAACTGTAGCCCTCCAATGTAATCTTTTTTTTTTTAATTAAAAAGTTTCATTCTATTGTCCTCTGGCCTCCATCATTTTTATGAGGAGTCATCCATCATTCTTACTGTTTTCCCCATGAATGTGTCTTTGTTCATTAGCTGCTTTTAAGATTTCTTTATCCTTATACTTAATAATAACAATCTGGCCATTATGTATCTAGATGTAGTTTTCTTTTAATGTATTCTTCATTGGCTCATGGAGCTTCCAGAATCTACAAAGTAATGCATTTCTTCAGATATGAAAAAATTTTAAGCATTACTCCTTTAAGTACTGCTTTTGTATCACTCTTTCCCTCCTTCCCTCTTTGGATGCCAAGAATAGATGGTTCCCAACTGTCCAATTAAAATTTTGTTCCACTTAGAATTATCAACTTTATGATGGTATTACAGCAATATGCATTCAGTAGAAACTATACTTTGAATTCTGATCTTTTCCAGGGCTAGTGATATATATGGTATTATACTCTTCTGTGAAGCTGGGCAGCACCATCAGGCCACAGCTCCCTGTCAGTCATGTGATCATAAGAGTAAATGACTACTACCCTATAATGAACTGTGGTGTTTCATAAGTTAGCTATATTATGCATTTTCAACTTGCAATATTTTAAACTTATTATAGGTTTATTAGGATGTAGCCCCATTGTAAGTTGAGGAGTATTTGTACATACATATTTTAGAAATGTATTCTATCTATCTTTTATGCTCCCTTTTGTTCTTAAAATTAGATGCTTTTTCTTTCTTTCTTTCTTTTTTTCTGCGTGCTTGTGCTTCAGTTTGGGTGTTTTCTATAGTTTTGAACTTCAGTTTGCCAATCTTGAATTACGGTCTGTTGAATCTGCTATTAAACAACTCAAAACACTTTTTACAAAAATCATGCACTAAGCCATTAGTCACAGATTTTGTATTCAGCTCTTCCAGAATACATATTTGATTCTTAATTTCTATTCAAATAACCCATCTTTTTCTGCATTTGATCCATTCTTTCCTCTCTTTTCTTTAACATATTAATCATAGCTATTTTGAAAGTTTTGCTAACATTGATATTTGGATCATCTTATGATCTGCTTCTGTTGACTATTTGAACTTTTGATTACAGATCAGTTTTTTTTCCTGCTTACTAGCATGTTAGAAATTTTTGTTTTGTATGCCATGCATTGCAGATTAAGATGCTATAGAGGCTCTAGATTAACCAATTAGCCTTAAAAGACGTTTGAGTTTTGTTCTAGCAGGCTGTTAAATTGTTGAATCATCTTTATCTATGTCAGGCTTGTTTTTAAACTTTATTACTATGGATCCCTGTTAATTTTGTACTTACTTCAAGAGCCTTATTATTAATCTGTGTGTGGACTTACTGATATTTAAATAAAAAGCCATGGTGTTTATCTGATCTCTTAGGGGCCCAAATAACTGCTGAATAACTTCAAGAGTATTTGCTTAGTTTTCAATATCCAGTAGCTATTGTCTTCTAAACCCCCAGAGTGGTCCCTATGCATGTGCAGCTTAGAAATCAGCCAAGGACCAAACAGAAATTTAATAAAAATGGAACTGAGGTATTCTTCTCTGTGCTTCTCTCTTCTTTGGCAAACCCTATTCTTTTTTTTTTTTTAATATTTTGTTTAGTTGTAGATGAACACAATATCTTTATTTATTTTATGTGGTGCTGACAATCGAACCCAGTGCCTCACATATGCGAGGCAAGCGCTCAACCGCTGAGCCATAGCCCCAGCCCCTAAACCCTATTCTTAATGATATCCCAAACACTGAACCCTTCCTTTGTTAGGCAAAAGTATCATTTTATATTTTCTCTAAGTTTTATCATTGTTTATGACCAGAGGATAAATATGGTACCAGTTCTACAAAATAGATCCTAAAAATAATCTTCTTAATTTACCAATTTGTACCAACCCAGGAGGGAAAAATAACAGGAAGAGGTCATGTAACACATATCTCCCTGGTCAATAGTTCTATATGTCTTACAATGATTTGCATTATCATTTGGGCAAATATATTTGCTTTATAAAAAACTGCACACATAAATATTTATTTTGAACTCAAATTTACAATAAAAGTTTAGCTATTAACCAACATATATCCATTTCCAAATAACAATAACTCCATTAGTACAAATGTTAAGAGTTCTATTGCCACAAACCAGTAATGGTGTCAGAGCATAAGCAAACAAACAAACAAAAAAACCAAAGGTAAATAACTTACAGATTTGTAGTTTAATAAAAAGCAAAGTACATTTTAAATATAACAACTTAGAATACTGACTTTAGCCTTTGACTCAGTTTCATTTATTTATATGTGGTGCTATGAATAGAACCCAGTGCCTCACACATGCTAGGCAAGTGCTCCACCACTGAGCCACAACCCCAGCCACTGACTCAGTTTCATCGTCCACAAAATAGGACTGCTGTAATGGTTAAATAAAAATAAATACTATGTAGCACAGTACCTGGCATATATTGTGCTGAGTAAATGTCTTATGATATATATTTTTTTTATTCCTATAATTAAATATGGAAACTGCTGAAAAAGACATTGGGTATATGTGCTTAAATTATAGGTAATTTATAAGTGCAAAATATTTTACTATTTATGTATTTTATAGAGTTGTAGGATTTTTTACTTTCAGACCAAATAATTCTGTCTATGCAAAAAAGGGGAAAGTGTATTTCCTCTTCTGAAGCAAATCAAAAAAACAAGCAATTAAGTGATAAATTAAGCAGAATAAACTCTAAGTCCTATATGATTTCAGAAGAAAGGATTATGAGGCCAAATCATTACAGAAGCCTTCATAAAAGGTGGGTCTCACCGAGTGATCCTCATCACATCCCACCAGTGACACCAACAGGGAAATTTTTTCAACTGACTTACAATTAGAAATGGAGATAAAGTACTCTCCAAATAACGATTGCTGCTATACAACTCTCCATAAAATGAGAGGTGCTCATAACGAAAAATAAAAACTCTCCTTCTCTTCCCTCAACTCCTGTTCAGATTACAAGTCAATTTTACCAAGCCATCACATTAACACAGAAATGTCTGAAGGTATTCAGTCTTTGCCGAGCTTGACATTTCACCAGACTATAACCAAGATGTCAATGAATCAGATTCAAATATTAATGAGCAAAAGGTCAGGATGAGGTAATCTCCAAAGCTCGATTAGTTCCTGTTTTCTGGCCCTATCCAATTCCCCCTGCCCTTTCTCCAGTCCTCTCTTACTACATACATTTACAATCACTGGCTTATTTTCAAGATACACCCTCTGAACTGTAATTCCACTTGAAGTGGATTTTAAGTGGAGGCTTCCCAGATGCCAGAGCCCCAATCCAAGGGTGATCTATAGTGATATAAAGTTAAAATAAAACAAAAGGGAATCAGCTAAAAATTAAACCCAGTTTTGATATTTAACTACTAGAAAAAATAAGAAAGAAGAGAACAGAGAAGAAAAGAAAGGGGAAAGGAAAAGAAAAAAGAAACCCCTCTCTTTCAGACTTTCCAATAAGCTATTTAATAATGTGACAAAGCAAAGCATATTAAAATATTAACCAAAGCTTCCAGGAAAACCTGTATAATCTCAATTGTTTATTCAAGACCTTTACAAACCTCATAAAAAATTAAGTGGGCTTGGAAAAAACACACCACAGCCATAGGAGAAAGTTTACAAAACACAATGGTACAGACGCCTGACTGTCTGCCAGCCAGTCCCTTTTAACTTCCATGTACAACTTATTACTCAGTTCCTAACTGGTCAATACCCTAAATAAGAGCATTTCTCCTCCCAAACACCTCATTAGCTTGAGTTTCTTTTTTGCCTTTTTTTGAGCTAATGTATCCTGTAGGTGCTTTAGTTCATTATTCTCTGCCAATAACAAATGCTTCGTTTCAGAATATTTAAAACCTTTGGTTTTAAATATTTCCCTCTGAGGGAAATAATTTAAGATCTTCTTTTCAAGAATTTAATTAGCTTTTTAATTAATCTCACTATGGGAAAACAGTACATGAACCATCATGTCCAATTTATGGGATGTGGTAGTAAAAACAAGATAGGACTAGAGAGGAAGCGATAGAAAAGGAGCAAGAACTTTGGTTCAGATTAACTTAGGTTGAAATCTTGGCCCTCTCACTTACATGACCTTTAGGACATTATTTAATTTTGGTTAGACTTAGCTTCCTCATCAGCAAAATACAGAAAATACTACCAACCTTACAAAGATAGCATGACATAAAGGCTTAATATATTATAGAGTCTATATGGTGTGTGATACAGAGTCTGGGCCAGGTGAATGGCAGCTACTTGATTATAAACTGGAGAATTACTGTCCATAGCTTAAGGGAAATTTAAAATAAAATTTTATGAGTTTCCCAGGCAGAAATTAAATATTCCACATTTCTTGAAAAGTAGTTATAAAAAAATCCAACATGAAATTTCATAATCAATTTTCATATGTCTAGAAATCCATTCTGAGTTAATTGTGTTGCAGGAAACAAAACATGAAATGTGAGTAATTCACAGTTTGGGAAGATAAATATGCTTAAATCATTTATATCAAGAAAACATGCTGAACATTCACCCTGTTCCCTTCCTCATTCCTTCTGAATGGCCCTAACAGGAGCTGCAAAGAGGAAACTTTTCACCATAGTGTATCTGTGTAAATGCAGCAAAATATGTTAACAATTAGAGAAGAGGAAACCTGAAAGACTGCCTTGTTAATTAAGGAACTTGTTATCAAAGAACTCATTAAAAGGTAATGAAACCAAATGGCTATAAAAACAAATACCCACAGGGGGGAAAATTGTCTGGCTAACAGGCCTTCAATATAGCTTCTTCCCAATACTGCCAACAGTAAAGACCCACAAAAAGATGGAAAGCCACAAAACGCTAAAACAAGGATTCTTGAAACTAGAGATAAAGTGATCCTAATGAGTTAAAGAACAATTATAATGCTCAGCCTCTCATTGCACACACAGGCAAATCATTTGAAAATAACAATATCCAAAGAAGCCCCTTGGGAAGAAGCTATACTGAAGGCCTTCCTTCTTTTTCTTGCCTAAATGTGATGTAATGTCAAGAGTTCTAACAGCTTTCCTAGAAGACTGAGAAAATGGTCAAGAAAATGGCAAAGATCTAAGCACAGACATTCTTCATCTCTGAGCTAATATTGTTTGTGGAATTCTTATTATATGAGAAAACATATTCTTCTGTATGCAAGTCATTTGAAGTTGTCTATCTATTACTATTGATAACTGATATAATGAAATCCAGTAGAATCATGAATCAGAGGGGGAGATGTGCATTACTAGCACAAAGGGATGAGATCATCATAAAATGGGTATGGATCAAGGACTATCCACTTGACTTGTTTTTGACAAGAATACATTCTATAAAGATTTTTCCATGTATGAGATCAACTTAGAAGTAGAATAAAATACTAGCACTGGGCACATGTAAAACTATTGCAAAACAAGAGAAAGGGCATAGCACCTGAGATGGTTAATTTTATGTGCCAAAGTGACTGAGCCACAGGGTGCTCAGATATTTGTTCAAACATTATCCTGGAAGTGTCTGTGAGGATCTTTTGGGCTGAAGTTAACATCTGAATTAATAGGCCTCCAATAAGACGAAGGTCTGAACAGAACAAAAGGCAAATCCTCCTATGAGTAAGACAACTTCTGCTTGACTGCTTCAAGATAGTACATTGGTCTTTTCTGGGCTTTGAACTTGAATTGAAATACTGGTTCTTCCTGGGGCTAAAACCTGCCAGCTCTCAGACTGCAAGTCACACCACAGACTCTTCTGATCCTTAGGCTTTCAGATCCAAGATGGAAGTACAGATTGGCTCTCCTGGGCATCTAGCTTGCCAATTTCAGAACTTATGATGTAGCCTTCATACTTGTGTGAGCCAATACACACATCCTATTGGTTTTGTTTCCCTGGGGAACCCTGGTTAATATAACATTCAAAAGACTCAGAATAATAATGCAACAAATAATTATATGTTAGTAGAATGAAATGAAAAATCCCAGGAAACTCTTTAGTATCATCATCTAGAACACAAAATAAACTGTTTTTAGTGAAAGAAAAGAATAAGGCAATAAAGATAAAATAGTAAATACTATGAGATTAAATGTTAACATGATAAACCAAAAAGACAACAGGAAATAAAAAGGAAGATAAATAAAACTGTTGTAAGAGAACAAAAAGCACCATAACTAAAGTAAAGTCCACCTAAGAGGTAGTACTGCAGAATCTATGCTATGGAAATTTATCAAAGTCATGTGGGAAACAAATGTGAGACATTTTCCCAGAGTTTAGAAAGCCAATATGAAGCTAAAAATTATAAGAGAAGATGCGAATTGGAAGAAAGAAAATAAAGTCAACATCACATCAAATTTGTGTTAGTAAAGGGGAGCCAAGAAAAAAATAAAATACTATGAATAATCCATACATCAGAGAAAAGATTTTACAAATATGAGAAAAGACCAATATACACACATAAAAAAATGAGTCAAATAAAAATAAAATCAATGAAAGTAGATTCAGCAGACATCATGGGAAAACTCATGAGCAAAATGACCTTTTTTTTTTTTAAGTACACACATTCAGGCAGGAAAATTGGATTGATAACCAATTTTATATTAGTAGAAAACAGAAAAGAAAAATTGAAAAAGAAAATCTGATTTCTCTGCTGCAACACTAAAAGTCATATAATAGTGAAATAACATTTGCAAAACATTCAATAGAAAGCTAAAAGGCAAGAATAAGTGAAAATAAATACTAAAAGGGTCAGAAAATAAGAAATAAATACCTTTATTTGAAGAAATATATCGTGAAAACCATTGTCAAAACCAAGGAAACTAATTAAAAGCAAATTAAGTTTAATAATTCTCTTAAATTAAATGCAAATTTCAATATTGTTCAAAAACATATAAACACAGAAAATAATGCTGTAATAACACTATTCTTGATCTAAAATATTGGAATAACATAACTAAGTGGAAAATGAATAAAAATGTGTGATATAAACCACTTAAAAATATATCATAAATGAAGTTTTTCATGTTTACTTATGAAACTAAGAATCATGGGTTAAAGAATGTTTTGAAAAAAATTAACATTTTTCACAGCATATGCTCAGTAATTGTATGTCATTTAAATAATCCCATTCAAAAACCATGGCTAAACTAAAGGCCAAATGATAAAACTGACAAATAATGGGCAAAGGCACACAAGGGAAATGCAAACGTAAAGGACGAGCTAATAATATATTAACAAGACATAACTTCAAATTCAAGGCAAAAGTTATTAAACAACAAGAAAGCACAATGACAACGAGAACTTAATAGAACACATCATGACTGATATATTAACTGGAAAAAAATTACGAGGATAAATAGGATGAGTGATACTGCAAAAATATGAATTTAAGAGATATGAATTGAAGTTTTGTGTCTTATGGTTAGGACATATGTCATATTAACAGTAGAGGGGGTGATATCCAATGAAGTCTTAAAGGACTTTCCAACATTAGCATTTAAACAAGTGGATATTCATATAGAGAAAAAAAAACTCTAACTCTTTCCTCATAGTATACAAAAGAAAATGCTTTATTGGTTATAGATCTAAACATCAAAGTTAAAATTACAAATCTTTTAGAAAAAAAATCAGAAAATATTTCTACTTCCTGGAGTAAAGTATGCAAAGATTTCACAAATATGACATAAATATTCCAAACTAGAATACAAGTCAAAAAAACTGACAAATTGGGCCTCAGAACAAAACAAAAACAACAACAAAATAACAAATAAAAACCATTTCTGATATCAAAAGACAATGCCAGCTGGGCAGGCACAGTGATCCATGTCTGCAATCACCGTTACTCAGGATGCTGAGGCAGGAGGATCTACACAGTTCATGGCCAGCCTCAGCAACTTAGAGAGACACAGTTTCAAAAAAAAAGAAAAAAGAAAAAAAAATAAAAAGGACTGGGGATGTAGCTAAGTGGAAAAGCACCCCTAAGTTCAATCCCCAGTACTACAATCAATCCATCAATCACTGCTAGGAAAATGAAAAGGCAAGATATAAAACAAAAGACACACAGTACATTCAGCTGAAGTAACAACAGTATTTATAATATATATCAAGAACTCTTACAACTCAAAAATAAGAAAAAGAGCACAATTTTTAAAATAGCAAAAACATTCAAAAAGGCATCTGGCCAAAGAATATATATAAAGTCAGCCAACAAGCACCTGAAAAGTGTTCATTAAGTATTAGAGAAATGCAAAGCAAAACCACACAATATTGCCAATATATATGATCAGAATACTCAGTAGCCTAAAATTAAGAAAAAGGATGATACAACAAAATGTTGACAAGAATTATCAGCAATTGGAAATCTCATACACTGGTGTGAGGAAAATTAAATGATATAGCATCTTTCAAAAACCATTTGTCAGTTTCTTTAAAAATTAATAAATACATTTATTTTTGGACACAGAAATGGAAATTAAAATAAAATTGAACCCAAGTATTAATTTTATATCAGTCTGAAAAAAAGAAAATTAGACATTACAACCTTTCCAATTTAATGCAATTAGAAATGCATATACATACCTATAAAGTATTTGTCAAGTTTTTTTGTCTATGTATTCCTATTTTAAGGAAGTACAAAGGACAAAAGAACAAAAACCACAGGAATGTGCCAAGAGAAATCCTATAAGACAAATAACTGATATTTTAAATAAATGAATGGCAAAGATTAAACCAAAACAAAACAAAAAAAGAGGTAGAATCCCTACAGATAAAAAGAACTTAGAGATTTCTGCCAATGACAACTTAGTTCATATAAAACTAACCTCCAAATAAGATCCACTGTAAAACTTAACAGAACAATAGGAACAAATCAAAGAAAACAAAAACAGTTGTTTGAAGGCATCAAAGAATAATAAAGACAAATATTTACAGAACAAAAGAAAGAAGTTAAACATTGAAATGATGTAGATTTCTTCAATGTTTCTTCCACCCATAAAATTCAGTTATTCCCAACCCAGAACATGAAGAATGAGAAAATAAAACCTTTCAATATAAAGTGAAAAAATGATGGAGTTCAGCAACTCTACTGCCACATTCTACTTCCATCAAAAAAGTAGTCAAAAGTTAGGGAATAAGATAATCATGGAGCAAAATGTACTATTCTGAAATGAGACTGACAGTCTTTACAATACCAACAACAGACCACATTATAAAATGGTATATACCATACAGCTTAAGCATGTAGTAGACTAAACATCTAGGTTTCTGTAAGTACACTCTACTATGTTCACACAATGGTGCAATTACTTAATACATTTTCTAGAACATATTACTGTAGGTAAGCAATGCATGATTATATATCGTGTGAAGATGAGGTAAAACAAGATAAAAAATAGAAAACAACAATAACCCTTAAGCAATTAAGATATAATTTCAATATCAGATTAATGATTAGAAAAGAAGGTCACAAGATAATTTTAAGAGACATGAAATCTATAGAAAGTGAAATGAAAATTCTAGATCTTCAAATTACAATTTCTGAATGTAAAAATTAGTTCAATTATTTAAATGACCAAAATATTTTTAAATTTTAATATGAGTTTCACTTATTTATTTATTTTTCCATAATTTTTATTGGCTCATTAGAATTACACAAGAGGTATTTTTAAGGACATGTTAGACACAGCAGGAGAATCAGTAAACTAGTAGATAGATTTAAAATAAATATCCAGACTCAAGTACACAAGGAAAAAAGTTGTAAGAGAAAAATACCATAGGAAACATAAAATGCAATAAAAATATCTACTAAATGTGTAACTGAGGTTTCAGAAGTTAAGTATACACAAAGAATGAGGTAGAAGAAAGACCTGATGACATACTGATTGGGAATTTTTCAAAACTAACAAAAGGCACTAAGATAAAGATTAAAGAAATCATATGAATGACAAACTTTTTTTTTGTAAAAGTATAACATTTATTAATTTTATTATTATTTTTTATTTTTTAAAATGTATTTCAAGTCATAGTACATATATAGAGTTCAATTTTCCATCTCTCTGGTTGCAAACAAGATAGAGTCACACCATTTGTATCTTCATACATGTACCTAGGGTAGTGATGTCCATTTCATTCAACCCTTTTTCGCTACTCCCATTCTCTCTCCTCTCCCCCACCTTCCCTCTGTCCCATCCAAAGTTCCTCCATTTCTCTCATGCTCCCCATCCCCCTTATGTATCAGCATCCACTAATCAGAGAGAACATTCAGCCTTTGGTTTTTTGGGATTGGCTTACTTCACTATGCATGATGTTCTCCAATTCCATCCATTTACCTGCAAATGCCATAATTTTATTCTCTTTTATTGCTGAATAATATTCCATTGTGTATATGTGCCACAGTTTCTTTATCCGTTCATTTATTGAAGGGCATCTAGGTTGCTTCCACAGTTTAGCAATTGTGAATTGTGCTGCTATGAACATTAAAGTGGCTGCATTACTGTAGTATGCTGTTTTTACATCTTTAGGGTATAGGCTGAGGAGTGGGATAGTTGGGTCAAATGGTGGTTCCATTCCAAGTTTTTTAAGGAATCTCCATAATTCTTTCCAGATAGGTTGCACCAGTTTGCGGTCCCATCAGTAATGTTTGAGTTTTTACCATTTCCTTGCCAGCACTTATTGTTGCTTGTATTTTGGATAGCTGCCATTCACTGGGGTGAGATGAAATCTTAGAGTAGTTTTGATCTGCATTTCTCTAATTGCTAGAGATGTTGAACATTTCTTTATATATTTGTTTATTGATTGTATATCTTCTTCTGAGAAGTTTCTATTCAGCTCCTTAGCCCAAATGTAAAATCCAAACTCAAAATGGAATCACTCTTGCTCAGGCCTGCACCTATCTGCTAACCTGCTCTTTGTGCTTCTATGATTAATGCTTTGCTATGCTTGCTTCTCACAGATGCGGGGGATGGGGAGCAAAACCACAGGCTGCCAGACCCCCTGGCCAGTTACCTAAAGTTCCAGGAATTGAAAAGGGACATAGGTGATGCCATCATGGTTGAACGGTAAATAACTATAGATTGAATATCTGTCAAATCATGTTTTCCTGAGTCATGTAGCTAGCCCACCCTCTAATAACCTCTGAAACCCTCACTTTGGGGTCACTCTCTGAAGGAAAGGAGAGCTGACCCCAATCGATTGGCCTGTGTGCCTATTTCCTCAATAAATTTTGCTGCTTCTGCAGAGTTGTCTGGGCTGCACTTCTTGGGGAGAGGTGTGGGTTGGATGCAACAATTGGGTTGTTTGTTTTTTTGGTATTAAGTTTTTTGAGTTCTTTATATATCCTGGAGATCAGTGCTCTATCTGATGTGTGTGTGGCAAAAATCTGCTTCCAGAATGTAGGCTGTTTGTTCACCTCATTGATTGTTTCTTTTGCTGAGAAGCTTTTAGTTTAAATCCATCCCATTCATTGATTCTTGCTTTTACTTCTTGCACTTTAGGAGTCTTATTAAGGAAGTTGGAGCCTAATCCAACATGAAGTGCTATACAAATTCAATGTAAGCCCAATTAAAATCCCAGTCATTTCTTATAGAAATAGAAAAGGCAATCATGAAATTTATTTGGAAAAATAAGAGACACAGAATAGCCAAATTAATCCTCAGTCAGAAGAGTGAAGCAGGAGGCATCACAATAACAGACCTGAAACTATACTACAAAGCTATAGTAACAAAAACGGCATGGTACTGGCACCAAAATAGACATGTAGACCATTGGTACAGAATAGAAGACACAGAGACTAACCCACATAAATACAGTTATCTCATACTAGACAAAGGTGCCAAAAACACACATTGGAGAAAAGATAGCCTCTTCAACAAGTGGTGCTAGGAAAACTAGAAATCCATATGCAGCAAAATGAAACTAAACTCCTATCTCTCACCATGCACAAAACTCAACTCAAAGTGGATCAAAGACCTAGGAATTAGACCAGAGACCCTGTGTCTAATTAAGGAGGAAGTAGGCCCAAATCTTCATCATGTTGGACAAACATTTTTAATAAGAAGAGTGTCACATCTGGAACCATTGTAGCAGGAATACAGAAAATTAAAGAAAATTTTTCATAAAAATTGCTAGAGAAAACAAAACTATAGCAAAAATATTGACAACTGACTTTTCAACAGAAATGACAGATGCAAGAAGGCAGGCTTGGTCACAAAAGAACTTTTAAAATATCTTTTTTTTTTTTTTTTTTTTTTACGAGTAGTTCTTATTTTCATCTTTTTATTTTTAAATTATTTTTTCATTTCCTTGTTCTTTTTCTTTTTCTTTTTTTTTTTTTAATTATTTTATTTTCCCAAAAGTTGCATTTTAATACATGTTGGCAAACATAACAGAAAAAAACAAATTATCTGAAGCTGTACACACTATTCACTGAAAACATTTGTTGAGGCAAATAGAAAAAAATTGTTAGTTAAAATATCTTTTAAAGATTGAGAAAAAATAAATTTTTAGGGAAACAAAAATTGTCCTCATGGAATAAGTGAGAAAGTATTCCCTCATCTTCAATTTTTCAGGAAAAGTTTAAGAATAATTGGTGTTAATTCTTCTTTAACTACTGGTAGAATTCACAGTGAGGCTATCCGACCTTTCTTAGGAGGTTTTTGATTACTAATTCTACTCCTTTTCTTATAAGTCTGTAAAGATTTTCTATTTTTTAAATAAAATCAGTTTAGGTAGCATGTGTAATTCTTGAAATTAGTCTACTTCGTTTAGATTATCTTGTCACAAATTACAATTTTATATATTTTGTTTCAAACAAAGTTTATAATTATTATATGCATTTGCCTTTGAGCCATGAAGGAATAAATTGAAAATATAATATAGATTTTTCTATTTTCAAATGTAGTTACTTTTACCAGAGATTTTTATTTCTTCATATTGCTTTGAGTTACTGTACAGTGTATTTTCATTTCAATATAAAGGGCACCTTTAGCATTTCTTGTAGGACAAGAATGGTACTAAAAACACCCTCAGATTTGATTGATCTAGAAATAACTTGATATCTACCTCATTTTTGAAGAGCATTTTGACCAAAAGTAGAATTCCTGGTAGATTTTTTTTTTTTTACATGCAGCAGTTAGAATATATCTGATCTTCAAGTTTTTTTATACGAATACTGCTAGCAATCCAATTAAGGACTCCTTGTATATGACACGTCACTTGTATCATGCTATTTTCAAGATGCCTACTTTGTTTTTTGACAGTTTTGATACTCTCAGTGAGGCTCTCTGAGGTCATATTATTTCTGGATTTGTAGATTTTTAAATTTTATCCACTTTGGAAAATATTTAGACATAATTTCCACAAATATTCTTTCTTCCCCTCTCTCTTCTTTTGGAATCCCATAATATGTATGTTGGTCTGCCTTAGGGTGTTGCATAGACCCTTCAGGCTTTATTCATTTTTGTTAAGACTGTCTTTTTGTTCCTGATATGTAACAATTTTAATTGTAGTATCATCAAACTTGCTGGTTCTTAATTCTGACTCCTTAAATATGCTGAAGAATTCCTCTAGTGAGTTTTTCATTTCAGTTACTGTACTTTTTGGCTCTGGAACCTGTTTGAAGATTCTTTTTTTATAATCTCTGTCTCTTTACTCATAGTCTCATTTTGTTCATACATTCTTTTACTGATTTCCTTTAGTTCTCAGTGTTTCCTTTTAGCTCTCTGAATGCACTTAAGAGATTGGTTTGAAAGGTTTTGGGCTTTCTCAGTGAGTTTTTGTCAGTATTTTTCGTTGCTTTAATATGCCATACTTTCATGTTTTGTTGTATGCTTTCTGATTTTTGTGATGAAAACAATGTTTGAATATAACAACACAGTAAGTCTGGAACTCAGTCCTCCCTCTTTCACATGGTCTGTTCTTAATGTTGGAAGTTGTATGTAGTTTAGTCATTATTCTAAACCATTTTTACAAAGACTATTTCTCATCACTTGTGGTCAAGAATTATGCTCTTTACCTTGTATAGAGGTACTGTGTTGACAAAGGTTCCCTAAAATGCTAGGAGCAAAACAAAACAAACTCAAGAAAAACAAAAAGGCAAAGAAAAACACAGTAAGTCAAAACAAATGAAAATAACTGAACATCTGTCCTAATCATTGCAAATTGGCTCTCTGCTGAGGTACGTCAGCACTTATCCTGGCTTATACTGAGCCTAGAGATTAGTTTAAGGTGAAAACTTGGGGTCTTCTTAATACTTTTTCTGAACATATTGTCCAGGGCACACAAGTGGCTTTATCAGTTTATTTCCTGGCATAAAATTACCCAAATTGCCCAAAGAATGTCCTTCAGCTTCTCCTCTTGGGCTTTAGGTGGTCTAATGTATCTCTTGTGCTGTTAGTTCACCTTATATCATTTTTGAGTTTTGTACTGGGTTCCAAATTCCACTAAACAAAGACAAGTATCTTGTCATCAGGTTGCTCTAAACAGGCTAGAACAGACACACAATAATTTGCATTAAAAGACACACTCTTCTCCCTCTGGAACTAATGAACAGGGTGCCATAGTGATTGTGTCAAAGTTGCCACTACTCTGGGGGATGGGATGGGGCAAGGATATGTAATTCCACATCATTGCCAATCGTTTTCATTTGCCTTTATCTTGATTTAATGTTCATTTGGTTGCTGTAAACTTTTAACTATTTTCCAGTGTTATGACAAAATTGATTCTAACAGTTTGTGTTTTTGATGTTTCTACTGGAGGACAAGAGTTTAGAGCTTCCTACTTTGCCATTTAAAAACATTATTCCTACAGAATGTTCTTCTTAATTTAAGTAGCAATATCACAAATATAGTCAGCCTCCACATCCAAGGTTTCCAAATTCATTAATTCAACTAACTGCAGATCAAAAAATCCTTGAAAAATAAAATTGCATCTTCTTTGAATGTGTACACTTTTCTTTTGACACTGTTATACTGTTCCATAAAGAGCACAGTATAACAATTATTTTGATATACTGTGTTAGGTATGATAAGTAATCTAGAGATTAAAGTATATAGGAGGATGTACACAGCTATATACAAATACTAAATCATTTTATATAAGAAACTTGAGCATTCACAGATTCTGATATCTGTAGGGTCTTGAATCAATCTCCCATGGACACCTAGGGATGATGGTATATGTCACAGATCAGAGATTATCAAATTAATTTACAGAAACAGGTTCCATGTTTCTTTATAGAATGTTTCTAAAACCTTGTTTTCCTTTTTTGTGGTTATCTAAAAATAAAATGAGCATGTTCTGTTGCAACTGAGTATTTGCATTTATAATGGAAAACTACAATATGATTTCAATACTTCAACTTTCATCTGTATTTACAATTAGGACACTATAAAGTAAGGGACATTTTTGCCATAAACATAAGGCTATATATACACAGGCCTTTATACTATTAGGTAAAAGTCAAATAAGTTTGCCAAACAGTAAAAGGACAGTGCCAAAATAGATTAAATAGATAAAAGTGAAAGAAATCATATATAGAATCTTGAAAGTCAGTATAATATTCATGTTGGATACTGTAATTTAGTTTTATAAAAATAATGATCTTATTAGGCTAAACTTGTCAATTTTAGTTTTGTTAGCTGTAAATTTTTATATTTAAAGCTATAACTGTTTTACATTTACAGTTGTATAATCACTACAAAGCATTTAGATATACTTGATGTTTACACATATATAGATAATACTACTTTTAAAAAACAGGGAAATTTTAGTGACTAGGGAATTTTACCTCCAGAAATATGGCAGACTGAAATAGCATTAAAACACAAAAATTGTGAATTAAACCTATTTTTAATTATATATCTGAGTTAGAAAGAAAAGAAAATCTCTAAGTGCTAGAAATGAACAAGAAACTAAAAGTCAGATAATTAGGATCCTAAACAAATTTGGCTCAGAACTCAAACAGATGTAAGGCCAGAATTACGTAATGGCCACATGTTGCATTTTAATATCAATATAAGCATACACCCTGGGTAATGTTAGGTCTGGTCAGGGTCCAGGATGTTCAATTAGGGGGACCGGTCAGTAGCTGCAGAATGGAGCCGCAAGCCAGATGCTGACGCCACCTGTCAATCAGTGGGTTTTCCTGACCTATCCAGGAAGGACTCTGGCCTTCTCTTCCTGCTCCCAAATCCTCCCCTTCCTGACTGGGCTTTCTTGAAATTCTTTGTGCGCCGAAGCCCCAGCGCCATTTCTCCCGGACACGCTCTGATGGACGGGTGGATTCGGCAGGAGAGTGTGTATTCCAACTAAGCCTTGCAGAGTGGCTTTAAATCATCTCTTCCTGGTCTTCTAATCTTTACAAGTAATACAGAAACAAATTCCTGCATACAGCTATGACCTTAAAAAGATAGACTTTTATTGAAAAAGGACCAGACTAACATTACATGAAAGCTTTGTTTCCTCTCTGCACTTGGGGGTTGAGGAAAAATTGGTTCCCCAACAGAAATCAAATTCCGAGTGTATTTTGATAACAGAATTTAAAATATCCACATAGTACAGGATCCACTGGTCCTGGATTAGTGAAGACTCTAATCAGGAGAAACAAATGTAAAATAGCTCAATAGGGACACTTATAATCCAAGAAACATGAATTTCCATGGGAGAAAAAACAAAAAACAATTATTGTTAAAGATAAACTCACAGGGCTGGGGTTGTGGCTCAGCAGTAGAGCACTCATCTAGTGTGGGTGAGGCACTGGGCTCAATCCTCAGCACCACATACAAATTAATAAATAACAATAAAGTTTAAAAAAAAAGATAAACTCACAACCAAAAATTAAATCTGCTGAAAGAAATGATTCCTTGAGTGGTAGAAACTTCCAGAAAAACAAAAAGAATAAAAAGCACAGATGAACACCTGAAACGAAGGAACTTTTAACAAGATACAATAAAATATGTATATTTAAGATGTTAAAAAGATAAAAGGGAGTTAAATCATTACAATATAGCAGAACACTATAAAACTGACAGACATGAAAAAGAACCCAAAAGGATTTCTAGGAAAACGTCATCACTGAAATTTAAAAATCAACAGATGGCTTAACAATAGATTGGGCCAGATGAGAGATCTGAAGAATTACCCGGAATGTAAGTCAAAAATATAAAAAGATAAAAATTTTAAAGGTAACAATAAAGACAGATTCCCTAGAAATAAATGATAAATAAGACTAATATTGAAATATTATCTTTAATAAGTTCAAGAACATTAAGGTCTAATTTAAAATTAAGATTCTAGCTAGAATTGAACAGAGATGAAATTAAAACATTTTCAAAGACAAGTTGATACCTGACTTTGAGAAAACTGCTATATGTACCAACGAGTATCACTGAGAGTATGCCTGTTCCTTTCAACCTATAAATTTACACTCTATAAATGCTAGAAAAGATCTTTGGTACTGGCAATCTAATCCAATCCCACTACAAGAATGTATACAGGGCAACCCCTGACAGGTCCCCTCACCAGGCGGGAGTTGTCCCTTTTATTCTCACTTAAATAAACCCTACTCTTTTCAATTAAAAAACAACCAAGAAGATGCATACAATTCAGTACCAATGGCTCTGTAGAAGTGAAGCTCACTAAATCATGCACACAGCACATAATAACTTTTGTGAGAAGTTTGTCCATTCTACTTTTTGGAGCCAAGATCATCCTTTAGCTAACCGAAGGCAATTATAAAATCCAAGTACACTCTGATAAGCATAAACCAGAAGAGGAATTTGTTCTTGATTAGTAGTACTTAAAGTTTAGCACACATCAGAATTAACTGGAGGATTCATTCAAGTGGAGTCTGTTGGGCCACAGCCTAGGTTTTTGTGCAGAAGGTATATTTGGGGCCCGAGACTTTGCATTTATAACATGTTTTCTAGTGATATTCACACTGCTGCTCCACAGACTACACTTTGAAAATTGTTAAATAACATTTCTTCTATAGCACGAATTAAGATAAATTTAACTTTTGGACAGAATGATAATCCTTGACTAAAACTGAACTTGCAGTCAATTTAAATTCCTAGTCTTTTTTACAGGTGCAATTTGTTTAAATAAACTACTTAGCATGCCTATTTCTTACTTTCTAGCAGGTTGAGAAAATCAACAAAAAGCATGTAATATGTGGTATATCATTCACTATATATTCATATTATGAGAGTATATTATTTTTTATATTTCAGATTTGACTCATAAGCTTTAAGGAGTTCCAGACCTCTGTTGCCTCTAGTTTATAAGTGAGACAGTTTTTGAGATCTCTTGGTATCTGTTTCCTGACATTAAGAGAACTCTAAGGCTCTGCACTGGGTATTCTACAAATTATTTTCTAAAATCCCATAACAACGGCACAACTGCTAAGGATAACCAAGAAAAAGTAACAACAAAAAAACCCTACACTGAGTTAGCAAGATTAATACTTTCCAAAATTCTTGAAAAATAATCATTTGTCCCTTCTCAATCATATGAATAGTTTATCTAATTGTCCAATTACTAAATGTCCAAAATACTAGTTTTATAAATACTTATTCACAATTGAACAAAATTAGTTTCAAATTTGAATGTTTGACTCCAGTTAGCTAATGTGACAAGAAGACAAAGAACCCTGCCATTTTCACATAACATAGACAGAGGCCCTATGTGCAGGGATATTAATATGCTAAGAGAACAGTCTTTCAAGGAACAGATGCACTCAGTGTCAATCAGCTAAACTTTAGAAATTAATGACCTTCACTAGTTTTCCTTAATCATTTATTTTTGTGCCAACTTCATGGTACCAAGTTCAATTCAAATCAGATTGACAGACTTAAGATACATTCCAAGAAAACAATCTTCAACCTTACATACATTATCAGCTCACCAAAAAGGCCCAACTCTCCTCATACTTACCACAATTCAAGATGCTTTGGGTAGCAGAGGATCAAGGGCCTATTACTGGATTATGATATAACATATGACATTTCTCTTTTTCCTTACCTAATTTAAGACTCTATGCCCACAGTCATGGCTGAGTTGATCATAAGTACTCTTCTGTCACTGATTGGTAAAAATATTTATGCTAGATAATAGGAATATGCTGTGTTTTTATGTATGTTTCTTTTAAGAAATATAATTGTTACAGCACCCCTGAGGGATCCTTAAGGCTCAGTACTCATTTGCACTTTCAAGTCAGAAAGATTATAAGCCTTAAGGTTCCACATTCCCGCTAAATTAAAGAAACCAAATCTCCAACATGTAACTATGGAGTTCTGAAATCAAAAGACAGAGGTTCACAAAGAAAAAGATGCCGAACCTATTCAAAGGCAGAATCATTGTAGCAATGAAAAAAAATAAAGTAGTGGAGGAAAGAAGCATGGTCTTCTCAGTTTAGAAAAAAGTGTTGGGAAAGCATTCTGAAAACTCTTGAAACTGCACTGAATTTATGTATGAAAAATATGGAATTCATTCTGTAATTTTTTGACAGTGTTTTTAATCAGAGACATATTAACTCATTTTTAAGTGATCAAAGTCTGAGAAACAGACCCAAGTTTCTAGATTTAACCATGCTCATTTGAAAGCCAATTAATCAGAACTGTTGTAGAACATTGCTTTTTTCCGCGAGAAAGAAGGGACAGGTAGCACCAAGTGAAGTTTCTAACTATTGGCCTTGACCAGATAACAAGGCAATTTACTTTGTTGGTATACATATCTTCCATTAGGAGAAGCAGAGCAAAAAATCAATTTCTAAGAGATTTTGGAGGCTTATCCTTTTTAGGATTATAAAAGTGAAAACTAATATTTAGACCAATAATGATTTATCAGAGCTTAAACTAGCACACATTGCAGTAACAAGCAATCCCGAATTTTTGTGATGTACAACTGCAAAGACATGTCTTTCTTATGTTCCATGTCAGCTGGCAGGCAGCTGAAGCAGCAGCACTGTTCTGGGAAGTGCTCCTTTCATAACCAAGGGAAAACAACTGTGGAAGAGCACTATAATGTTTCTTCAGGAGTCTGCTTGGAAGTGACATCCATCCCTTCCATTCATACTTCACAGGATAGAGAAAGACACAGGTCTAAGCTTGAGGTCATTGGGTGGGGTGTCATTTACATATATTGTAATTATGAAACTAGACAATTAGTATTGCTTTTTGCCATCTGCATGTTTCTTCCCCTAATTTTATTTATTTATTTTTATTAATTTTTTCTTTTTGCAGTTCTGAGGATCACACCTATGACCTTGCACATGCAAAGTTATAACACTATCACTGAGTTTCATCCCCAGTTGCTTCTTCCAATTTTATTACATTGTCATTATAAAAACCTCTAAGAACAAATAATTTAATAGTTCAAAATGTGAAAGTCGCCAGGTGTGGTGGCACAGGCCTGTAATCCCAGTGGATTTGGAGGCTGAGGCAGAGGGATTGCAAGTTCAAAGCCAGCCTCAGCAAAAGTGAGGTGCTAAGAAACTCAGTGAGACCCTGTCTCTAAATTTAAAATATATATATATATATATATATATATGGCTGGGGATGTAGTTCAGTGGTCAAGTGCCCCAGAGTTCAATCCATGGTACCACAAAAAAAAAAAAAAAAATGTGAAAGTCCTTCTATATACTTGTAAACTAGACAAACTACCATCAAGAGAAGAACCTAAAAGCACAGAGTATATTTATTCTAGTCTTGCTTTTATACATTTTTATACATGTAAAAGCATATATATCTTGTTTTTAAATGTAAAGTCATAATAGAACTGACATAACTTAGTATTCTCAAATAATAACAACTAATACCACCATATTCCTTTAAAAGATTGAGTACTATTCCAAGTATTTACTATGGTAGTATACAATAATTAACCCAACAATCCCTCTATTAATGGGCATTTGATTGCTTTCAGTTTTTTAATGCAACAATGGCACAATAAATATTTATGTAAATTTATCCTCACCCAGATGTTTAAAATTAAATCACTGAGTATATGAATATTTCTAAATGCTGTTAAATTGTGCTCCAAAGGGGTTTTATAATATTAAAGAGAAATGAAATTTCATATCTATTTCATCAAACATTCATTTTTGCAAATCTGACAGAAAAACTCACGATACTATGATTTTTTGTATTTTATTGATTATCCTTAGTTACATATAACATTAGGATATACTTTGACAGAATAACAAAAGCATGGAATATAATTTGCTCCAATTCAGTCCCTAGCACTTTCTCTTGCCATCCTTCCCTGCCCCGATCCCCTCCCTCTACTCTACTGAACTTTCTAAAATTTATTCACATAATTTAAAAAAATTTAAATTAGTGTCTTGTGGATATACTTGATGTTGGGATTTAATGTGTTATATTCATGTATGTACATAAGAAAGTTCAGTCAGATTCATTCCACTGTTGTTCCCTTTCCCCAACCTCCCTTCCTCCCCGTCAATCCCCTTCATATACACTACTGATCTTTCCTCTATTTTGATGAAATTCTCTGTCCCTTTTTTGTTTTTCTTTTTTTTCTCTCTTTTTTAACTTCCTCCATCCCTTGGGGACTGGCTTATTTCACTTGGCATGATAGTCTCCAGTTTCATACATTTACTGGCAATGCCATGATCTCCTTCTTTTTTATGGTTGAATAACAATGTACTATGTGCATGTACCATATTTTCTTTATCTATTCATCTGTTGAAGGGCACCTAGTTTGGGCCCATAGCTTGGCTATTGTGAATTGTGCTGCCATAAACATTGAGGTGGCTGCATCACTGTGGTAAGTGGATTTTAGATCTTTTGGATATGCATGTGGCCAAACTTCTACCTGGAGCAATCCAACTTTATCAATGATGATAAGCCTTTGTGGCCCAACTTCTACTTAAATCAGTCTTCCCTTCTCTTTGGGGATTCATTCCAAGATCCCCAGTGGATGCCTGAAATTTCAGATAGTACCAAGCCTTACAAAATCATTCTTCATTATCCATGGAACATTAATTCCAGGACCGCTGGCAAATTTAAAAACCCATGGACGCACATCATCCTATATATTTTAAATCATCTCTAGATTACTTAAAATACCTAATACAATGTCAAGATAAATAATTAGTTGTTCTATTGTACTTCTTAGGGGATGATGCTAAAGAACAAAAGTCTATTACATATACAGTACAAATCCATTGTTTTTCCAAATATTTTGATCCATGGATGCAGGTCCTATAGATACCGAGAGCAGACTGTATTCTATGTACCAAATTTTTCCTTTACATATATATGACAGTTTAACTTATAAACATAATTTATAAATTAGTGATAATACTGACAAGATTTTACAAATTTATACATTATTTTTACAAATGAAATTTATGAATTAGGTACAGTAAAAGATTAACAACAATAATTAGTCACCAAATGGAATAATTATTGGGACCATTATTAAAGGTCACTTGAACACAAGTACTAGAAGGTTGTGACACTAAATCAGATAGGCAAGAAGGGTAAAAATGACTAACAGGCAGGTACATGTACATAATGTAGGTATGCTGGGCAATGGGATGATGCACATCCAAGGATGGCTGGGGTGGGATGGTGTGACATTTCATTACACTATTAAGAATAGCATGCAATTTGAACTTATTAATTATTTATTTCTGGAATTTTCCATCTAATATTTTCAGAATATAGTTGGCCATCAGTAACTAAAACCACTGAATTCAAAACAACATGTAAGGAGGATGGGACTTACTGTTTATTTCATGTTTTATTCTCACTATTGTGGGGTGGAGTCTTATTGCCAAGTCAACTGAGAGTGGACTATGTGTCTGTTTCTTGAGATTTTAAATTTCTCTTTAGATGATTATTTCTGTTTCCCTAGTTACCCTTCTATATGCTGAAGGAGTTCAAATCATTCCAAGGTTCTCTGTGCCTTTTCTAGTAGTTGGTCTGTCTTTCCACATGGTCTGTCTGTCTCACCTCCATAGAATATTTCTGAATATGTTGACTTTCTTAAACTTTTTCTTTTTCCATAATAAAATAATTTTTATGACTGATTCCTACTCCATACCATTGATACAAGTAGAGAATGAACTTTGGGACAAAATCAGTGTAATTTTTTTTTTTTGAAAGTTATATTTAGAGAAATTGGTCCAGTGGACCACAAATTTTTTTCTACTTCTCAGTGGGCAATTGATAGGTATCCTATGTGTTTAAAACATGAGTGAGAGTATCACAGCTGGACTAATTAGGCAGTCCTTAAATAGGTACTGCCCCTTAAGAAGAGATAGGCATTTTCCTTAACCAGTATAAACTGCCAATACAGCTTTCCCAGAAACATGTCCCATCTTGTATCACAGCTACTGAGAGCATATTCCTACAGATAAAACCATCGTTAACACAAAGATAAATGGATTCTTAGATAAAAAATATCTTTACCATATATTATATTCCCCAAAATGTCTTGGGTATATTTCAGGATTATTGACTCTATTTAATCAAACTATATGTTTAGATCTGTGTAAATGTCAAAAGTTTGCCATGACCCTATAACTACAAATTAAGTAAGGAAAGTGTGTTGTCTTTAATTTCTTTCTCAGAATTTTACAAATTATTCATTTCTCCACATTACTTCTTCTACAAAGATTTCACTTACTTCCAATAACCTCTAATGCAAATTGCATTGTAATTTTTATTAGGATGCACTGAAATAATGGATAATTGAAATTTTTACAAACCATTCTACCACATGTGAAAAGTTTACTTTGTGAATAAAATTAAAATATCATTAGACATTTAGAAATTCCCAATATAGTATTCATATGTGTTTACTCCTCAATGTTTTAATCTTTTTGTTACTATTATAAATGATGTCTTTTCACCTATTACATTTTGTGAGTTTTGATTTATACAAAGGAAAACTAAAAAATGTATGTACTTGTTAAATTATGTAGTTTTTGTTGCCAATTCTTATTTGGTTAAGTTTTGTGATATTATAGATACAGGATCATATAATTGGCAAGTAGAAATAATTTTACCTCTTATTTCTCCAACATTTTTAACTTATTGATTTCTCTTACATAATTGCTTTGGTTACTAACTCAAGTGAAAAACATTAAATATTGGTACTAAGAAATAATGCTTGTCTTGTTCTATGCACATATACACACACACACATATACACACAACTTAAGAAACTGATAATCCATTTTTAGTTATCTAAAGATTCATTTAGGTATGAGTACACAATAAAATCAAATGTTGTTAAAGGTATCCAAAAATTTGATGTTTGTATTTTTCTATCACATGTTAACTCTGAGAATTTGATTGAACTAATCCTGCTTTCCTGAAATAAATCTCTTTTGACATGGCATACATGCTTTCCATACATTGCTGGATTGCAGTTGCTCAGTTTTTTAAAGATGATTTTTACCAATACTGTACAGAATTGGCTTGCAGATTATTTTTGTCTTTTCAACGTCAAGTTTTTGTATAAATGTTATATTGGCTATTAAAAGTAATTATTAATTATGTCTTCTATCTCTATCATCAGGGACAGTTGTAATAGCATGAAATTGACCCATAGTTTAAACAGAATTCACTCATGAAGCCATTTAGAAAATACATGTGTTAATTAAGAGGTGAGATGAATAAGCTCTTTAACACTTTTACTCCTCCAATTATGTTTTTCTTTCTGTTTTACTTTTCTTCCAGCTTTTATTTTAAGTCTGTTTTGAGTTTCCTAGAAAATCATACATTTCATCCAGCTTTTCAAATATGTGGTATAGACTGTGCAAAGTGAAGCATTCTTTCAATTTTCTCTGTATGTCTAGTCATCTCCCAATTCTTATCCTTAAATCTTTTATATTTTTGGTTTTCTTCATTTCCCATCTTGAGATTAATGACTTTTACATTATCAAAAAAGCTCTTAAGTCTATCAATTCAGTTTACATTTAATTAATTAATAGTTTTCATTATTGTGTGGGAGACATAGCTCAGTAGTATAGAACTTGCCTAAGATGTACAGGGCCCTAGGTTTGATTCCCAGCAACTCAAAAAATGAAAATTAGGCTGGGTGCAGTGGCAAGTTCAAGGCCAGCCTCAGCAATCCTGTCTCAAAATATAAAATGTAAAGAGCTAGCAATATAGATTAGTGGCAGAGTACCCCTAAATTCAATCCCCAGTACTGCAAAATAAATAAGTAAAATTCCTAGTTTTCATTATTATTTCTTGTTGCTTTTCATTTATTGCAGATTTCATTAAAAACTTACTTGCAGGGCTGAGGTTGTAGCTCAGTGGTGGAGCACTTACCTCCCAAGTGTGAGGCACTGGATTCGGTCCTCAGCACTGCATAAAAATAAGTAAATAAAGCTATTGTGTGTCCATCTACAACTAAAAAAAAATTTTTTTTAAACTTACTTGCTTTTCATTCTTGCTAGATAAAAAAGTTAAACATTGACACTGCGAACTTTTCTTTAAGTACGATTTTACCATGGATGGAACTGGAGAGCAGCACGGTAAGTGAAATAAGTCAGTCCCTAAAACCAAAGGCCAGCTGTTCTCTCTGATATGCGGATGCTAACACACAATAAGGAGGCAGGAGGGGAAAATACAAGTTCATTGGATTAGACAAAGTGGAATTCAAGGAAGGGGGAGGGGAGTGAATAGGAAAGACAGTAGAACGAATCGGACATAACTTTCCTGTGTTCATATATGAATATACCACCAGTGAAACTCCACATCACGTACAACCATAAGAATGGGAAGTTATACTCCATGTATGTATAATATGTAAAAATACACTCTACTGTACTGTATATCTAAAAAGAGCAAATTTAAAACCTATGATTTTACCTATAATTTTGATTTCTTCATATCTAAGTGACAAATTCTATAATAAAAATTGTTTAATATGAAAGTATCTAATTGGCAGGGTTCCTATTATTCACATAATTTGACTTACTGTATCACCACATTTGTTAGCATCACAATTTGAACCCATGTCGGACTGACTCCAAAGTCTGAGCTCTTAACTATCATTTTCTATAGCCCTGACCTTGTTATTTTGTTTTATGGCCTTCATTTTATTATTTTTTAATTTCCCTTTCTTCCCTTTGATCATTAAGTTAGAAAATAATAAAGTTAGCAAGTTTTAGCTCTATAAATGATGGGTTTGTATTTCAAGTCAATGTTAAAACACTCTAAAATGCCAGTAACCAGAAGATGCACTGGTATTTTAAGATGATTGTGAAAAAATGGTGCCAACTGTAAGTCACTATTGAAAAACATGTGTCAATTTCTGATATGTTAAAATATGAAATGTTTCCTAAACCTGACAAAATACACTAGTATGCTAAAGCTACCTTCTTCTATGAATATACTTCTAAAACAAACTTTCCCCTAGGAAAGATGAAGCAATCACCATAATATGGCCTTTCCTCCTACTCATCCCTCTCCAATCTCCATTTTGCTGCTTCTTTCTGTATTTTGTGTCTCAGTTAATTAACATCCCATTATTATTTCAAAGTCATGTATCTTCAATTTAAAAACTCAAACACTGTATCCCTTTTTCCAAATCTGTTTGATTCTGTGTTTAACATATTAATGGCCAGTTCTTGTAAAGAGTAATTTTAACACTTGTGAAAACCTTCTATTGATTCACCTTTTCAGTAAGTTTTTAGGAAAAGTTCATAAAGGCTGCAATTTCTTAATTTTTAAATAGTCACCTATTTTTCAATATTATGTTGATATTATTATAGGGTCACTTGGAGTATGAGAAAAAAATAAGATGCCAACTTTATTTTTAAAACCATCGTAGGTGACTTTTTTTCATAGACTAGTCATGCTTACGTAACTAGTAGATTGGTGGTAGAGTGCTGCTAAATTCAATCTAAGTGACCCTACGTTTTACTTTAGGTCTTTATTGCTTTTTGAGTTTTTGTTGGTATTTAGTAAATCCTTTAAACATGTGGATTGAGGTCTTTATTTCAGAAATAATTTTCCTTCTGAAAGAGATAATCACATTTTTACCAATTGTTTTTCATCTCTTGCTGCATTTTGTGTGATTTTCTTCACAAGCATTTCCTTTAATTCATTAAGTTCACCTGCTGCATTACTCACTCTATATCTCTATGGATCTAATATGGTTTTAATTATTATTTTTTTTTTATTTTTTAGTTGTAGATGGACATGATATCTTTTATTTTCATTTATTTTTATGTGGTGCTGAGGATCGAACCCAGTGCCTCACACATGCGAGGCAGGCGCTCTACCACTGAGTCACGATCCCAGCCCGATTTTAATTATTTTTGATAGCTTTACTCATCCCCCATGCCAACTCTCCTTTAACTTCACTTTACTGTCCTTTTTAAAAAAATTTTTTTTAGTTGTAGATGGATACATCTTTATTTTATTTATTTATTTTTATGTGGTGCTAGGGATCAAACGCAGTGCCTCACACATGCCAGGCAGGCGGCTCTACCACTGAGCTATAATCCCAGCCCCACTTTACTGTCCTTTTAATCCCCTAAATATCTTCCTTGATCTCATGTCCTGGAGCCTATCATCACTTATATCTTCTTAATATTATTCAGTTCCCAAAGTAATTCTTCATCAAAATATATCCCCCCCTTGCTTTTCATTTATCTTATTTATTTTTGGTAGTAATTATATATACGTCTAAAGTTATTTTGTCTTAGAAGGAGGGCAATTTGATTATATCTACTATTTGCTATGAATAGTGTAGTTGAGTTTTTCTGCTTATCAAATTACCCTTTTTTTTTTTCCTTTTTTTGTTACTGGGGTTTGAATTCAAGGGCACTTAACCACTGAGTCACATCACTAGCTCTTTTTATGTTTTGTTTTGAGACAGTGTCTTGCTAAGCTGTTTAGGGCCTCATTAAGTTGCTGAGGCTGGCTTGAATTTACTATCCTCCTGCTTCAGCCTCCTGAGCTGCTGGGATTACAGGCATGTGCCACAGCACCCAGCTTTCAAGTCATGAGTAAGCATAGGGGAGATGACATAAACTCAAATATATTTTCTCCAATATTTTCCTATCAAATTGAATGATTACTTTGTTCTGAGACCATGTCAAGTAACATGGGAGAGTTATTTTAGATTTTAACCATTATTAACCATAGAGACAGCAGCACAACAGGGAGGATTTTTACAGAGCACCAGTCAGGATGAAAAAAATAAAGATAGTATAACATGACCCACTGTCAGGCTCATTGTCCCAGCATTCTGTATCCTGAAGTTTGAAAATTACTCCCAATTTGGTGTTTGCCACTCATTTCTAGAGCTCCTATTTTTAAGTTAAGTGTAACTGATTAAATCTTTCTGAATTTCTCACTTTGTTAATTCTAGAATCTGTTTGGACTTGTTAATATTATGTATCAGCACTGATATCTAAGTCTGATTTGGTTTAAACATTATCAATATGTAGAAAACAGACTTTACCATTAAGTGAAATCAGGTTAAGGGTACTCTTATAGTTTTATTTATGGCCAAAGCTTACACGTCTATTTTAGGATTCTGTCTGTCCTTTTCAAAGTGTTTCAGGAATGACGATCGGCTCAGTCAGTCATCAATCCTCAACTTTCAAATTTTATTTTTTACATGAATTTTATATGCTTTTAAATAAAATTTATTAAGCTAAAATACAGGTTATAAAATAATATGCCTTTAAAATTTGTGGTAAAAATATATAAATTTTATGTTGAACTTGACGTGTTCTAAGATAATGTCATTAATGTAATTCTTTTAAGGCACAGGCAAACAAATAAAAGTTATCTTTACTTTTTTTTGATTCCTATGGCACTGTTAATTTCTAGCAAATTTTCTAAAAATTATCATGTAAGTCATATATCCTAATGTTCTCATTTGTTGCTTAGAAATACTCTGGTCATTTTCTGTCAAATGAACATCAATTGTTTTGAATACCTATCCCTCTACTTATCCAAAATGAAAAAGCAGATAAAAAAACTCAAGGTAGTAGAAGACAGCTAAAATATTTTTGAGTCATGGAAAATTACTTTAGGATGATTAAGCAAGTCTTATTAAAAATAAACTGGCCAGGGGCTGGGATTGTAGCTCAGCGGTAGATCGCTTGCCTCGCATGCGTGGGGCCCTGGGTTCGATCCTCAGCACCACATACAAAGCAATAAAATAAAGACATTGTGTCCATCTACAACTAAAAACAAACAAACAAACAAATAAATAAACTGGCCATATTAGAAGAAATATATAAACACCAAGGACAGAAAATGATTTTAAATATAAGCATAAAGTGGTCTGATATTTTAAAAAACATATCAGAATATAGATAAGCATAGGAGGTTATACAATAATGCTAATCATCCTGCAAAATAACATTTTTATTTTAGAAAAGTTTTCATGGTCATTACTTTTATGAGTTCCAGTGATATTGATAATTTATCATTTTGTTTATTTATTTTCATATTAATTTGGATAGTAGAGAAATGGTTTTCAACTGGGAATGATTTTTCTCTCTAGGAAAATTTATAATCTTTGGAAACATTTTTGTTTGTAATCACTGGAGGAGAAAAGAGAGTGTCCTAGAAGCTAATGAGTAGAGACCAGAGATGCAGCTAAACCTACTACAGTTCACAGGGCAGCTCCCACAGCAAAGAACTTTCTAGTAAAAAATGTCAGCATTCGGGGCTGGGGTTGTGGCTCAGCGGTAGAGCGCTTGCCTCGTATGTGTGAGGCACTGGGTTCGATCCTCAGCACCACATAAAATAAACAAAAGTATTGTGTTCATCTATAAATAAAATATTTTTTTTAAAAAATGTCAGCATTGCACAGCTTGGAGAACTCTGCTTCAGAGCCAAGACTGAAGAATAAGATGGAAGCTTATTTTAGCATGGTCTAATGCATTCTGTAGGCATTTAACAAACATTTCCTGAATGAAGAAATAATTAAGTTGAATGACACTGTTTAGAATAATGTTATAATTACTATGGAGCTTTCCAAGAAGACTGCTTTCAAAGGACAAAATGTATTTAGAAGTATGTTATAATTGCATTAAAAGCCACACACACAACTAAAGACAGATAACAAATTTAAGAAGGCTACAATTTTTTAACTTATTATCTGCTGACTTTTATAAGAAAGCAAAAATAAACCACTGATGTAGCCTGGTCATCTATGAAGTTGGTCTTTGCTTCCATATATGTAAATGGAATAGACAGTTCTCCCTACAAATCTTGAAAAGTCTTTATGTTAAACTCTTGAGTAAAAAGATGTAAATGGAAAACAGAACCTATAAAAACTCTTTAGTATCTTAAAAAGTCATACCAGAGGGAAAACTGAATTTTATAACTCACTTAAGATATCATTTCACTAGCAACCAAGTTCCATTAAAATAAAGAAGGAAACTTGGTTAAAGGGAAATCCTGCATTTCTCAATTAGCATTAAGCATTAAGCTATTCAAAGAAACTAAGTTGCCAACACTGTCAATCATAAGAAATTGAACACATTACATACTAAAGAGAACAAACTTTACACCTAGAAATTTGAGAATTAATTTGGACCAAACAATCCATTGCTATGGAAACAGACAAGTTATTTAAACATAAGCAACCTATGTATATACCCTATGTATATAAGCAACCTATGTATATACCCTATGTATATACCCTACACTGTATATAGGCATACTAAAATCTACCTTATGGGGTGCTATACGTTACTATGATTACTACAAATAGCAACAAAGAACAAAAGACCAGATAATTCGCCCTGATTTAATTTCCTAGAGCACTAAGAAGACCACAGTATCATTTTAAAGTTATTGGTTACTCTTATCCACAAAAAAACTCTTGATCTGCACATACTTTAGAGACTGATATCTTGGCTTCAAAAAAGATTCACTGACAACTTCATAATGAATTTTAGACAATTATTTTGATGACCTAATTTGTTAATTTAAATTTTGCTGCATATTAATTCCACCAACACTGGACACTGAATTACGGATCTGCTCTTACCTGACATAACTATTGGAAACGAGATTAGATTTAGCTCTTACCTAGTTCTTTAATGAGGGCAAAGAGTTAAACCTTTTAATAAATCTGTTAATTGATATCCATCAAACTATTGCAGTAGTACTTGTTCCTAAAGGGAATCTTTAGGACAAGTAGATTCTAAATGCATCCCATATGATCCAGTCAGCAATACTTCCAATCCTAACACTGTATTCTTGCCCAAAGAAAATTTCATTATAACCTTACCAAGTAGCACATAACCAAGTACATATTAGGTACTCGATAATTAAAAAACACTAATTTGAAAGCAGTATGCTTCAAATCCTAGGAGGTCATGTTATTCTAAAGCTGTGTACATGACAATAAAATAGACTAAACAATTCAAAGAAAATTGAATTGAATTATAACTGCATTGTACCAATTTATCTTAGAAGACATATTAAAAATGTTCAAAAATATCAGGGAGAAAAGTAATGGTGATTCTAAAACACAGGCCTGTAGTTACCAATATTTACAAAAAAATGTTCTTATCTACCAGTTAATATGCTATCTCCTTGTTCTCTTTAACCAAGGTTGTAGCCATTATTATATTCTTTATAGGGTAACTTATATCTTCAAAAACTTCTCCCAAATTTTTCTTCAAAACCTGATACAGATGGTATTCTCTTTATCAAACTTTATTCCTGAACTTCCTACAAAACTCTCAGTACTCCTTGGATAACTATTATATATAATATATATTCTTAGAGCAATGTATATAAATTACATTGAACTATGCTTGCTAAAAAAGAACTTGTTCAGTTCATTTCACATTATAGAGGTTCAATGAATTCATTTTAGTGACTGCTGAACACAACATCTATTTTTATATGAAGAAATAAAGGTAAAGGATTTGAAGCTTACACTCCATTGAGCATTTGCTAGCAGCGTAATCGACATGTCACTTATTTTCCTTTTACTTATATTCTACCTATCTAACTATATCTATCCATCCATCCATTGAAAAAGGCATACAGATATAAGATATATACACACACACATATTAAGAGTTGAATGGAGTCTTAGAAGGAGTATGGTATCTAAAAGAAGTGCTGGACAAGAAATTAGGAGGTCTAAGGGGTTTTGTTTTTGCTTTTTTTGTTTTTTGCTTTGTCTTTAAGTAAATAATAAACTTGGATAGGTCACCTAAGACCTTTGAAATTCATTTTTCTAATCTGCATGGAGTTAAATACATTCAGCTTCTAATTACTACAGTAATATAAAGATACAGAGGCTACTATAAAGGCAACCATGATTACTGTTTTGCTGTTTCCTCATAGACTCACACACAGAAGAATCTCAATCAAAATGGATAAGTCCCTGGATCCAATTTAGAGGAGATGATATGTGTTTAAGAACACATATATATTCTATTCTATATTCATGTGAGCTATAAGTTAATATAACCAGATGGCAAGTAGAGAGTTTAAAGCAGAAACCATCATTTCAAGCTGGAAAAGTGCCACAAACTAGAATTTATAAATCCAAAGTCAGGCAAACAAACCATAGGATACAAATAATTGGGCTATTCAGTGGATCCAAATTCTGAAACCTATTATCTTGTTCAATTAATTTTAAGATTTTTATTCAATCAATGATCCTCTCTATTGAAAAGAATGCATAGTGAGAAATTTTGGAGGTTTTGTCCCTCTTTTTGCCTCTAAACTTTTAGAAATAAATGAAAATATGCTTGTATAAAACTTATCAATGAACACAAGGCTTTCACTAGAATAAACATTTAAAAATGAACAGCACATTTTCACAGTATTCTTTTTAGTTAGGGACCCTCCTCTGAGTTCCCTTTGGGTGTCACATTCTTTCCATTGGAAACAGAATTGTAAAGCAGCTACCACACTGCACCTAACAACCTAATTAGTCTCTGATTTTTTAATCCTAATCTATTACTTGCAAATGCAAACCTATGGTGTATTAAAGGGAAGATAATACCATTATTAGTGGACCCTAAAATCAGAACACAAAATGCCCAGTATTTATCACAATACTAAAATCAACTTCCCTAAATGTTTAAGAGACTCTCTTATTTTTATTGAACTATAATTCACATATGATACAGTTTACTATTTTAAAGTGTGTAATTCAGTGGATTTTAAAATATTCGTAGAATTGTATAGACCTCAACATTCTCTAATTCCAGAATATTTTCAACACCCCAAAAAGAAACTATGGCCCCATTTATAGTCACTCTTTCAAAATACACACACACACACACACACACACACACACACACAATATGTGGTCTCTTTTGTGTCTTCTTTCATTTAGCATAATGCTTTTAAGTTTTATTCTTGTTTTACATTTTGGTACTACTGTGTTATACAGATTTACTATATTGTGTTTATCCAGTCATCAGTTGATAAGACATTTATGTTATTTCCAATTTTTACTATTATGAATAATGCTGCTTTGCAATGGTATAAAAGTTTGGTCAACAACACTTTTCAATACTTTTTCATGTATAGCACAGAGTAGAACTGGTAGTTATGTGTTAATTCTATGTTTAACACTTTTTAAGAATTAGACTGTTTTCCAAAGTGGGGGTACCATTTTATATTCACACTAGCACTGTATGAGGGTTCTAATTTCTGTATTTCCAAAGCAACACTTTTTAATACTTTGTTTGATTTGTAGCCATCCTTATCAGTATGATTTTGATTTGAATTTTTCTGAGAGCTATTAATATTAAGCAAATTGTTATGTGTTTCTGTGCCATTTGTAATATTTTCCCTGGAGAAATGACTGTTCAGCTCTTCTGTCCATTCTTTAATTGTGTTGTTGAGTTTAATTTACTGTTGAGTTGTAATAGTTCTTTATATATTCTGGATACTACACATTTATCAGATAGACATTCAATTTGGAAATATTTTCTCTAATTAACTCTAAATTTTAAGAACTAAACCCATGGCAGATAGGAAACCTTATAAAAAGGAAGTCACCAACAGTAGCAATTGATGATTTGTCTTCACCAATTTATTGATGTCTACCATGAAGAAGCAATTACGGAACAGCCAAGAGGATGTTTCAGGAAAGAGGGAGGACTGGTCTGAGCATGGTACTGCTTTTGAAGACTTGCTTCGGAGGCAAAAAGGATCTTAAATATTTTTTTTTTTTTTTTTTGGATCTCAAAGATTTTAAACAAAAGTTAACACTTTAATATGTCATCTGCTGGCTAGAACTTGAGGTTTATTCTCTTTCCTAGCAGATTGCCTTCTCTTCCCCATTTGATTATCTACCCTGGGGCCCAAGAAGAGTTTGACACATTTGTTAGTATTATGTATCTTGTAAAATGTTCTATCCAACTTTATTTGACCTCAGCTAGAAAGAGAAAACAAGAAACAAGTTCTCAGGGGGAAAAAAAAACAAAAGTCATTTCCCCAGGAATTTTCCTTGGAAGTTTCAAAAGGACATTAGAAAAAGAAAATAGTACTAACAAACTCCTATTTTAAAACCACAGAATATAAGATCTAAAAAATTGTTTAAGCATCTATTATTAAACTCTTTAAACTTCTATGTAAAGAAGTTGGCCGTTAGAAAAATGTTCCTCCTGTAATGACCATGTTTATTTCATTTCTGTATCTATAAAACTTAACATTAGTTCCTTGCATATGGTAGCCACCTAAGAAATATCCATTAAAGTGAGATCTATCTCTCAAACTGTTTTTAAATTACCTTGTAATACCATCATGTACATCTGACCTCCCTTCTACTTGACATGCCTTCAAACACCCCAATGACAATATGCTCCCCAAGCCTCTGCACTTCCTTCCCAAAAACCCCAATCACACTGGTAATTCTCTTCATTAGGAGCTCTAGTATATTGATGTTCTTTTTAAGTGTGGACTTAGAATTAAACACAAAATATTAGGTGTGGCTTGAATGAAACAGCAGAAATTGGAACATCATGGCCCTAATGTCAGAAATTATACTTCTATTAATGCTATCTAAATATCACCTGCTCTAGAAGTTACATTTCACAAGTGGCATCTATTGACCTTCTGTGTTCCCAAATTTTAGTCACATGACACTGAGCTGTGCCCTTACTTACTTGTACTTACAGAGTTGATTTTCTGGATCCACTTAACAGATTGTATATATGTTCCTTGCATTAGCCCTTTCCTTTCAAACTTTACTACTGGTAACTTAGTATAGATATTCATTATCATTCACCAGAAATATTAGAATCTTTGCAAAATGATTTCTGTGTCATAATTCATGTTATACTCTAGTTCATTAAGATTTCATTGAGTTCAATTGTGAAATAATTACACATATTTGCAAGTCTACTGTTTCTTAAAAGAAAAATATACCTCAGCCAGGTGCACGCCTGTAATCCCAGCACTTTGAGAGGCTGAAACAGGAGAATCAGGAGTTCAAAGCCAGCCTCAGAATGGCAAGGCACTAAGCAATTACTCAGTGAGACCCTGTGTCTACATAAAAACACACAAAAAAGGACTGGGGATGTGGCCCAGTGGTTGAGTACTCCTGAGTTCAATCCTCAATACCAAAAAATAAAAAAAGAAAAATATACTTCAGCTCATATTATAAAGCTTTTAGAAATCTTAACCAGAGCAGGAAACTGTAAATCTGATTTAAGTCCTTTACCTCTTAAGTCTTTGTTCCTCATTTTACATTCCAATTTGTCTTATAGCATTATCATTTTTCCCATGGCAGTTATTGAAGGATAAAATGATACAGAAGTTTCAGAAGTAATCCCTCCCAATGATTGTATAACCATATTGATTAACATAGTATTTTGTAACTAAATAATAAAGCAAGAAATATAAGGTGAAAATTCCTCCAAATTCAGATCCTGATCAAAAATAATCTTCACTACTAGTTTAATTTCTAATATATGATTTTACATTTATTGTGTTGACTGACCACTAAGCATTATACAGATAATGTATCTAACTATTCTATACTATATCAAACTCTTAATCACATGTGGTTGCAGCATATAGAGGTAGAAGCACAGGAATCTCAGGTTTGGAAGATTCCAAATTCTAGTCTACACTGTCCTACATGTAGATTGACTTTATAGCATCCCTAAAAAAATATCCCCTTTCTTCTGTTATTGCACTACCCATGAATTAACTAGCTCATCTTCTATTTAAACTCCCTTCAAGGTCTGCTTTTTAGATCCATTCATAACAGGTCTAATTCAACTTTGATATAACCATTCTTCCCACCATTTGGGTTTCCTATATCAACAAGAAAAAGCAAAGGACCACTGAGTATTCATATCTTACTCTAAATAAAATGCTGCAAATTAATGGTAAGGGTCAGCAGCAATACCCAGCAATTGACTATAAGTTCTTTTCTTTCCTTAACAATTTCACAACATATCCTTTGGAGAAAATAATAAAAAGAAAAATCAGTACTCCAAAAAACTGTGGCAAGCTACTGAGTATTTCCATATACCCTATTGATGTAGTGAGAGTAAAATGGCCTTCAAAGAGATCTGAAAGAAAGAAAAAAGTTTAAACTTTGGCATTTGGACAAGACCACTTTCTCATACTGTCTCTCAGGCTTTTGGACTGAATGCTTTTACACCAAATTTCTGCCTATGCAGAATGAAATCATGTCACAGCCTGGTAAGTTTACTGGAGGGTTCTGTAAGAGAGAGTATATATATTGTAAAGGTTATAGGTACATTACAGGATAGAATTAGGGGGAGAAAGATGGGAAAACGTTGATCAATGGGTACTAGGACACAGTGAGGAGTAAAAAGTTCTGGTGTGCTATTTCATAGTAAGATGACTATAGATAACAATTATATACTATTTATTTTAAAAAGTAGAAAGGATTTTGAAAGTTTTCACCATAAAGAAATAATAAATGTTTGAGGAGACAGATTTCTTTCACCTGATTTAAGCAATATACAAAGTATGTACATACTGAAGCATCACATTGGACTCCTATTAATATAATTTTTATGTTCATGCATCAGTTAAAAATAAATTTAAAATATTTCGATCCCCAAATTTAATTGCATGACTTTCACATTACTTTTTGTTGTCTTAAGTAAAGGAATTGAACAGTATGAGAGGTTACTCGCTAAGTCACAGAAAAACAGGGTCATGGTGAGTCATAAGATTGGTAGAAATTCATAAAGTTCATGAGGCTATTATAGCTTAGTAGTTTTGGATAGTGGTGATTTATAGTCAATAGTAGATCAAGGGCTATATATCATAATTAGAGGAACTCACTGAATCAGATAGAGGTCATCAGAAGTTCCTCTTGACTTTCTACAGTTATCATCAGTAATACAATTGTATGAGGTCCAGCAATTTTCCCTCAATAAAAATAGATAAGTATTATTAGGGTTATCCACAGTGATCTCATTTGTAGTAGACTAGGGCCACAGCTAACTTCAGAGCTGCACTAGAACAGGAGTTTTAATTATTACTATTGAAGCTATAGGTTATACTCATTAGAATCACTCCCTGTCCTACACTTGGGAACCAGGCTCCATCAAGAAGGTGAAAAGATAAACAAAAAACACTGGAAGAATCCCCAGGGACCACTGCCAAAGGAAAGGGAAACCCTAAAGAAATATCACAATTAAATGTTCCCTCAGGAACTGAAACTTCATATTTCCTATAGCACCTGTCATATAATATATCTATACTGTCCCTTTAAAAATTTCAAAATAACTTATGTCTCATATGTATTAGAAAGAATCTTTTTGTTTTAATGATATATATTATAACTATTATATAAGTTTCAATATTATCTACTACAAATATTACAGTTAAATGCTTATTACATGTTAGGTAGTTATCATATGCAAAGTTTCATTGGTTTTAAAGCAAACTTGACTACTCATTTTTTTTTTTTTTGGTACTGGGGAATGAACTCAGGGTACTCGACCACTGAGCCACATCCCCAGCCCTATTTTGTGTTTTATGTAGAGACAGGGTCTCACTGAGTTGCTTAGCCCCTCACCGTTGCTGAGGCTGGCTTTGAACTTGCGATTCTCCTGTCTCAGCCTCCCTAAGTGCTGGAATTACAGGCTTGAGTCACTGCGCTCGGCTGACTACTCATTTTCTAAATTAAATAATTACAGGCCTGCAATGGTTAATGGAATATATTGGTGATCTAGAGGAATGTAACTTCATATAAACATTACTAGTTTCCTAAAAGTCCCTTCTACTTGTTCTCTTACCTCTACTACTCCAAATTATACCTTTCTCCTAGGACAATTACCTGTACTTCTTTTTTTATTATCTGTACTTCTGATATTGTATATAGCTTGATTTTGCCTGTTTGTTCAATGTAATAGTATGCATTCGTTCGTATGCTTTCTTTGATTCAACATTATGTTTATGAGATTCATTCACTGGATGTAGAAATTTTTGTTCATTCTCTGTCCTGTTATACTGTCCCTTTATAGGAAAATGTTACATTATGTTATCCATTCTACTGTTACTGCACATTTGAGTTATTTTCAATTTCTAGTTATTAGAAACAGTGTTCCTTTGAAACTTATTATATATGTATTTTGATGAGCATATTTAAGCATACATTTCAGAGTGGAACTGCTGTGCCAGAGGGCATGAGATTGTCTAGGATCTTGCCAAACAATTTTCCAATGAATGAATCTCATAGACATAATGTTGAATCTAAGAGAGTAGAAAGTGTCTGACGCCAGCAGAAAAATATGTATTGTCAACAAGGAACAAATAAATAATATAGTTCTGAAAAAGAATCCTTGGATTTTACATAGTTCCATCTGACATCTATGCTCATATCTAGAAAAATTGGCAATGGAAGAAACTACTTTATAAAGGATTTGTGTGAAACTTCTTGAGATAGAGAGCTAGCACCTGTTTGCTGAAAGAGTGCTTTCCATTTTCAGGTTCCTGTCACCTCTTGATCCTAATACTACATTCTAAAGGAGTTACCAAGGTATCTGACAATTAAAGGAAATTTAATATAAAATATACTAATCCACCAAAACAAGACAAACACACATAAGTAAACACAAGATAAAAAAAAATTTCCTTGTTTGTTGCCATTTTAGAAAAGGTAAAGGTAGCAAACCACTCATTTTTAAGAATCATATAAAGGAAAACCCTACATGTTATACAAATAACAAGTAGATATCCTTTAGAAAAAGCTTTTCTTAAAAAATATAACAATACATTCAGGAAAACACCGAGGGTAGAAAATTCAGTGTGCAAGTGTGTGTGTGTGTGTGTGTGTGTGTGTGTGTGTGTGTGTCCCTTAATCACTTTTTAGAAGGTAGCTTTTCCTTACAACCAAGGAGCTAAAGAGCAATGAGCTGGCAACTGCCAATTCACAGAAAGAGGAGTCCCCAGGGGCAAGTATGCACTGTGTCTGATTTCCAATAATGTATGTTATTTGTTAGCAGAAATTCAAGCACTTAATAAGCCATATTAAATCTGTGGCTATAAACCACCACTGCTGAACAGTGGCATGTACCAGATCCCTGTTCATTTAACTGTGAACTCTTCACCCCACTGTATGTGCAAGATCTGTTGGGGTATCCTAGCACCAACTAACTTACAACTCAAATTTGCCATCCTGTCAAAGAAGCAAAAATGTAACTTAGAATGACCCTACTTCAATATTCACAAGCAGCAATATCTTCTTCCTGAGAAACTTGGATAAATATCCTTTTAGTGCTTTTCCAATCTCATTCTCAATGAAATGGGATTATAAAGCAAAATAAATTGGTAATAAAGAGCTGTAATCAGAAAATGTCAAGTGATAGCAATTATTTGAGTTTCCTGTTGTACATATCCAATCTCATCCTGACATCCACTGGATACCTATTCAGTGTTGTCATATTAAAAAGCCTAAGGTACTTTCTTTCAAAGTACTGTAACCTAGGTTAATGATAACAAGAATATACAGGGGGAGAAAACTAAGAAAAAATATATATATTAAGTTTCAAGTAGAGAATAGAGACAATAAGATCTATAGGAGTTCACAAGAAAGTTAAACATTTGGGGTATGAACTATGAAGAAGTTGAGGACCAATTCTGAAAGATTTCCTGGGGAAAACTGAGCATTGAATTGTATTTTAAAGCAAAGAAGTACTTCAAAATGAGATGAGAAGTCATTTTAAGAAGAAGGAAAATCACAAGTGTCTACAGTCAAAACATGAACATAGAATGACTGGGAACAATGAACAGATACAGTTGGCTGAAGTCATGGCTTTATGTAAGGGGATTACAAGAAATAAAATCAATACAGATAGGAGTTACACTTGAAGGAGTGGATATCATTAAAAGATTCTGAACAGAGGGAGTGACATGCCAGAGTTCTTGGAAGGCACAGCTGGAAATAAATTGACATAAAGAAAAACTGCCTGTGTTCTTCCCTTGGTGCTCTTCTTTACAGTGACCACACACTCTGACTTTTCACCAGTTATGATTTATTGCCCTGATCTAATCCTCACCATGCTTCTCAGTCTCCTTGCCTAGAATTTTGCTAGGAAATCTTAATCCCACAAAACCCTTACATATGCCAAACATATTTCTTTAGTTTACCTAAACCGAATCTGTTAAAAAGGAATTACTTCAAAAGCAGAAACAAGCTAAATGAAGGAGATTGACATAAGGGGAAAAAAATCTAAAACAGTGGATTTCTCTTTTACTATTATAATTTATGAGCAAAAGAAAATATGAAACTAGCGGAAAGTTTAAAAACCTAAAACTTTAAAAAATGTTTAAATATTTTTAAATATCAAAAAATACAAAATGCTGATAATTTTGAAGAAAAATCAGAAGATGCACCATCAACACACTTATTTACCTTTAACAGATTTCAGGCTAAACTTTTTTTCCAACTACGAATATGTTTTTACACACTTGCAATCATTTTGTTTATAAAATTTTCATTGTGCTTCTTTTGTTTGACATTGTATTATAAATATTTTGCATGAATATGATTTGATCTTCATAAATTAGTTTTAATAAATGCATAACATTTCAACTGAACAACAGTATTGTAGTTTATATAACTATTTGCCTATTTATTACACAATTAAGATTTTCAATTATTTGCTCTTTTATAAGCAATGTTGAGATAAATAAGTATTTTGTCCTCAGAAAATTCCTGGCATCCCACTACCTCAGCACCAATGAGAAAGACTCACAGCAGCCTCTCTCCATCATATAAAGGCATTGGAGATACTAACATGACCAAGAATAGTACTATCTAAAATGTTCTCATTAGAATCTCTGACTCTTAAGTAGGATTTTAGATATGGAGATTTACAGTTGTAGGATTATACAGTCCTTTAAACTCTAGGTTCTGCTTATTTTCTACTTCATCACACCACCAAAACAAGATTAGAGGTAAATGGCTTTTAGTGTTTGAACTCAAACAAGCTTTTATTTATTAATAGTAAGAACAAGATATCAAAAGTCAGTATCATTAAAGTAGAAAAGAACTACTGGCTGGATACTACCAGAAAGAGAAGCTATAGCTGTTAGTAATGCAAGTTTTATGGGGAAAAAATGCTAAGTAATAGCTCAACACACAAAGGTCTCTGTGAAGAATACAAAACCCCTGAAAGATTTAAGTGAAAAACCCTAATACTATTGTAAAAAGGACCTCATTTGTTGTTCATTGTTCTCTAAGTGGCTCCAATAACCTAAAGGAACAGCAAAGAAACAGGAATTTCTTGGTAGTCAGAGATATCATTACCAAATCTATTTCTTTTGCCCCACCACAGGAAAAAAAATTAAGAAAAAGATTCCTTTGACATTGGCTCAAAATATTAATTAGCTTGAAGAAAAATCTGGTTGCATCCAGAAGGTTCTGGTGCTTGCTGGTCCCTTAAGGGTCCCTGAACCTTCCTTATTTTGTTCCAGAGAAAGCCACAGGGAGAGGGCTACTTTAAAGGATCATTATGAATAGATAGAAGAATTTCCACATAAGGTGTCCAAGAAGGGAACTAAGGTGAAGTCAGAAACAAGCAACCCACTTATGAGTACCCTTCCCATTATCTGACAGAGTTTTCTCTTTATGGAGATATTAGTTTGTTTCCCCCACTAGGAAATGTTTTGCTCACAATGACTAAAATTTTATACATGAACCAAAAAACCCCAAAAAACGAAAAAACAAAAACACAAAAAACACCAAGTGAGACTCCCACAAGAGAAAAGGTGTTTAAGTAATGGCTCCATAAAACACAGCCTGGTGCTACTTATACACAGTTTAGAGACAGGTGAACATGGAGGCAGCTCACACCCCAGATCCACTTCCCCAGATGGTAATTTTTAACACATTAGCAAACTTCTTTCTGTTTTAAAAGTCTCATATGCGAAATGGGATAATAATAATTCTTTGTTTTTTACAAATTTTTTTCAAGGAACAAATGAGAATATATACAGACACACACAGAATGAAGGACAGAGAGACGGGGAAGGACACTTTGCATAGTGCTTGGTATCTGGTACATACTCAAAGTATGGTAGCTATTACTCAAGGCAAAAAGACTACTAATGATTAATTTTGTGACCTTGGATAAGACCACTTTAGGCCCCAGTTTTTACTTTTGTCAAATGAGGAAAACACTAACTCCATATATCATTGAATTTGTTTTATAACAACAACAACAACAACAAAAAGGTCTAGGAATGTAGCTCAGTGGTAAATCACTTACCTAGAATGCACAGGCCCTGGGTTCAATCCCCAGCACCAATCAAATCAAATCAAATCAAATCAAATAAAAATTACAAAAGCCAAATGAGATAATGGAAAGTTTGAATATTACAAAGTGATACATAAATTGAAGGCATTTTTATTATTAAAATCTGACATTTGAAAAAATAATAATCTTTATTTGGAGAAACATGAGCAAACATGAAAAAAGATCAATTGGAATATTAACCCAAACCAACTTTCAATCCTTATTTCAGAATAATAGCTGATTACTTCTCCTTTTATAATTAAATTACTTTTAATTCCACATATGACCCCAAAACAGTTTTTAATCCTCAAATAAGAATTCATTTATTTTATTATTCAGAACAAGTAAACTTTACAAAAACTTATTGTGCATCATTTTTTCATGTGTGTTGTACTGAGGATTTAACCCAGGAGCACCCTACCATTGAGCTATACCCCCAACCCTCTTTTATTTTTTATTTTCAGACAGTATCCCCCTGAGGCTGTCCTCAAAATTGCAATCCTCCTTCCTCAGCTTCTCCAGTCACTGGAATTAAAGGAATGCACCACTGTTCCCAGCCACTGAGCATGCAACGTGCTTCACTACACAGAAATTGAGATAAATAACACAAGTCCTTATCTATAAGGTTCACAGCCCACATCTGGAAATTAATATGTTAAGTAGGATGGTATTATGGAAAACATTTAAAGTCAAATGCATTTCCTTCCTGACTCTACCACCTATTTACTGTGTCCCTTAAAAAGAACATATCCTCAGCTGAGCGTGGTGGCGCTTGCCTGTAATCCAAACACTTTGGGAGGCTGAGACAGGAGAATCACAAGTTCAAAGCCAGCCTCAGCAACGGCAAGGCGCTAAGCAACTCAGTGAGACTGAGATTTTTTTTTAAAGATTTTGTACTTAATGTGTAGCACTGACATTTCTCAGTGGCAAAAAAATTTGCTAAGTCCTGAAGTGGCAGCAGTTCATAGAATGAAATGAAGAGATAAGAAAAATGTCTATATTAAAAGGGTTTGGGATGGGAAGAATTTCAGAAATATTTTAAGGGAAAATAACTTTCTTTTAAAGATGGCCTTTCAACTAGGAAGTAAGGCCAGGGATAGGTATCACTGTATTATTGGACTAAGACAACTTCCACACTTAATCCACAAACCAAGGTGGGTTATAGGAGATCTTGCTCCAGGTCATACAAATTAACATTCACAGCAAAAGCAAAAACAAATTCAGTATTCTCTCCTCTAGGTCTGTTACTTGAGACAGTATTTCCTCTCTCTCAAGCATTTCTGAAAGATAATTATCAGGATAACAAAGATAAATCCTCAAAAATATGCTCTTACGCTGAGCATGCAAAATGGGTAAGTATGCATGCAATTGTAAATTACACAATTGGAGCCTGAGATGAATACTTGGGAACTTACCTCATCTGTTAATTCAAGGGACAAAGTAACATTTTAAAACTCTAACTGCAAAACCCTATCATGGTCATTTCTGTGTGCCTCATGAAAATAGGTAGTTTGCCTTGATCTTCAAAACTTCGAGGGAAAAATAGCTGCAAAATTCAATGATTTCCCCCGATTGGTTAATAATGAGTATTATCTAGGACACTCTCCCCCATCCAAACATACATATACTCATACTCACATACTGTCTCCCCCTACCGCCCCATGCACTGGCCATGCTACTGTTATGATGTGGCAACAAAATTTTACTGGGACCTAAGAGAAATAGGGAATTTCAAATTTTAAGAGAACAAGATAGTTTTCACTTTTTCCTTTCAGTTCTCTTCATATACATATTTCCCATCATTCAGTCCCTTTTGACAGAGTCACTGCTGCCTAGGAATTTCAAATACGAAAAGAAAATATTCGTATTAGGTAAAAGACAAATTATCTGGTTCTTCCCCTATCATTTTTTCTTTAGTAATGCACAAAGGCAAATGTTAAACATAGCTCTGTTTTGTCACTCACATGGGGTTCCTTGGCAAAAATATCTAGCATCTGGAGAAGAAAACACAAACGCCAGCCAATCTATTTGCTGTCTGTGGAAAACCAGAAGGGGTACTTTTAGAAGTCATATTTACCTCATTCTATGGAATACAATGGTTGGCCAATCCAACTAATTTTTGAAAGTGTGGATTTAAGAAAAAGAGATCTCTGCTTTAGACAACACAGAAATAAGGCATTTATGGAAGCAATATTGAGGATTTAGTGCTGTCAATTACCTACCACCTTAGTTCTGAATGGTGCTTGGAAGAGTGGTTCTGTAACCTGAACACTGAGATGTTATACAATATTTAGGTTCAATGACAGCTAAGAATAAAAACTTAAGAATAAAAACTAAGAATAAAAATTTAAGAAAGGTCACAACTCACAGGTGGAAAAAGCATGCATTTTGAGTTAAACCAATAGCAGTTTGATTCACATTACTGCTTCTAAGTGATATAGAGGTCTAAAGTAAGAGAAACAAAGTATGATACTGACATCTGATAACTACTGCATATATAGAAATCATTGTATTTCATGGTACATAGAGACAATAACTCATTAGGTTATCATTTTCATATTTTAAGCAATAAAAAAAACAGGATGACGAAGATGAATATAGTGAACACCCATTCAGGATGGTGTTGGATTTGAACTATTGTGTTTTTTTTTTCTCTTACAATACTACAAGATCTTACTCATTCAAATAATACTACAAAACCAAGGGAAACATAATAGCCAAAATTCTATTGATCCTATTCTCTTCAAAAAATAAAATGCATTAGAAAAAAATTGTTCAAATAAAAAGTTGTTTTTATAATGAATAAATTAGTTATCAAAGACAGAATAATTCTTGAGATGAAGAACATAAATCTAAATATCACCTCCTACCACCAGGATTACAAAAGCAACAAATGTTTTATGACAGAAAAATTTTTTTTAAAGAACAAAGATAAAAAGTAAAAGCTATATATGGATAAGCACTATAAATTCAAAGAGTAAGCAATTTCAGACTCTATATAAGTATTATAAGTGGTTAATGGGTATATGGAATATATATGTTTAAAATGTTATCAAACTTTGTGGACTGTTTTTCAAGATGTTTTTCCATTTAGAAATAATGAAGATGTTCTTCAATAGCTATACATTTACATTAGTGAATAAATGAGATCACACTATACAAATATACAATATAGCCAGCTAAAAGTTATTTATTGGATTTTTAATTTAAACCAACTCCTCACTATATAAAACACAATACTGTGTTGAACATACTTATATCAGAATTTTATGACGCACTCACGATTATTTCATTAAGGAATTAGTCTAAAAGTGAAATTGCATGGTAAAAAGGTAGGCACATTTTAAGGGATTTCTGAGGTAGAGTGAAAAACTGATAACCAAAAAGACTATACCAATTGAGACCTCTACCAGCAACATATCAGAATACCTACCTCCAGAAATATTTCTTACAAATGTTGAATGCTATTATTTTCTTATTTACTTTTAACAAATGTATAGCTAAAAATATTTCACAACTTTGATATGTATGTCCTTTGTTATCTCTCAGTATTGAGGATTCAACTCAGGTATGCTCTACCAGGGAGCAACACTCTCAGCCTTTTAATTTTTTTTTTAATTTTGAGACAGGGTCTCACTAAGTTGCTTAGGGCCTCACAAAGTTGCTGAGCCTGGCTTTAAACTTGCCATCCTCCTGCCTCAGCTTCACAAGTAGCCAGGATTACAAGCTTACACCACTATACCCAGTCAATATATTGTCTGTTTTATTGCTAGAGTCACACATTTGTTCACATTATCATCAGTTGTATTTTTTTTTTCCTTACTGGCAGCCTAAATTCAATTGTTTGAAATGTTTTTCTATCAATCTGTATTCCTTTTTTATATATTAGTGATGTTACTCTTTGGAAATGTTTATTGCAATTCTTTTTCATAATGAGTATGCATTCTATTTTCTTTTTGATTTCTTTTAAGTAATGTAATAAATAATCTGTGTAGTGAAAGTATCGCCCTTTTCCTTAATGATTTCCATCTAGGGTGTCAACTTTAAAAAGGTGAATTATTTTCAGATTATAGAAAATTTTACCAATATTTTATTGGTTTCCTCATAATTTCTTTTAAAAAATTTTAACATTTAGTCATTATTGAATTCATTTTTGAATATATAAATTATAGACTTTACATTCTTTTCATTAAAACTGGCAGACAATAGTGGCAACTTTATTGAATACCATCTTTACTGAAAACTAAAGGCCTATACATATTTGGAAAAATTTATTCTGTCAGTTTATTTAATCTGTCAGTTTATTCCAGTTTCAGAAGGGTATCAATTAAATTATTTTGCTTTATAACATTTTCATATCTAACATGAAAATACCAAACTCATTTTCTTTTTCATATTTTTACCAAGTATGTCTATTTGTGCTTCCAAATCAATTTTAGAATTATTTTGTTAATATACTTCACCTACCAAATTCACTTGGTACTCATTACAATTTGATTAATCTTGGAAAAACTCCCTATAATATGAACTATTCCCATCTTGGAAAACTGTATGTGTTTATGCATAACAAAAAAATCTTAAATTACTCTATGACATATTCTCCACATCAGTTCTATGCATTTCTTGCCATGCAAATGCACTGAGAAATTCCTGTTGTTTATAAATTACCCAGGTATTTTGTTATAGGAGTACAGACTAAGTCATTCATGGATCTAATAATTATAATTTATTCTTTTTTAATCTTTTTTATTTTGTTGTTGTTGTTTGTACCAGGGATTGAACCCAGCACTTAACCACTTAGCCACATCCCCATCCCTTTTCACTTTAATTTTTAAATTTTGAGACAAGATCTTGCTAAGGTGTGAAGGCCCTTGCTAACTTGCTGACTGGCTTTGAACTTGCAATCTTCCTGCCTCAGCCTCCCCAGTTGCTGGGATTACAGGTGTGCACCACTGGACTCGGCTAACTAGTCTATTTGACAGAATTTCAAAAGCATTCTTAAGAAGCATTTTCACCCTACTCCAGATGTTAATGTAAATAAATATATTTAGTGTTCCACTGTTAAATACAGTGGTTGCAGAAATTCAAATAGACGCTCTTTATCATGTTACTAAAATATGATACTACTTATATTTTAGTTAAGTTTTATTTTAAACTAGGAATGCATGATGAAAGTTATAAAATGTTATTTCTAGAATATATTGATACTGGATTTTTCAGAATAAAGGAGGTCACATTCCTGGCTGCTCCATGGCATGAATTCAGGAAAGTGGATAGGCAGCTTCTCCACAAGCTAGATGAACACAGAAAGGGGGTACTTTAATGGAGCTTAAAACTGGACATTCAAAGTAGACTGGGGACACAGGATGTTGGACATAACAAAATAAGGAAAAAATCCCCAGTGGCACAGCCGCTACAGGGCCAAAAGCTCCAGCCAGAGTGGTCCCTCAATGAGCACAGTAGAAGGATAAGGGAATTAAAAGAACCCTAATTTGGGGGAGGCACAAGGCATGTCTGAGTATGGGGCATTTAAAGACCAAGGACATTGCCCCAAAAAACTGAAAGACTCGCTGCACAATATCCTTGCACAGGGAAATAAACTGCCATCTCTCCTGATGGCCTGCAGAGGCCAAAGGAAGGTGTTAGGTCAGTTCAGGGTCCAGGGTGTCCAATTAGGGGGGCCGGCCAGGGCAGCTCCGGAACAGAGCGGCCAGCCACAGAGGCCAGCCAGACGCTGACGTCACCAGTAGAGGTGCCTCCTGTCAATCAGCGGTCTTTTCCTGACTTATCCAGGAAGGACTCTGACCTTCTCTTCCCGCCGTAAGCCCTCCCCTTCCTCACCAGGCCTTTTAAAATTTTCTGTACCCCAGAACACGTGCGCCATTCTCCCGGACACACTCTGATGGACAGGAGAGTTCAGCCCGAGAGCGTGTATTTCCAATAAAGCCTTGCCCAGCGGTTTTAATTCGCCTCCTTTTGGTCATCTGGCTTTACAGAAGGAACCATTTTGCAGCCCCAGAGAGGGGGGCGGCACCTGAGGAAGCTGATTCCTGGCAAACTCAAGTTCACCCCGAAATACAGGCCCAGTCAACACAACATAGAATGTGCTTAAGTGACCAGGAGAAAATCAAACACAGAGAGAGGTTTACACAGTGGGTAACTGGTCCAGGAAACCCACCAGGCTATATCCCTCCC
>CM053411.1:25534635-25618873 GCA_028644305.1 Xerus rutilus | reverse complement strand
CTCTTTATTTCTATGAGTTCAATATTTTTAGATTCCACACATAAGTTAGATCATGTGATACTTGTCTTTCTGAGCATGTCTTATTCACTTAAGACAATGTCCTCCACGTTCATTCAAATTGGCACAAATTACAGCATTTCCTTCTTTATTACCTCTGTATGCTATTCCATTGTATATACATACCACATTTTCTTTATCCGTTTACCCACTGATGGACACATGGGTAGATTCCATATCTTGGCCATTATGAATAGTCTATAGCGAACATGGGAATGCAGCTTTGTCTTCAGTGCACTGATGTCATTTTCTGTGAATATATATCTAACAGCAGGATTGCAAAAACTGATTTTAGGATTCATTATTCTACTGTTGTGGAAATTGTGGAATTTTGAATATTTTGAAGAATCCCATATATTCCGTAATGGCCATAATTATTTACATACCCACCAAAACTATACAAGGGTTCCCTTTTCTCCATATCCTCACCAACACTTCCCACTGTTGGTCTTATTGATACTACCCATGCTACTAAGTGTGAGGTGATATTTTATTGTGGTTTCAACTTGCAGTTCTCTGATGAATACATTGAGCATTCCTTATTATGCCTGTTGGCTATCTGTAAGTATTATTTTGAGAATTGACTGTTCAGGTCCTTTGCTCATTTTTTAAATTGTTTTCTTCCTATGAAATTGTCTGAGTTTCTTATAAACTATGGTGGTATTTTTTTTTAAGATGGAACCAGGCTGAACTTCCTGTTTCAGTATCCTCAGTAACTGAGAAAACAGGTACATATTACCACACCTGGATAAATTTTGGATACTGATACCCTATCAGATGTATGGCTTCAAAATACATTCTCCCGTTCCATAGGATGTCTCTTCACTCTGTTTCCTTTGCTGTGCAGATCTTTTTAAGTTTGATATAATCTCCTCTATTTTCACTCTTCTTGTTCATGCTTTTATAGTCATATCGGAACAAAATCACTGCCCAGGCAGATGTCATAGAGTTTTTCCTTTGTTTTCTTCTAGCAGTTTTACAGTTTCAAGTTCTTACATTTAAGTCATTAATCCATTTTGGGTTGATTTTTGCATATAGTGTGAAATAAGGATAAGTTTTATTCTTGTACATGTGGCTAATCAGTTTTTCTACCAACATTTCTTGAAGAGACTATTCTTTCCCTTTTTGTGTTCTTGACATCTTTGCTAAAAATCAATTTACCATAAATGTGTAGACTTATTATTTTGGTTCTCTGTTTGGTTCCTTTGGTCTATGTATCTATTTTTATGCCAGCACCACATTATTTTGATTACTACAGCTCTGTAGTAGATTTCCAAATCAAATAATGTGAAACTACCAGCTTCGTACTTTTTTGGTCAAGATTGTTTTGGCTATTCAGGTCTTTTGTAATTGCAAAAACTAATTTTAGGATTCATTATTTTATTGCTGTAGAAACTGCGGAGCTTTGATGGGGATGATACTGAATTGGTAGATCACTTTGGGTAGGACAGACATTTTAATAATACTAATTCTTCCAATCTATGAGCCTAGAGTATCTTTCTATTTATTTGTATCACCTTCATTTCTTTTGTCACTATTTTACAGTTTTCAATAGATTTTTCACATCAAAAAATTTCAATGAGCACCTCTATACTTACATCTTTACACTGTTTATATGAAAAGCTTAAATTGTCCTTGAATTCCTTTAGCATTTTAGGTTTAAGGAAAAAATAATCAGAAAGTGCATAGCATTTGTATGTAACACCTTCCCCTTCACCCCAAACACAAACTGTTACCTCTGTTGAAACATCTTGTATTAAAGTGGTATACTTTTTACAACTGATGAGGCAATATTGGAATTTAATTATTAACTAAAGTCTACAGATTACAATAGGGTTGGCTCTTTGCATTGGATATTAGAAAAACCACTGTTGAACTAGATCCTGCTCCTCTGGGTCCAAACCCTGGTGCTGTCAATATGCCAGCTTACCACTCTTCTCTCATGGACCTTGACCCCAAACTCCTTAGAAACATGGCCCTGTTACCTCTCAGAAGTCAGTTCAAAGGACCTGCCTCTAGAGAGACAAAAGAAACAGATATTGTGGATGAAGCCATCTATACTGCAAGGCCAATGTCTTCTTCAAAAACTAGGAAATTAAGAATGAAGCCAATAGAATCTCGATATATATCACCCTCTACATTTCTAAGTGTCTAAAGAAACTCCGAAAGTACAATTCCAAAAGTCAGGGCGAGAAAAAAAATGTATACCCTGGGAATCACTAATTTTACCATTCCTGAAAAGCCTGGTTTTCCACTTAATGCAATTTATGCTAAACCTGTAAACATAGGAAGAGGAAGTCATGTGAGCCTACCTATAGCAGCTAAGGCAAGAGACTAGACTGAGACTTTGTGAGAAAGTTTTTGACCTTTAGAATGATAAACCCAGTAAGTGTGGATTTGCTTTGCAAAGAGACAGCTCATGAACAAATCTTTCAGGACCTGGGCCGTAAAGGGAGCCTGGATAGCCACTGTCTCCAGTGCCTTGGGCAGCATTTTACAGCAAGATGTAAATAATCCTTTGCCTTTATCTCATAATGTTTTATACAGAAGAGAGAAGAAAGCATGTCTTTACTTGAATTCTTGATCAAGAATTTGGTAGGTTGCAGGGGTGAGTTGTTCAAGGGTAATTTGAAATTTTCTGCAGTATTAAGATGGTGCTTAATAAGAATGAATAATAATAAGGAAATTTCTAACAACAACAAAGAAATCACTGTCATATCTTCACCATTACAACATTATACAAAATAGTTTCATTAATCTAAAAATTTGCTGTGTGCCATCTCTTCATTGATCCAGTTGTTCTCTAAATCCTGGCAATCACTAATCTTTGTACTGTGTCCATTATTTTGCCTTTTCCAGCATGTCACATAGAGACACATAGACAGCAGACTTTTCAAATTGGCTTCTTTTCATTTAATACATATTTTCAAGTCTTGATAGTTCATTTCCTTTTATCATTGAATAATATTTCATTGTGTGGATCTACCATAGTTTATTTATCCAATCATCTAAGATATTCTGGTGGCCTTGAAGTTCTGTCAATCATGAATAAAACTGCTGTAAACATTTTACACATAGATTTTTGCATGGACATAAGTTTTCAACCCATTCGTGTTACTCTAAGGAGTGCTACTGCTGGATCACATGTTGAGACTGGGTTTAGCTTTGTAGAAACTATCTTTCTAAATGCCCGCATTATTTTGTGCTAGCAACAAAAATGAATCAATCGTCAGGGATGATAGCATTTCGTATTGCCAATGTTTTGGATTTCAGCCATTCTAATAAATGTGTAGTGGTATTTCATTCTTGTTTTCATTTGTGATTCCCTAATGAAATATAATGTGGAAAAACTTTTCATGTACATATTTGTCAATTGTGTATCTTCCTTGGGATTCGTTCAGAACTTTTCTTCATTTTTTAATTGGTTGGTTTGTTTGCTTCTTGTTAAATTTTATGAGTTCTTTCTATATTTTGGATACAAGTCCTTCACTAAATATGAGTTTCGTGAATATTTTCTCCCAGTATGTGCCTTGTTTTTTCTCTCTTGTCAGTGTCTTTTCCAGAGCAGGAATTTTTTTTTGTGTGTGTGTGTGTGTTTTGCTTTACATAGGTATTTTTATTTATTCAAATTAGGTTTATATGACAGCCAAATGCATTTTGATTCATTGTACACAAAGAGAGCACAATTTTCATTTCTCTGGTTGTACACAATATAGAGTCACACCTTATGTGCAGTCCTACATCCACCTAGGGCATTGCTGTCCATTGCATTCCACCGTCCCCATGTCCCCTCCCTTCGCCTCCCTCCTCTTTGACCAAAGTTTCTTCAATCTGCCCATGCACTCTCCTCCATTATGGGTCAGTGTTCACTCATCAGAGAACATATGGCCTTTGAATTTGGGGGGTTGGCTGACTTTGCTTAGCATGATGTTCTCCAGCTCTATCCATTTACCTCCAAAGGCCATAACTGTATTCTCCTTTAATGCTGTGTAACATTCCATTCTGTGTCTATACCAGTTTCTTATAAGAGTTAAGAACCTGTCCTGACAGTCACAGGAAGTCACCAGGGACCCTCAGCACCACTCTGCCTTCCCTGGACAGATCCACGGCAGACACACAGGAACAGGGCCATGATGCAGTGCAGTGAACGTCCCCAGCCAGATCAGGAGGCACAGGCCATTGTCCCTAAAGAGCCTGAAGGTTGACCATCGTGGGAACCCAAAGTTTGGGGTTTTCATCACGGCCTCGCACTGAGATTAGCTGTCTTCTATGGCTTCCAGAAACGTGGCTGTCAGTAGGATAACTAGGACTCCACTCGCACACGTGTTGGTCCTGGTCAACTTGGGTCCTCCAGGCTTTCACGGGGAACCTGCCATGGACCAGCATTCTCCTCCCAAGTCCTGGCAGCAATGTCGACCCACAGGCAGTATTTTCTCTTCATTTCAGAATAAACTGTCCCATCAGGGTACCATGTGCTCCACTTCTTGTTTATTTCAGATTTTTTGCCTTAAACCCTGTGGTGGGAACTGGTTCAATGGAGTGGATGCCATCACAGTGGGTCACCCTGATCCATCTTCCATTTCAACAGCCACAGGCTCCTCTGTGGCCCCTGGTGGCAGGCCTGCTGCACCCCTGGGCCACAGCCACTCGGTGTTACTGGGTCTGTGAGGTGTCCAAGCCAGCTCTTGTCCGATTGCTCTTGGTGGGCACCCAGCGCGTCACGGTGCCACGCCGCCGCCGCTCGCGCAGGATGCTCCCCGCCTAGGCCGCCATCTTCCGTCCCTCCGACCAGAGCAGAAAATTTTAATGAAGTCCAAATTATCAATGTTTTATTTCATGTATCATGTTTTTTGCATTGTATCTAAAAATCATTGCCAAACCTAGGGTCACCTAGATTATCACTTATCCTAACTTCTAGAAGTTCTATGGTTTTGTGTTTTATATTCAAAGTTCACATTTTCAGTTTATTTTTGTGAAAGATCTGTATCTGGGGTGGGTTTTTTTCCCCTTTTTTGTTCTTTTTTCTTTGTTGCATGTAGATGTCCAATTGTTCCAGCACCATTTGTTGAAAAAACTCCATTCCCCATTGTTTTAGTGAGCTTTTTTGCTGCTGTGACTAAAGGACCTGATCAGAAAAACTGTAGAGAAGGAAGAGTTTATTTGAGGGCTCACAGTTTCCGAGGTCTTAGTCCAGAGAAGGCCGGCTCCATTCCTCAGGGCTCGAGGTGAGGCAGAACATCATGGCGGAAGAGGATAGCAGAGGAAAGCAGCTCACATCATGGTGATCAGGAAACAGAGAGAGGGACTCCATTCTCCAGATACAAATATATGCCCCATAGCCATGCCCCAATTCTCACCTCCTCCAGCCCCACAATACCACTTCGATTAATGCCATCACAGATCAATTCACTGATTGGGTTAAGACTCTTATAACCCAATGATTTCTCCTCTGAACCTTCTTGCATTGTTTCACACATGAGCTTTTAAGGGACACCTCATATCCAAATCATAATACCCATTAAATTGCTTTTTATCCTTGTCAAAAATGAGTTGACTACATCTGTATGATTTGTTTCTGGGCTAAATATTCTGATCTATTGATCTGCTCAGCTATTCCCTTGCCAATACTACACTATCTTCATTCTTAAGTCTCAAACTCAGGTAGTGTCAGTCTTCCACTTTGCTTTTCTTTAATATTTTGTTGACTGCTCTGAGTGTTTTGCTTTTTGTATAAACTTCAAATATCAAAGAAATGATTTGTTCAAATTTTAAATGAGATTGCATTAAATCTATATGTACTGTAATGGGAAAAATTTAGATCTGGATGATATACAATACCCCTCCCCAAAACACGGAAAATACCTCCATTTATTTATTTATTTATTTATTTATTCGTTCATTTATTCATTCTTTGATTTATTTCATGAGAGTTTTGTCAGTTTCCTCAGACACAATATTTTGTTAAATTCATATCTAAGAATTTTATTTCTTGGTGCTAATATAAATGGTATTGTTTTAATTTCAAATTCCAGTTGTTCGCTGCAAGTATAAAGGAAAGGAACTGACTTTTGAATTTTGACTTTGTGTCCTTAATCTTGCTATAATTAGTATCTTCAGTCAGTCTGTAATTTCTTTGAGATGTTTTACATAAGCAAGCATGTATGCAAACAATCTATCTTTGATTTACTTTTCTTGTTTTATTGGATGTTAAATAAGAGTAGTCTAGGAAAACAGGTAGTTCTTGATCTTAGCAGGAAAACGTCTACTATCGCACTCTTAAATATGATGTTAGCTTTAGCTTTGTTTGTCCATGTTCTTTATCAAGTGAAGGAAATTCCCCCTCTATGTTAATTCGCTGAAAGTCTTTATGATGAATGGAAGTTTTTTGGCACCCATTGATATGATTGTATATTTGTTCTGATTTAGTCTGTTAATGTGATGAATTACATAGTTTATTTCTGAATGTTGAACCAGCCTTGCAGACCTTGAATAAATCCCTTTTGGTTGAGATGTATGTTTCCTTTTATATACTGTGGATTTGTTGCTTTTTTTTAAAAGATTTTTGTAGCCATGTTCATGAACAATATTGGTCTATAGTTTTCCTTTGTTATAAAATCAATTTTTGATATTTTGGTGCTGCTAGCCTCATAAGATGAGTCAGGAAGTATTTTTGTCCGATGCTATTTTCTGGAAAACACTATAGAGAATTGATGTAATTTCTTCCTTTGGTAGAATTCACCAGTGAGTCCACTAGTCCTCCTGTTTTCAATTTTGTAAGGGTCGTTAATTATTGATCCAATTTCTTTAAGAGATAAAAAGATTCAGATCTACTTCTCCCTATGTGCATTTAGGTACACTGTGTCTACTGCAGTTTGGATCTTCAACATATCCTAAAGACCTGTGTGTTAAAGGCCTGGTCCTCAGCCTGTGGTGCTATTGGGAGGGGTGGAACCTTAATGAGGAGGTGAGGCACAGTGAAAAGAAGTTAAGTTGGTGCATCCTTAAAAGACATACTGGAGCTGGGCACATGCCTGTAATCCCAGCACTTTGGGAGGCTGAGACAGGAGAATCACGAGTTCAAAGCCAGCCTCAGCAATGGTGAGGCGCTAAGCAACTCAGTGAGACCCTATCTCTACATAAAACACAAAATAGGTCTGGGGATGTGGCTCAGTAGTCGAGTACCCTTGAGTTCAATCCCTGGTACCAAAAAAAAAGACATACTGGGACCCTAGCCTCTTCCTCTCTCTTTTTCACTCCCCAGCCACCATAAGATGAGCAGCTTCCACCCCCAAACACTCCCACTATGATGTACTGTACAAGCACAAGCCCAAAGCAATGGGGCCAATTAGTCATGTACTGAAATCTCTAAAACTATGAGTCAAGATAAACCTTTCCTCTTTTCAAGTTGATTATCTCAGGTATTTTGTTACTATAATGGCAAGTTAACACAATGTCTTTTAAAGAATTGATCGGTTTCATGGAGTTTTCAAACTGTGTATAAGAAATTGTTCAAAATATTCATTTATTATTCTTTCAATGAACAGGGATGGGATTGATAGCAATGGTTTCACTTTCATTTATATTAGTATTAATAATTTGTTTTACCTCTTTTTCCCTTGGTTAGCTGATTAAAAGTTTAATAGTTTCGGGCTGGGATTGTAGCTCAGCGGTAGAGCGCTTGCCTCGCATGCGTGAGGCCCTGGGTTCGATCCTCCGCACCACATACAAAGCAATAAAATAAAGACATTGTACCCATCAACAACTAAAAAAAATTAAAAAAAAAAAAAAGTTTAATAGTTTCATTTTTTCTTCTAACAACCAGCTTTTGATCTTGTTTGATTTTTTTTAGTTCATTTTAATTAATTTGTGCTCTTAGATTCATTATTTCCTCTTTTTTTCTTATTTTGAATTTAATTTGCTCTTCTTTACCTAATTTTCTAAGGTAAATTCAGATTATTGAATTCAGATTTTCTCTCTTTTGTAATATATGCTATTAATGCTGCAAATTTTCCTCTACCCAATGCTTTCACTGCATCCCATGAATACAGATGAGTTCATCTTCATTTTTATTTAGAACAAAATATTTTCTAATTCCTCTTGAAATATTTTTTCTTTAACACATTTTCCCCCTAGAATGTGTTATTTAAACTCTAAAATTTTGAGATTTTCTAGCTATCTTCCAGTTACTAATTTCTAGTTTAATTTCATGTGGTCTGAAAACAAGTTTTGTTATGATTTCTATTTCTTAAACAATTTTTGAAGAGTGTTTTATTGTCCAGAACACGATCTTTGTCGGTGTTCTGTATGAGCTTAGAAAAAACGTGTATTCTGCTGTTGTTAGATGAAATATCTATAAGTATCAATTAAATCCAGCTGATTATTGATGAATGCAGTTCAACTATATCCTTACTGATTTCATGCCTTCTGGATTTGTCATCTACAGATAGAAGAGTTTAGTAGGAATAGATATTGACATATAAAATACATTTTAGTATCTTTCAAAATGTTTTTCTCATTTGATCTTTTAAAGCAGGGAATGATTTTAAATAATTTCCTAATACTATTTATCTTTGCATTCCTAACCTACTTTGATCTCTCATTTTTTGGTATATACTTTTTGTTTGATTTTTACATCAATATTTATAGTTAATGGTTCACATTTTTTGTGTGTGGTTTCTCTGTATTTTGAATCATTTTATGCTGAGTTTAAAAAATAATTGAAATACATTTCTTCTTTTCTTATAATCTGAATAGTTTGTTGTACAGCAATTATCTGTTGCTTGGAGTCCTAACTGAATTCAGTGTTAAAATCATCTGGATCTTGCCTGATTTTAATGTCTATGACAATGTTTTCATTTCTTACTTGGTTACTAGTCAATTTAGGTTTTCCATATATATATTTGTATCACTTTTAGTCATATATTCTTCTATAGGTCCTCAAATTTATTACAGCAGAGTTATACAAAATCTTCTGAGTAATTTCTTCTCATTCTGAATATTAAACAACTGTGACTTATTTATTCCTTCTTTCCTTCTTCTTTCACTTTCTTTTTGTAATTCTCCTCTTCTGGATATATCACTGTTGAAGTCCTGTGGAGTTAATCCTCACAACTTTTGTCTCTATATGCCCAATTCCCAGAATAAAGTCAATCCCAAGGTATTGAATATATCTTTACATTGATGAATTCTAAATTTTTATCTCCAGTTGAGATTGTACCCTGCCAGTAGACCATCTCATTAAAAATGACAAATAAGTAATTCAAGCTTAATATATCATACATGAAAGTCTTGATTCTATCTCCATTCCCCAAATCTACTATTCTCTCATAAAGAATAATAGATGTCCCCCATCTCAGTGAATAGTACCAACATTCAACCAGTTTGCTCAGTTCTAGAACCCTGGAATTATCTGATTGCTCTTAAAAACCCACATTCAACTTACCTTTGAAAATGTTTCTAACCACTTTAAATGCTACCATTCTAGTCCACTATCTCTTACTGGATTACTGTAATGGCCTCCAAACCAAGCTCTCTTCTTTTACTCTTACTGACTTACAATGTATTTATTTTCCATATGATAATCTGTATTAACCAACAAAAGACAAATCAGATCACCACTCCTCACCAAACTTCTAATGATTTCACATCTCATTTCAGAATAAAATCTAAAGTATTTACTATAGCCTAGAATAAATATCAGAAATCATCTGACTCCTTATTACCTCATCTCTTACTACCTGCACAAGTACTAGATATGTCACAGTTAGACTGACCCCTTTATACCTACTACTATACAGTTCTCTTTAGATAGAATACATATCCATAAGAAATCCAAATGACTCAACTTTTTATGTCATTTGCTTCATTTAGTTTTTTCCTAGTTCTTACCATTACCTGACACTATATTAGATTTGTTTATCATCTATAATTCATTAAACATAACCACTGTAAAGTCAGAAAACTCATTTATTTTGTTGATGCTATAACATTGCCTGGTATCTAATATACACTTTATAAAAATTTACTGAATCAATATAGGAATGAATGCATGTTAAGTATCAGTGTAGTGTTTCTGCATACTTCTTCATAAAACTTAGTGTTTTCTTCCTTGTAAATCATAAATTATAAATCTAGGGATGCATTACTTTTTCTTTCTTTCCCCAAGAATCTACTACAAGTCACATGGTAATTATGCAAGCAATATTAGTGATGCTGTAAGTTAATAAACATCTTCATTCTAAGAAGATGTAAGAGAGTGGGGAAAATCTTATGAACAAGGAAACCTAAGGATGCCAGCTGGATTATGTCACATATGGCACAAACAAGAGGGAACTCTACAAGAAAATACCTTGAAAACCTTCTAATTCTCACTGCCCCTTTTCCAGCATAAAGGTTTCCATCTGCTAGGGAAAGTTTTCTGGAAACAGTAGCTTAGGAAAATACACAACATGTAACTGTTATAATTACCATGTTTATATTGAGTTCTGGGTTAGCTAGTCTGAAACAACCCTGGTAAAAATAAACTTTCAATGTGTTTTAAGCAATCAGTGTTTCCAATAGGCACTGTCAACATGACCTTTAGTGGCTCCAGAACTTCTCCTTTACTAAGTATTTAACTGGCTCTTCAACCTCTATGGCTTCCTGTCTAGCTGTCATTTTCCCTCAGCATTTTAAATGTTGGAGCAATAACAAAACACACAAGCCATTCTTTGAGAGGATTTCTGAACATAATTTGAAAATCCATAAAATAAAATTAAAAAATTGAGACAGGATGGGAAAGAGTACTAGTAAATACAACATATTCTCCATATGATAGACAAACATAAATGAGTATCCCATTCTAATTCCATAACTCTTTCTACCTTGTATAACAGTGAATTATAGTTTCTCTAATATTTTCTTTCCTGGAGAAATTCTGGCTTTCACAATATAAACATTTTTGATAAAGTTATTACCCATGCTTCATAATAATGTGAGCATTTAAGAATACTTGCAATTCTTAATAAACTGCCTAAGGTCATTTCTGAAGCTCCTAACATTCTCATCATATTCTCAAAGTCATTCTCATGAAACTCAGGAATTCTTTTGTTCATTAAAATAGAATCAATGTTAATATGGTCAGCCCTCTGTATCTATAGGTGCACATCTGTGGATTCAATGATTGAAAATATTTGAAAGAAAATTCATTTCTACTAAACATAGACTTTTTTCTTGTCATTATTCTCTGAACAATATAGTATAACAAATACTTATGTAGCATTTACATTGTATAAGACATTATAGGTGATCTCCCGATGATTTAAAGTATCCTGGAGGATGTGTATAAGCTGTATGCAAATAAAATATTTCAACCATTTATATAAAGGATTGGTCCTCTCACAAATTCTGGTGTCTATGGCCAATCCCTCACAAATGCCAAGGGATAACTGTAACTAGACGTTACTGAACAACTTGAACAGAATGACATGAAGAAAATATGTTGTATATTGGATTTAATTTTATTGGTAATATAAAACAATTCATGGTCATGAAATGAACATATAACTCAGTCTAGTCACTAACTTAATCATAGATACACAAAAATTACTTTATTTTTCAATACTGCACTTTTTTCTTACCAACAGTTTTTTATCTCTCATACAATGTACTGACAGTATGAATCAAATCTGATTTCTTCTCTTGCACACAGGTATCAACAAATGGATAAAGAAAATCAAAATATGGAAAGAGGTAGACATTAGGGAACATAAGTCATGATCTTAACTCTATTATTATATATCTAGTTATCAATTTGTATATTTCAAAAGGGCAACAGAACTTATTTTAAAAAGAAAACAATTGAATAACAATAGCAAAAACTCAAACCACGAAGGTCAGTCTTTATGTTAGAATCCACGTTGCCCCTGTTACTTGTTCTGCTTAATACCTATTTTAAGCTCACATGACAACATGAAAGAGTTGATTAAGATTCTTCTAAGTTAAAGCATTTACCCTCCAGAAACTTATCTACCAATAATATTTCTTCTCTACAAGAATGTCAGTTTTCCCATTTGATCCAATGATGGATCAAAACTAAAGATATTACCTTATAAAATAATTATAAAAATGCCTACTCTAGGGCTGGGGTTGTAGCTCAGTGGTAGAGCGCTTGCCTCGCATGCGTGAGGCCCTGGGTTCGATCCTCAGCACCACATACAAAGCAATAAAATACATTGTGTCCATCTACAACTAAAAAAATATTTAAAAAAAGAAAAAAACTCTTAAAAAAAAAAAATGCCTACTCTAATAGCAAGGGATAGAAATTCCTACAAAAATTAAGATTTTTAAAAATCAGACACAGCGAGAAGAGAACAGCTAATGAGAAATTTTTAATTACGTTGATGTCAGCCATAACCAGGATTATTTATATTACAATTTAGAATTGTTGAGGTGATGGAGTCAACTTAGAAAATAGTTTTTAAAAAATAGGGTTTAAAGGACAGAGTCGTATATTTTTAGTTCTTTTTGATTAGCTCTGGTTGTGGGGTGTGTTTTGTTTTGTTTTAGTTTAAACACCAAAAACTAAAACAGGTATTTGTTTTTCAAAAAAAATAAAACCCTTCATAAGTACTTATTCTCAAAAGCATGTTATAAATTATCCTGAGAAAACAAAACCATGGTAATAGAATGCTCCAGACTATGTAACTAGAATATTTCCATAGTACTGAATAATCTCTTACCTTAAAAGTTGTGGTGCCATAGAGCTTGGTGGTGTGGACTGTTTCTGGAAGCACATTAGTGATATTGGTGATGAATTCTTCCAAGTACTTACAGGATTTCTCCAAGTGTGTTGTATTTATAATAATTTGGACAAGCTAAAAACAATAAGCATAAGTAAAAGTAACTTCAATATTTGCCCCCAGATTGAATGGCTCAATATGAACACACTGCTACAAAACAAACGAATGACCTATGGCAGAGGCCATCCACATCCTGTAAAGGGTTAGGTGCAGCATGTGCTTACATCATACTTTCTCTTTGATGACTTCTCTGACCTCCCAAAACATTTTGTATTTCTCTGCATTCTAGCAACACTTGTCACTCTATTTTAAAGACAGTTTTCTTCTGTTTTAAAAAGCCAGATGGAGAACAAAAGCTGCTACTCTAATGTAGTGCCTGCGAATAAATAACTGAGAAGGGAATTAACAAAGGAGAGCCCACTAAAAGAACAAGAATAACGAAAATAGCAATAAGAAGTTTCAAAATTAGGCGTGAAGAAAAGAGAGATGTTAGACTATATTGCAGTATATTAACAAACTGCATTAGTTTAGGAAGGAAAAATCATAGGCATTAAAGTCAGAGAAACCAGGGGACTAATCACTTGACAAATTATTGATCTTATAAGTTTCCCAAGGTTCCTAAGCCAGTTTCCTTTATCTGTAAAATGTTAATCATAATTTCTAACACACAGTTATTGTAAAATCTGAATACTCTGTTGTTGATACTACTTCCCCCTTTCTTATAAAAGAAATTCTTAAAGAAGACAATATTGAGGGTGGGGGAGTATCTTAGTGGTCAAGTGCATGCTTATCCTAAGGCCCTGGTTTCAATCCCCAGCAACAAAAGGAGAAAGAGGAAAAAGAAGAATAACAAGAAGAAAAACAGAAGGAAGAAGAAGAAGAAAAGGATAATACTGGTAAGATAAAAGTCACTCTCAGTGGATTAGTTGTAGAGGAGGATGAAGAAGAAGAATTATTATTTCTATATACAATTAAAGTTTGTTAAGAACTTCACAATTCACTTTCTTATTTTATTTTCCCATAAACCTGAAAAAGTAGGTTCAAAGCACATAATTATTACTTGCATTTTACTGTAACAGCAATGAAAATGAATTGGCTTTCTATTAATCACAAGACTTCTCTGGAATCAATATTCAAACCACAAGTCATCTACTTTCAAATTACAGACACTTCTAAACAACTTATAGCAGTACCATTTAAAATAAGCATAAGATGGCAGACCCAGCATACCACATGCTTGTGTAAATCCGGCTGAAATGTCAGATTTGAGATCTACCATCAACCAGACCTCTCCATACTTTGGTTCTACTCTCCGTTTGGAAGGAAGGAAGGCATGGAGGAAGGGAGAAAGGGAGGGAGGGAAGAAGTGGTACCTACTACTTATTTCTTTATTTTTAAATATTTTTTTAGTTGTTGATGAACCTTCATTTTATTTATTTATATGTGGTGTTGAGAATTGAACCAAGTGCCTCACACACATTAGGCAAGCGCTCTACCACTGAGCTTCAACCCCAGCCCCTACTTATTTCTTAACTATGAAACTATTATAACTTTTCATATTCCTTATAGTCTAAAAGAATGGACTCCTTTTGGTCTCTCCTTTCTACATTTAACTTTTCATTTTCACAAGACTACATCTGGCAGCAGGTACAGGGAGGTTCAGAGTATGACACTGAGGGCTAATTTAGGCCATCTTTTAGTCTAGTGAAATACTGAGTAAGGGGGAGAGTGGTAAGATAATACAAAGAGAAATTAGAACAAGAGATGAAGGGGGCACTACACATATTACAAATAATACTCAAAATACTGTTTAAAAATTGGAATTATACTTTGATAAAATCATTGTGTCATGCTGTGGAATAAGTAAACATAAAAAAGTAGGATTATAATCAGAAAGTACATTCATATCTCCTCTACAACACTCAGTACAGGGCTATAGCACTCAATTTACTCTCAAAAAGACTGCAAGTTCAAAGCCAGCCTCAGCATCTTAGCAAGACCCTAAGAAACTTAGTGAGACCCTGTCTCTAAATAAAAAATAAAAAGGGCTGGGGATGTGGCTCAGTGGTTGAGTGCCCCTGGGTTCATGCCCCAGTATCAAAAAAAAAAAAAAAGTACACGTCAACTCATAATTGTGCTTTATAAAGTAATGAGTTGAATTAAGGAAAAAAAGTAACCTTCCTCTTTAAAGATCACACTGAAAGTCTTAGGAAAACTGCTACTTTTGAAACACAATAACAAGAGATGCAGTTCCAGCAAATTCCCTTAGATGAAAAGTTAGGGCAACAATGGATCCAGGTCTCTGAATTATTCCCCGCAACTCAGCAGACAAGTGCATATATATCAGCAGCCACTTTCCATTCATCCAAAATATAAATCTGGAGACTTTCAAGTTTTGAACACATGGCTGCTACCTTCTATAATGTTAACTAAAACATCAGACTTTTAGCTTTTCAGTGCTCTAGGAAAAACACCCATCAAAACAAGTAATTTATCACCCTTATCCTTTCATTATCTTTCTCCTTTAGAGAAGGACAAAAATCATTTTAAAATATTTACACTGTCTAAATTAAATAATGCTTCTTGTGTAGGAAGAGGGCTACTGGCAAAGTTGTCTTGACATGGAAGTTAGAAAAGTAAGAGAGTTAATTTGTAGAAATTCTATTTTAAACTTAGCATTATCTATAGGGAACACATTCTGACTATCAAAAGAAATTCTAATAATAAGGAGGAATCATGTCATGTTATTGAAATAAAAAACAGTAGCAGTCAAAGAGAAAATTGTCCTGTTTTATAGAATATTGGCAGTTAAAAAAAAAAAAAAGGAGGCGGCTTCACTGCGTACAGTAGTAATTTCCCATGACTTTTTAGAGATCTGTCAACACAAAAAGATCACCATGAATTACATCAATTGACTGTCAGTCACTTTTGAAATGTTTCATTGCTGAGCACAGAATAGACTATTAAAACACTCTAGGATTACAGAAGATACCATGTCATTTTCAGAGGGAATAGTGTCTATTAATGAGCTCTAAGTGATCTCTACTCCTGAATGACAGCTACCACAATTCTTACAAGGGCATTTACAAATATAAAGTCAGATGTTTGGGAGATAATTTTGAACTTAAAGATGAAATGAAACAATTTTAAATATCAACTTTCTCCAAGTTTGTGCTCCTTGGATGATATTTTTAACCCTCAATTCCCAATCCAAATGGTCCTTAACATTGTTTCAAGGACACGGAACTAACAACAGGTTAGATATTGGTTATTTCCCATATCAAGTTCTATGAGAACCATCCAGAAGAAGAAAATATTATAATGAAAAATCATCTCTCACAATTTTGACAGAAGTCACTTAAGTTAAAAACCATTAGGAGTCAGACTTCCCCACATCACCTCCCATTTTCCTGGTACCAAAGAAGATCCACTGAGAAAGACACATAGTACATTCTGGAGATCATATCTCCTCCAACCCGGCTACAAAGAGCCCAGTGGAACCTGAAACATAATGACAGATGTTCTATTTTTGAAAGACTCCAGGAAAAAAAGAATCATCATCTTCAACATCTAAATCTAATCCCTAAGTTCCAAGATGAGGTTTACATTCCCAACTGTAACTCCCTCCTGGAGTATACACACCTGCTTATGTTAGAACTGCTTTTTGCTAGCTTTCAAAAACAGAAAATCAGAACACTGAAGCTTCAAGAGCTTCAACCCAAAGCAAGAAAATAAGAAGCCACACACCATCAATGCCTCCAAACTGCTGGATTTACAAAAACAAAAAGACCTAAGGAGAAGTATGGGTTCTCACAAAAATGAGTTACCCCTAAGACTTCAAGGGATTTTATCTCCTTTCCACCACAGCCAACGTATAAAAAGCTGTGTCAACTACTCATTTTATACCATCTCAAAGACTAAAACACTTAAAATATTAAAATATATGGACCTACTGATTCTGAATTCCAAGGGAAAATACAAAGTTCTATTTAACAAGACCTAAGTATAAAACTAATAACTAATAACTGCTATTAATAGGGACTGGAGATAAATGGTAGGTGAGAGATAAGAGGACAGAGCTATACAGTCATCAATCTGAATTACACAGAAAACAAAGCATAAGTGCAAAGCACTGGCCATTTCTTCAGGTCTCCTGGGACAGTATTATAAATAAATATAAATATCCAATATGGTGTCATTAACAGGAACTCTGAATATCTTTAACTTTACCTTAAGAACCAACCTATGGGGGATGGGGTTGTGGCTCAGCAGTTGAGCACTTGCCTCACATGTTTGAGGCACTGGGTTTGATCCTCAGCACCACATAAAATAAATAAAGATATTGTATTCATCTAAAACTAAAAAAAAAAATTTAAAAAAAAGAAACAACCTATGTATTTTCTTTCTTCTCTCTTTTTATCAATTAAGAGCCTAATATGTGTCAAGGAATTGGGATATATATAATTGTACACAAAGTACCTGGCTTCATAAAGATGACAGTAAACACATATACATATAAACATTTAGTATAATGTTTATACTGTAATAAACACTGTGAATAGAAGCAAGAATAAGGAACTACAGGGTCTCTAATAAATTACAAAATAGGTTGTATACTGAGTTGCTTAAATTCCTTGCTTTTGCTGAGGCTGGCTTTGAACTTGCAATCCTCCTACCTCAGACTCCCAAGCTGCAGGGATTGCAGGTGTGCGCCACCACACTCAGCATAACTATTATAGTCTAAGAGTGATAAACTGTAGTTTCATTTTTCTCCATGATACGGATATGTTGAAATTAATGTAGAAAAAACTATGGATTAGAATTTTTAAAAGTTTATTTCAAATCATATTCCAAAAGAAAACTTATTTCAAATTTCTTTTTATTTTTTAAACTGAGAGGGATTATATCAAACTTCTTAATTGTTGTTTGGCCTTAAAGTTATTCATATTCACTATCTTTCATCATCTGAAAATTAAGATATTGACACCAGGGTTATGCCAAAGAAATAGTTAATGTATTCTTAATAACTAAATATAAATAACAAAGTACTAGATATAAAATATAGATAATTCCTAAGAACTCTTATTGATATGAACTAGTTTATTATATCTTAATAAGATTTCTCATCTTTGACATCTTTTAATCAAAAATTTCCTTTTTTTCTGCTGGACTTAACTGCCTGCCCAGGCCTCTTAACAATGACAACCAACACACTGACTATTTCACTATGACCCAGGCACTGTTCTAAGTATTCAGCATGCTCATTTAATACTCACAACAATCCTATGAAATATGTGCTATTATCTCTATTTTACACAGAAAGCCAAGTAGTTTACCCAAGAATAGTTATTCAAGGAAGAACCAGAATGGGAACTCAGATGACCTATGTTAGGACATTCCCTTTTAAGCACACCTCAACTGTTCCTTCCACAGATCTAGAAGTAGCAGGTCTAGAAAAATAGCTGTAGTTGCTGAGTCACCTAGAGAGAATGACATAAAATTTGAGAAAGCAAGTTCTAATGTTGAATTGGTTCATGAGAAAGCAAAGGCCACACACACACACACACAAGCAAGAAGCCAGTGTGCAGAGAGTAAGAGAAAAGAATAGACCATATGGTCAGAAAAAAAAGATGAGATTTCAAGATATCATGTAACCCCAAAACAAGATTGCCTGATAGACAGACATTAGCTTAATAGGAACTTCAAAGTTCTATGAGAATTATCTTAGGTCCTTATGGATTTTATATGTTTTGTATGTTTATAATAATTCCATCATTTGAGTGGATTTCTGCTTCCTGACACAGAACCATTTCTAACTAGAAAATTTCCATGTTGCTATATACCTCCTGTACAATCTCTATCTTTGTTAGGATGAAATAATTAAATCAATATGAAAGGTAGTTCACTTGAGTAAAAGGGAATCATTTTGGAAAAAATAACTCAGATTTATGTCTCATTTCTACTATTTTGCTAGCTGTATGACCTCAGGGGCAATCTCCCTGAACTTTAATTATGCCTTCTATAAAATGGGAATAATAACACATGCCAAGCCTGCTTCAAATGTTACTATACTAAATGAAATTGTATTTGTGAGTGGGCTTTGAAGAATATAAACTGCTCCACAAATGTTACCTATTATGATGATGATTCCAGATGTGAAATCACTTTAGTTACTTTTAAGGATATAATGTCTTCTCTTTCCAGAGGTAAATGGTATAGCTCTTCAAAGATTTTCTGGTTTGCGAGGAAAAAAACACTTGATGTGTCCATGTCTATACATTACACATCATGATAATAGCCAAAAGAAATGAATTTGTGTGAAATGTTTCTTCAATCACATGCACAGATCCTGCTGATGAAAGTATATTTGCCTGAAAACATCCAATGACTTAGGAATAACTATCAGCATTCCATGAAAGAGTGCAAAAATTATAAGTGGTTTTTCCTTGATGATGAACTCCAACTGCTTCTTCCTATCATCTGATTTGTGCAGTGCCCTTGTAAAACAACAACGGGGTTAGGAAAAGCCTTTATCTTAAGATGGGCCTTTATCTTAAGATGTCACAGTAAACTAATGACAAAGCTACAACAAAACTCAAGAGTCTTCTGACACCAAAACTGTTTGTATCAAACCAGGTCCTTGCTGGTCTTCTTGTTTTGAAATGATTTTAAAGAAACTGCTAAAGTAAATGGCAGGAGAAGAGTTTTTGAGTTGTAGGTCTGGAGATGTAGCTCAGTGGTAGACTGCTTGCCTACCATGAACGAAGCCCTGAGTTCCATCCCCAGCATCGCACACTCACACATACATATTAAGAGTTATAATGAAGAGATAATTCACAAAATAAATTATAAATTTCCTTTCCTACTAGAGACTGAGAAAAGGAAAACAGTATAGTTTAATAAAACACAAGAATTTTCTAATTTTTACTCCCACTTTTCTTTTTTATAGGCCTGATTATGAAAAGAAGTTAGCCCATGTTCACATATATAAAGGCAATACCTGATATTTCTATACCAGGTAAACAAAACTCTAGAAAAATGAAGGAAGTGTCTTAAATCTTGGCTAGGGTGGATATCAATTTAACAAAAAAAAAACAGGTTGTTATAAGTGGAATTCAATCACTGCCAATGTCCCACCTTGTAATATTTTTTTTAATCTTAATAAAAAGAAAGTAAGTCACTCCAAAATCAGAAGTAGATGCTCACCTGGTTTCCAGCTGTCTTTACCTATAGGTCAGTATCATTAGCCATTTACTGAATGTCACTGTAATCTCTGACAGTGTATATTTTAAAATGTCAATTTTTCCTGGAGCAACTGACATTGAAAGTACACACCTCCATAGGTATAACAGATGGCCAACAGCCTTTCCCTTTTCCTGTGGAAAAGAAAATTTCTCCAAGCTCCCACTTTTGGCACTATGCTTCAGAGCATGACAGGTTGAGGGCACCACACAATCCTGGGTCTCCAAGAGAAAGGAAACTTCATATCTTTCTAAATTTTGAAACTACCTACCTATGAGCCAAATCTTCAGTTTGCCAGGATACTATTCCCAATGTAAGTATAATGTCCCTTCTCTCATTATGAGTGTATTAATTATTGTCTTTCTCTCACATTCCTCAAACCCAAAGCTTCCCAGTCTTTTTGCCAAACATTATATGCCAATAGAATACTTTACCATTCATATACATGAAATATCACAAAAACAAAAGCTAAGTCAATCATGAAGCAAGGACTATTGAGTACCATTGTCCTTGGCAAAAATAACTGAAGCAGGCAAAATGTGATATTTTGCTCATATTCTATGTTGTAAATGCATTGCCATTCATTTGAATAGGAATTTGTTGTCAGCTATAACCTCTGACTGAAAACAAAAATTATGATTAATGGTAAGTAATACAAAATCATTCTAAGAACACCAGAAAGGAAAACCAGTTAATCTAATGAAAATGAAAGGAAAAAGAAACAATTTTTTAGAAAAAAATAATAGATTTCTCAAAAGTAACCAAGAACAAATTTCATTTTGTACTTTCACTATAAGGAACCTTTCAGAAAGAAGATAATAAACCATGTAGAAAGTTATAATTAATTCACATTTGAGGCCCAGATCTTAGGACATCTTTCATATATTGGCTTGGCTGCTTTCATTAAGAGTTGCTTTACCTCAGTAAGCCCAATATTCTTCCTTTTAATGACATTCTGCAGAGAGTTGCTCAGAGTCCTGGTTAGCAACAGGTTCGTAGATTTACGAATCATGTCATCGACTTCTGTGGAACTGCAAAGTAAGTGTCAAGGTTAGTCATGTCAGGTAGAATTATTTTGGCAAACAGAGTGCCAGTCATGCTTGTCATAATGTTAATAAAATAATAGTAATGATACTAGTAACAGTACCAAATAATATTGACTTTATGCCAGAAAGTATTTGAAATACAAACTGTTTCAACTGTTGTTTAGCTGAAAAAACTTATTCTGCTTTCACTTTTGAAAATTCTTTTCCTATCATCAGAATTCAGCGCAGATTTTTTTTTTTTTAGCACTTTAAGGATGTTACTCCATTGTCTCTGGTTTACACATTTCAAACAAAAAGTCTACTGTATCGTTATTAGTATACCTGCATAGAATGTTTGTTTTCCTGAATGCCTTCCAAAGATTCTCTTTGCCTTGCTTTTCAACAGTTTTTTAAAAATATTTTTTTAGTTGCCAATGGGTCTTTATTTATTTATATGTGGTGCTGAGAATCGAATCCAGTGCCTCACACATGCAAGGCAAGTGCTCTACCACTAAGCCACAATCCCAGCCCCTCAACAATTTTAAATGAGGCTTTAAATACTTTTCTTTGTTCTTTTTTTTAAAATTTATTTATTTTTTTAGTTGTAGGTGGACAGAATATCTTTATTTTATTTTTATGTGGTGCTGAGGATCGAACCCAGTGCCTCACGCATGCTAGGCGAGCACACTACCCCTGCGCCATAACCCCAGCCCCCTTTTCTTTGTTCTTATTGCTGCTATTTATCTGGGTTAGAGGGTCTCAGATTCTTGAATCTCTAGTTTGATGTCTTTTGTTATTTTTTATACTCTTATCAATTCTCTCTCAAAATATTTCTCCTTCCCTCATCTCGTTTTTTTTCCTTCTTGGATTTACTTTTTAAAATTGCTCCATGGATCTTGGGTACTTCATTTTTTCCTTCACACATGTCTATGTGTCTGTCTGTCTATCTCTCTCTCTCTCTCTCTCTCCAGTGCTGGAGATCGAACCCAGGGCTTTCCACATGCTATGCCAGCACTCTTTCACCAAATAAGCTACAACCCAGCCCTCACTTTGAGTAACTTCTACTGATGTATCTTCAAGTTCACTGATTCTTTCCTAAGCTACTTGCCTGCTGATGAGTCCCTCAGAGATAATCTTTGTCTATAAAACTGTTTCATATTTCTAGCATTTTTGACTCTTTCCTTTAACTTCCATCTGTGTGCTAAAAGTTTCAATATGTTCACACATTTCATGCCTAACTGATAATTCCATCTCTCTACTTTTGTTGAGCCCTGAGTTTGGAGGGCTGAATAAATACAGGCAGGAATTGAGCTGTGTTTGAGTTGCGTTGTTGCTATGATTATTGTGGAGTCTCATAGATTTCAAATATCTTTAATAGTATAACAGGCCTACCATGCATGGTAGAGCCTCAGAAGGCTTTTTTTCCACAATGATTTTGTACCATCCCCATCTTTCAGCTATATCGGCATGCCTCCAACACAGAAAGTATCTCTCTCCCCAAATGCATGGCTCATCACCCAGTGGAAGACTGCTGTCACTTGTTGCTCAGTTCTTGCTAAGCTGTCAGCGAAGCTCTCTTTTGCTCTGGCCAGCCTCAATCTTAAGTGTATCCTGTGTGCCAGATGCTCAGAGTTGCTTCTGCCCTTCTTCCAACTGTAGAAGACCTATTAATGGTATAAGAGCCTGGATGCAAGACTATTTTCTAACCTTTAGCAGAGACAGGAAGTTTCTTCTTCAATTCCTCTAGCAGTAATAACAATTCTTTCCCGGTTTCCTAGAGAGAGGGTTTTCTGCCATTTCCCAGATACCATGAAAGTGTTTGTTGGGCATGAGTGAATGTTTCAAACAATGAGGAAGTGGGGCTTTATGCCTTTTTCAAGATATTATCTCATCCTCTTCTCCATGCCTACAACATCATCAGTGATTCTGAGCTCCCACCCAGCCCACAATCTTTCCAGTGAGCACCTAGTGGAGTCCATGAAGAAAACATATATGTAAATAACTCCTAAGTCTGAGACTCCCAACTAGGAGTTCTATCCTGCCATGCTAGCTCACACTAAGGTGCTGGCAACCCCATAAGACCATAGTTGGTTTTCCCCTTCTCCTGTGCACTGTATCTCTCCCTAAGAGGAGCCAGTCTCATCTGTGGTTTCAGGATACTTAGTAGCTCTGTAACTTCAGCTCTCTGACAGGTTCCAGAAGAGTTTTAATTTTTTAGCTTACATGTTTTTTTTTCTCATTGTTATAGAGGAAGAAACACTCTTTCCATGTTTCTCTGTTGTAACAGAAATGAAAGTATATCATAACAATCTATTTTTAACTACTGTGACAAAATAAAATAAAATAAATAACAGAATGTTATGCATGTGCATGTATTTACACAGAAGAAAGATTTAAAAGAGTGTAATTACCTTATTGTAGAGTTTGGGGTCTTTTGTAATTTTCTTCTTTGTACTATTCAATATTCCCCAAATTCTTTACAAAGATCTAGTTTCATAATTAAAACAAAAAATCCTGTGTGTTTATATCCTATTTGTTTTATATCAAGTGCTAATGCTAGAGCATCACTTTTTAATCACAGAAATGCCATTTATTTATTGTTAAAATAATCCTTCAGAAAGAAATTTTTTGTCCTTAGTATTCATGCTATTACATCTTCTGTCAAAATGATTTTCAGCATTTAAATCCAATGAAAGGGAGAAAATTTTTGCAGAAAAGAAATGGAACTTTCATTTAAGACAATGATTACCTTAAAGAGATATAAAACAAGAAAAAGACTGTACAGAGATTTTTGAGATTCCTTTGTTTAAGAGAACTGTGTGCGTGTGTGTGTGTGTGTGTGTGTGTGTGTGTGTTTTGTGGTGCTAGGGATTGAACCTCGGGCATTGTGCATGAGAGGCAAGATGTTTTTATATATATTGTCTTATATGCCATATTAATTATCATCCTAAAACAGCTATGATTGACTAAATACTCTCTGTCACTCCAGGTGATAAGGTAAATGACTCTAGAATAGAAGATAAATATTAATAACCAAAGAGTAAAAAGTAGCTATAAAATGCTTCCAACTTGAATATTCCATTTAAATTGTCAGTGTGAAACAAGTCAAAGGGAGATTTCAGGCAAGACTTTAATACAGTATGGTATTAATATATAATACATGCAAGAAAAAGGAATTTGAACCATTTAGATAGTATTTATTTAGATCTCATACTATCCTTTTTCCAAATTAACTTGTTCCCAAGAAAGAAAAGGTCAGAAAAGGTCATATTGCAATGAACTTACACTAATTTATCTAGGTAATATACTTAACAATACCCTATGACCATTCTACAATAATGATGTTATCTGATCAGTGCAGGTGGAGGATAGAAGTCCTGGGGAAACAATGTTTGGTGTATAAATTTCAAAGACAATCTCATTTGCAAGACAACATGTCCCTCAGGATGTGGCCCAGTGGTAGAGAGCTTGCCTAGAATGCACAAGGTCCTGGGTTTGATCCCCAGCAATGCAAAAGAAAAAGGTAAGTAATGGGGAAGTTCTATGAAATAAATCTTATTTTCAGAGAAAAAGAGCAATTAATTACATAAGCCCTATTTTCTTTCATAGTAAGAAGAGTTCTCAAGCATGTGACTCAAGGTAGTTGACAATTAAGTTTATTTTAGAGTAGTCCAGCATACTATACTTTCCATTCATTCATTGTTTTTTTAATTTATTGAGTTGAATACAGCAGAAATTGTATTGTATAAAAGATACTGTTTCTACCCTACAAGAGGTCTTTTTTAAACACTCTCAACTTGTTTTTAATGTTGGATCATATGTTGCTCCTGTTTATCTCTAGCATGTACCATTAATTGCTTAGTCCTTGATTAGATGAGATACTCCTTGATGATAGAGATCCTATTTTTAACATCTCACTGTCTTCACTACCAAGCAGCATCTAACATAATACACTGGTCATAATGCATGGTAAATAAACCAATAAATGAACAAAGAAATAAAGAAGCCCATAGTCTAATGCATACAGAAATATATATACATAAGTAGAGCAATAATAATGTTTCCAAAGAATCTTATCTGTGATTCTTCTGCCCTTAAAATTTCATCAAGTAGAATATTAAAATTAGTATGTTATACTATAATTTTCCAGTAAGTTCTCCTTAATAGAAGTATTAAAGTATAAATCTGTAAAAAACAGAAAATAAGATAGGTAATGTAAATTTTAAAACTAATCTTAAGTTGCCATCTTTCCCTTTCCACTGTGACTAAAAACAAAAGTGCCATGTAGTAAAGGGCTAATATTAGGACTCAAAATCACAGATGAAGGGACTATCAAAAAATTTTCAGAATATTTGTTTAGAGAGAGCCAAAATCTTTCATTTTTACTCTTTCATACTATACCTTAGATGAAGATCTTCTGAAAACTTCAGACATGCATAGATAAATTCTTTAATTTGGTTGTAAACTTTTGGCACAAATTCAGAGAAAGGAAACTTCTTTGGGAATGGCTGCTGCAAATGCAAGAATTAATGAAAGAAAGTCACAAACATACAATGGATATTCTTATAAATTATTTCAAACACAAAAGGAACTTTCTTCCACATTCGGAACTGTCTGCTTAACAAGCTCAAATTTAAAACAATGTCTTCAAAAGTTTTTTGATACTAAAAAAAATAAGGCTTAAATTAAAATGAAACAAAAATCCAAGTGTTCTTCAACATGCGGAAGGCTAAACAAATTGTGGCACTTACTCAGCAATTAAAAGAAATAACTACTGATATATCCAACAAGTTAAGTCTCAAAAGCATTATGCTAGTTAAAGAAGTCAGTCTCAAAAGGTTATACTGGATGATCCCATTTATATGGCACTCTAAAAAACCAAAGTTGATAGATAGAGACCAGATTGGTGTTTTCAGGTGTGGAAATAGGGGCAAAGGTTAATTAGAATGGGGCAACATGAGGAAATATGGGGAACGATGGAACTGTTCTGTATTACCATGGTAGTGAAAACATGACACAATATATTGTCAAAAGTAACAGACGACATACCCCAAAAGGTACATTTTACTGTGAGTCCTGGGGACAAACGGTCTTAAGAGCATAATAAAAACAAGCATTTCAAAGTGTAAATCAAATTGGAAAATCTCCAGCAGTCCTCCAAACCCTTCAGAGGTGATTGGACCTCAATGCCATCTACTGATTGCCAAATCAGGGAATTCTGTTCTTCTCAGCACCAAAGACAGTCCTTGGAAGTGTGTTACAATTCTAATCCATTGGGGAGAAGGTCATCATTTTCAATAAAACTGATCTAATGAAAGCTTCTACAGAATGTCAACCAAGGAAGTTTATTTGAAAGCATTCCTTACCTTTTCCAGCTCTGTATCTTGGAATGGGAATTGTCCTACTACCTTTTTATACATCTCCTCACTTATTACTGGTATGGGACTGTAGTTATCAGAATCAAGTATGTTTCTATAGAAAACAATAATTAAAGAAAGTGAGGGAGGAAAGAGGAGCAGTGGGAAAATCACAAGCAATTTCATGATGAATGCCAATGGCCAATGGCTGTATATATACCACAACTTCAAAGTTACACTTCCCAGTGCCTATTATATATATATGCCTTCTATAATACAGCCATTTGGTTTGAGATAAAATCATCTTTTTATTTCCTCATTTTTAATTGGTGCACTATAGTTGTACATATTGGCAGGATTTTTTTAACAAATTCATACAGGCATATAAAATAAATTTTTAAAGCATCTTTTAAAAGACTTCTTTTTTTGTTTGTTTGTTTGGTGCTGGGGATAGACCCCAGGATCTCATACATGCTAAGCTAGCACTTTACACTTTACCCGGCCCTAAAATCAGTTTTTAAATAAGACAGAAAGAAAACTATGCTCTAAAACAAGTAGAAGACAATTGTAAACAAGATCTTGCAGTACTTGAGATTCACAAATGGGACAGAAATTTATGGTTCTCTATAAGTAGAAACCAGCCTACCAAAATCAAAACACAAGACTTACTGAAGTGAGTAAAGGCACCAGATCAAAAGTACCTAAGCCTGCAGCTTTATCCTGTTGTTAATTTTCAGAAAATCCTATAGAGATAACCCTCCCCTAAAAACAATTATCACCATTAGCTAAATATAGATTTTTGGAAATATATCCATATTGATATACAAGTGAGTCTGACTAAATGATGACCAAGGTTATGTTCATGAACTATAAAAAGTAAGATTAAAAGAATCATGTAAGACCTTAAAACTATAATAATTTGAAAGCAGGATAAGCTAATCAGGGAAAGGTATCATGCAAAAGGCAAGATCACCACTTAAAGGAGTGAGGTTTAAAGAGAAGAAACTAATGAATTGACATAGGATACATGCCTAGAAAACAGTCCCAAGACACATTTGTGAGTGGTAGACGTAACAGAGTAACTTTCTTATTGCATCCAAGTTGTAGTAACTACTCAAAAAAACATGGTTTAAATAGTGGACTATACTAATCCCCCGTTTCTGAGCATGAAGAAGAAAGTTGACAGATACCATAACCATATCCTCAAAACAGTTTCCCTTAGGTGGGCACGGTTGCGCATGTCTGTAATCCCAGCACTTTGGGAGGCTGAGACAGGAGAATCGTGAGTTCAAAGCCGGCCTCAGCAAGGGCAAGGTGCTAAGCAACTCCGTGAGACTTTATCTCCAAATAAAACACAAAATAGGCCTGGGGATGTGGCTCAGTCATCGAGTACCCCAGAGTTCAACCCCCTGTACAAAAAAAAGAAAAAGTTTCCCCAAAGCCTAAACTATTCCTAAAGCCACAAATGCCACTACCACATAAGTGAGCTATAAAACTAGACATGATCCTCAGAGAAAACTACAAATTGGAATAAGACACAAGTTGATCCAGATGATATGAAACAATGAATCTGACATTCCCAACACAGAAGACTGGATATCTTAGGAATAGCATTTTTGCATATTATCGCATTTTATCTGAATTCTGGAACAGGACCTGGAGTAACTAGAATATTATATGCCACATGTAATTGCTTTCTATTACATCTGAAAACCCTGTACATAAAGATGTGTATACATACTTGCACATACATGACTACAGTTTCTTACCTGAAAATACCTGCCCATTTCTTCAGTAGAGTTTCACTATACTGATCTCTGATTTCTAACAGCATGTCAAAAAGTTGATTTACAGGAAAACCATAAACCTGAAACAAAGTAAGAAAATACCTTCATTTTATATGGTGGCATTTTTTAAAGCAACGTAAGAGGGATTAAGCACTGAAAGACATTTTGTTCTTTAGACAGTTTAAATGAAACCATGATGGGAAAATCTTCTATTCTCATCCTAATATTTAGTGTTTAATCACAAAGGTTAAAAGAAACATAGCAAAATGCCTAATCCAGTCAGGAAAAAAAAAAGAAAATGATAAAAATTAAAATTAATACACATTGGTATGCTGATAGCAAAGTTCTCCCTTTGACTCTCCTTAACTCTTATTACCTATAGCAGCAGGCTTAAGAATAAGGAGAGAAAATGAAGATGGTACCACTTTCACCACATCTAAGCTACTCTCTGGAAGGTACCATATGGTTCAAATCAACCATCATTATTCAAGATGTTAGTTAACCAAACCACAAAGTCATTCAGGTACCACTCCCAAATTAAGAACATTCTAAAAAACCAATGTGGCAAGTTGTGTGATTGATTGATTGATTTGATCTGGAAAAAAAAGGGGGCTGGGAACTAATTATAAGAATATAAAGGGTGAAAATATCACATAAAAATGCATTACATAAAAGGTGAAACCTAGGAAATGCAATAAATAAGTAAAAAGGTCTAGCTCTAGAAAAAGAAAAAAACTACTAAGAACTAAAGTACATATCCAACCTTATGCAGACATGATGAGAGTCAGCGTTGATGAAATACTAAGCTAGATGAACATACATAAACAGAACTCACATACCTGAAGTGTGTCAGCAAAAAGCACAATAAGGTTCTTCAAGTCTAATACAAGGTTCGGATCAGAGCAGTAAGACTAAAGAAAATAAAAACAAAGGGGGAAAAAAACAGTGATGAAAAATACAACAAAATTTTTGCTTATTAAAGTAATTAACACTGCACCTGGTAAAGGCTCTTGTAGAAAGGGCCTAACCATTTCTTTGCACAAAGTATCAACAGAATCAGGGAAAATATGGATAGAGTTCAATAGCCACAGTCTACATTTTTAGCACTTAGAAATTAAAATGAACACTTTAAATCTTTGGTTAAAAAAGAAACCAAAATTGCTTCAGATTATTTCTAAATAACAATAAAAAAATTCAGACCAAAACCTACGATATACGGCTAAGGCCACTTTCAAAATGACTTTATATCTTTATATGCAAACATTTTGAAAACAAAGAAGATTGAAAATGATCAAACTAAGCACTGAACTCATGAAACCAAGTTGGGAGGCAAATAAACCATAATTATGTCAAAAAATGAAATTGATAAAATTAAAAGTAAAAATTAATGACATAGAGAAAATATGAGTTAATCATTTAACCCAAAAGTCCAAGTAAAAGATAAAACAGTAACATACACAAATCTTAGGCAAACCTGGTTACACAACAGAGAAAACGACAGGTAAATGGATGGAGTTGAAGAATATCATGCTAAGTGAAGTAAGCCAATCCCAAAAAGCCAGGGGTGGAATGTTCTCTCTGATAAGTGGATGCTGATCCATCATGGGGGGGACATGGAATAAGTGGAGGAACATTGGATAGAGCAAAGGTAGAAAGGGGGCAAGGGGATAGGAAACATCATGGAATGAGATGTACATCATTATCCTAGGTACATGTATGATTGCACGAATGGTGTGACTCTACTTCATGTACAACCAGAGATGTGAAAAATTCTGCTCCATTTGTGTACAATGAATTAAAATGCTTTATGCTGTCAGGTATAATTGATTGGAACTAATAAGAAAAATAAAATGTTTCAGAAATTTAAAAAAAAAAAACTAACATCAATGCAAAATATCCCTCTGTTCTTCCAGTTGAAGTTCTTTAACTGCAATTCTATTTGCCTCCTACCATATGGTCATTTCAGTTTTTCCTTTTTATTTCAATATTATTTCTTAGGTAATTTTAATTTATGACTACATCTTAGTAATCATACTATAGAACTTCATAACTCTGACATTTCATGGGACAAATGACATATTCAAATCATGCTATTTTAAGTTTTCTATATACAATGATTTCTTTTTAAATTTTCTTTCATGTTTCTATTATATAAGAACACTTTAATTATGATATAGTGCTTAATCATATCATTTCTTCCCACTCTTAAAATAATCATGTCTCCATTAAAATATTTTTGAGCAGAATTTCTCTCCTTTTGTATGAATTATTAATATCATTACATTACAAATAATCAAATATTTAGTTACTTAGATTACTCTGTGAATAGTATGCACTTTTTGCACACATTTTATTTAATCCGATCTCATTTTATATTTTGGATTTCCTTCCCATTTTTGCAAAAGACCAATAAGAATCTTTCAAAAACAGGATGAATAACCCCTTTCTTTAGCCCTCAAACTAAAATATAAAGGATAAGATATAAAAATTTGTTTCCTGTCACTTATCTGCTTGACTCTCAATCCTTTCAACTTCAAGAATCTGGTTTTCTTCACTGCAGGAAAATTTTTTCACTTATTTTGTTATTATAGTCCCCTTGTTTAATTATCCTCTCTTTCTAAATCTCTTATCAAATATATCCCATAATTTATATCAATATCCATGTTTCTTAGCTTTCCTTTCCTATTTCCATCTCTCTGTGTCTTTGTCCTATATTTGGGGACATACATTTGACTTCACCTTCTTGCTTACATCTTTTTTTCTCGATTTAATATTTGAATTGAATTTTGCAATCTAATAGACATAAATTTCAAAGAATCCATGTTTTATTTTGGATTCAACCTTCTCTGGCTTGTTTTCTTCATTTCCCTCTTTCCTACATTTCTTAAAATCATGAATATAGTAGACATAAACAAAAATTAATAAAACCTGTATGTACAATTTTGCCAATTCAAAAAACAGAACCCCAACAGCATGCCAGACCCTCTTGGGGGTTTTAATCACAACTTCATCCCTCCTTAGTCAGAGAAACAACATTCTAAATTTGATGATAATCAATCCCATATCTTTCCTTAGTTTTTCATTTGTTTGTATTTTTTTAACTAATGAACTATATATTTGAGAAGTTTTAGGTCTCTTATTTGCTCTTGACTTTCAAATTGGCTTAAAAAGTATTATAATCAGGTTGTAAGGAACCAATCCTCCAATAATAAAAGTATTGACATTCTGATTGCCATTAAACCAAATTTATTGATAAATCTTAAAAAGAATTAATACCTTTATAATAATAACTCATAATTAATGAATATGGTATGTCAGTTTTACTTTGATCTTCTTTAATTTGTCACTCAATAATATTTTTAGAATTTTTCTCCATTGAGATCTTGACTATCTTTTGTTAGATATTTTTCTACCTAATTTTTATTTATGTTATTGTATAAATTTTATCTTTCAAATTTAAACTTTATTCCAGATTTATAAAACATGAGAAATTTTATATAATGATCTTTTAATCCAGGAATCTTAGTAAACCCATTTACTAATTATAATTTTTGTTAATCCCTTTGCATTTTCAATATATCACATCATATCTGCAAAAATGACAAGCTTTGTTTCTTCTCTTTTACTTATTTTGTTGTCCTTACAACACTGCAAATGACTTCAAGTACAATATAAAATACTAATGGTAATTAAAGTATAAAGTACAATAAAAAGGACTAATGGTAATTAAAGATGATACTATAGTTTTTTGAGAATGGTTTTTATCATGATAAGTTATATAAAATTCTTTTTTCATAATTTACTGAGATAATTTATCACAAATTTATGGTGTCACTACCCCGCATTCTAAGAAAGTATCACATCACCCATGTTAACCTAGGAAAAGTTAAAACTCCTATTATTTGCAGTACAGTATCAACTGAATCCATATCACCTTTGTATCACTATAATATTGAAAAATCCTAAATGGAACCAGAATAAGTAAGAGACAGAATGCATTGCTAAATTTCATTTATAAGTGAGATGCATTATATAAATATTTACCAAGTTTAAAGTCAGCAGTGAGAATATTGCACATATTAATACATGAAATGTTTTATCTTTCAAAATATTTCAACCTACATAAATAATTCAATCAGAAAAACGTAATTTTTTTGTGTATGTGTTTTGTTTTGTTTTGGTGCCGGGGATTGAACTCAGGAGCACTCAACCACTGAGCCACATCCCCAGCCCTATTTTGTGTTTTACGTAGAGACAGGGACTCACTGAGTTGCTTAGCACCTTGCCGTTGCTGAGGCTGACTTTGAACTCGCGATTCTCCTATCTCAGTCTCCCAAAATGCTGGGATTACAGGCATGCACCACCACACCCAGCTAGAAAAAAGTAATTTTAATATCCACATATAAAGTTGAGGAAAATGTATAAAATTTTTATAAACAAATAAAATAATCACTCAGATATAGTGTTTATTTTGGGATTTGTTTAGATATGTGGAATGCTCTTATTTGTTTAGATATGTGGGATACTCTTATGTGGGATGCTCTTAGATATGTGGGATGCTCTTATTTTGTCTGGCTTGCTGGGTAATGATAATACACTAAATGTTGTCATGAGATATAATTAGCATTTGTGGCACCAATCATTTTCTCTTGATAGGTAAATGGTTTACTGAGTCAATCTGCAAAACGCTGAATTTTTTTAATAACTGTTGATATATAATTCCCATACAATACAGCTTTCCCATTTAAAGTATATAATTCAATGGTTTTTAGTCTTTTGTACAGCTGTTCCTCAGTATCTGTGAGAGATTGATTGCAGGAACCTCCATGTCAATTATATACATTTTCATTTATAGATTTATTGCACAACAAAACTGTATCACTAATTTGGTGTACAGAGGTACACAGGGTAGGAGAAATATAATAAACTGATTCTTGATTCTCAAGCTAATCCAGAAGAACAAGAGGATAAATAATTATTGTATTTTTAAAAGATTTAAATGGATATGCATGCCCAACAAGAAATTAAACCATAAAATATCAAACATAATAATTACAATAGTGTTTATTGGCTCACGAAAAGTGGGGAATAAATCCTTCAATCTAGAAAAAGACCTCAGTGTACATGTAACATTTTACTATATGATAAAGATGATATTCAAAATGTATAAAGGACAGGATGTTATGGACTGAATATTATGTCTCCCTAAATTGATGTTTAAGTCCTAATCCATTGTGGGGCTATATGTGGGGGAAGGACCATTAGAAGATACTTAATGCCAAATGAGGTGATTAGGTGAGACCTCAATCCAATGGGATTGGTTTACTTATAGAAGGAGAAAGAGACGTGAGAAAGCATTTTCTGTCTGTTCCCCCGCTTTCCTCCCCTCTCCCTCTCTCCTGTGCACGTGTGCTGAATGAAGGCACACACTGAGTAAAGGCCAACTGCTGACATAGGCAAAAGGCAGCCATCTGTATGCCAGGAGAGCTCACACCAGGAACCAAACGTATTGGCACCCTAATCTCCAACTTTTGTTTTCTAGATCTGTGAAAAAATAAATTTCTATTGTTTAATCCATGTAGTCTATGGTATTTTGTTAGGGCAGCCCAAATTGAGTAAGACAATAGATAATTTCAATAGTGTTGCTGGGAATAGTGAGTTATTTTCCAAAATAAAGATGGAATCCAATCTCATACCTGGTGCTAAAATAAACATTTTTATGTTTGTGATATATATGTAAGAAAATGTAACTACAGAAGTACTAAACGCAGATATAGAAAAATAATGACATAATCTTTGGAATGAAGAAGATATAATTTATAAACTAAAAGATCAATTTATACAAAAGTTTTATAGTTTCTAAAAAGCTGCAGAAAAGCAGAGAAAAGACACATGAAACTAAGAAACAATATTTACAATATATATCACACTGAGTTAACTTTCAAATTGAAAGCTAACATCTAGGCTTTATTAAGAGATAATAAAATATTTTAAAGTCTATTAAAATATGAAATAAAGGTAGTCTCCTCCTTCTCCTCCCTCTTCCCTCTGGTTTCTGGCCAGGAGGTGAATAGGCTTGCTCCAAGGGACTGGTGCCAAGATGGAATTTACTGTGTCAGCACAGTTCCGAAGCAATGAGACCAAGCAGTCATGGACTAAAATCTCCAAAACTACAAGGAAATTAAATCTCTTCCCTTTATAGTTGACTATATAAGCCTAGGTGTTACCTTGATACCTTTTTTCCTCTCAGCTCTTATATCTAATCCATCAGAAAGTACAGTTAAAATCTCATCTCTTAAAAAAAAAATCTCTAGAATTTGTCAACATATCACCATATTATGACTCTCATCCCTTGATCCAGGCTCTCACCACCTCTTGTCCAGAATACTGGACTAACTTACTAATTGTTCTCTTCATTTTTTCCCCCTCATCAAACCAACCATACTTTAGTCAAAATAATGTATTTAAAATGAAATCTGATTATTACACTCCAATTAACCCCACCCCCATATCCAGCCATCCCCCATTCCCTCCTCCCTTCCTTCATTAAGCCTTCTGTTTAAAGGGTCAATAGGTCCTAAATAACATAGCACCTACCTTCCTCTCCATAGGTACTTCCTACCTAGGTCCTATCCCCACTGAATTTCTTTCAGTTCTCTGAATTGGATGTGTTCCCTTCAACTATAAATTTTTATGTATTTGTGCATTTGTATGCATGTTTGTGTGTGTGTGTGTTTGTGTGTGTATTGCTGGGGATTGAACCCAGGAACTCATGCATGCTTGGTAAGCACTCTACCACTGAGCCAAACTCCCAGCTCCACTATGGATTTTGCATGTGGTTGTTTCTGTCTGGAACACTTCGTGATGAATTAGATAAAGGGAACTGAAGGATCATGGATGATGATCCTTTCAAATTAGAATAAGTAGGTGGATAGTAGGGCCATTTCATGAAATTCTTTGATGCTAAATTGTCTCGTTATTGACTTCTCACTGTTATTCCTCAAACATTGTACACATAAAAGCCCTTATACTACTATTCTGTTCTTCATGTCCCAAATTATGATTTCGTTGATCTTTACATAAATAGTGACTCCAAAATATTCTGATCTTAGAATGCCACTTCTTACCAAACAATCAAAAACAAGTACCCTGTTGACCTAATCTATCACTCTATTTTAATTGTCTTTACTGCATTAGCACTACCTGATACTCTTGTTTATTTGTCTGGGTATCTCCAAGTAAAATATAACTTTTGAAAGCAAAGATTTTTCTCTCTCTTGTTTGTACTTGTATTTCAAACATGTAATCAGTGTTAAAAAATACTGAAAGAATGAATAATTAATTCAAAACCAGCATTCTCTATCTAAAATTCATGCTATATTATCACCAAAACTTCAAGCTATACGGGAATTGATAATTAGCCATCCTGGTATGTTATAAACTCTTTTTTTTCAAAGAGTAACAGTAAAACTGTGAACTCCAAATCAGTGTTTATAATATTAACAGATATTATAGAAAACAATATTGAGTAGAATCTAAGAACATGGGCTCTGTTCAGGTTTGAATCCATGTCCCATCTCTTATTATGTGACATAAAGATGGTTATCTGACTTCTATGAGGTCAGTGTCCTATTCTATAGGATAAATATATTAATAATACCTACCTTTATATGATTATAATGTGGATGAAATAAGACAGTATATACAAAACACACAGAATGATGCCTTACTCACAGAAAATAATCAATAGATGTTAGATGCTATTTTGTTTTTTGCAAAGAGCATCTACAAAATTGAGCTCAGTGTTAGAGAATATGCCAACTTGAAGAGGTTACTTCCCTATGTTTTTGAAAGACATATAGAGCTCCAAATGAATGAGTCCAAAGACACATATGTTAATTTTAAAGGAGTAAAACACTGAATAGTACATAAATAATCAGCTTTAAATAGGAATTTCTGTTGGGCGTCTTACATACCGAGTGGGTACGAAGTGCTGCGATGGTTTTTGAAAGTGCCATTTCCCATAATTCATCAATGTAGGCTCTATTCACTAAGCCCTGGGTTGTATGCAAAATGTGATCTTCAACCACAAAAAAGCTAAGATTGAGGAGAAAACAGAATTCAACTGTCAGAAATTGCAGTTTGATTTCTATCTCCAGGTTTTGACAAATATTAAGAGCTGACATCAAATTCAACATTAGTATTCATTTTTTCTCAAAGAAAGTTTTCAGTGTTATAAATGAAATGACTTCATAGACTCATAATTATGCCCATGATCATATCCTCTTAATCACATCTACAGAAAATGCAATTCTATGTCTATAAAATGTTAACCATGTTATCCCACTATTTAAAACGTTTCTAAATAATGAAGGCTAATTTCTTTTTTTAATAGTACATAATTTTTCAAAGGTTCTATCAGTGAATTACAATTATACATGATAGTGGGGTTCATTCTGACATAATCATGTATGCATGGAATATAATTTGCTCCACTTCAGTACCCAGTACTTTCTCCTTCCCACTCCTCCCTCCTCTGGTCTCCCTTCCTCTACTCTACTGATATTCCTTCTATTTTTTAAATATTAATTGGTGTTTTACAAAGGTAGAATTTTCATGGTGTATTCATATATGTACATATCACAATTTGGTCAATTTCATTCCACAAGCTAATTTCAATAAATTTTTAAAAAACAGGTAATCAATACATTTCAAGAAACTAATAGATTTTAAGGAGAGAATGAAAGCTCAAATATATATATATAAAAGAACATAATATATTGAAATAATTCCACTTACATAGATTTTCTCATCAAAGTGTTAAAAAGAATTTGTAAAAAGCAAACTTACTTTTTAACATCCTTGTTGTAGCTTTTTGTTATTATGCATTTAAAATATACCTTCAGTTATCTTGCCTAAATGTTCAGGCACTAAAACAATTCTTTATTAGAGAATTTTATAATATTTAGTCAGAATTATTAATTACACTAAAATAATCTAAATCTGATTTTATAAATGAAGAAAGAAACTTGATGGAAGGATGCAATTTATTTTCCTTTCTTTTAATGGCAGTTATTATTTTACAATAAGAACAAGCTACCTAATGCACTTGGGATGTTTATATGGGACATATAATCCCACATTACTATATGTACTGTAGATGAAGATGGCAAACTATAATCCTGGCTCACTGTCTGTTTTTAGGAAGACTATTTTACTGAAACACAGCCATGCTTGATCATTTATACATCATCCACTGCTGCTTTTGGACTATGACAGAGCTGAAGAGCAGTGGCATTTCGTGTGGCCTATTCAGCCTAAAATACTTCACTTTCTGGCCATTTTGGAATAAGTTTGCTAACTTTTGCCATATTACCAAGAATAGAGAACAAGCCATCAACTATAATAAGAAAATGTCCTCCAACAATATAATGTTGAAGGCAATATAGTGTTCCTTTTAAATCATATGGAAATAAAAAATAAATTTGTCTTCTTGAGAATTTTAAAAAGAAACACAAAGAATTTCCTAAGGAATATCTGATTTATTTTTCCAAGCCTCACAAATCTATGTATTGGAAGTATGTGACTTTAAATTTATTAATATAATAAATATATACTTACCCTACAATTTGATTAAAATACTTCCTATAGCCATCTAAAGTTTCATGCTGCAACAAATAAAAAAGTTATTGTTAAGACAAAGTTAAAATCAGTTATTAAATATCTTGAAGTCCAGTTCCCTGAAGAATAAGGTAAATATAATAGCATCATGTATCATATGTAATCATACTGAGAATAAAATGACACAATATATATGTAGTATTTAGAACAACAGCTAACATGCAGAAATCAATGGATGTTAGTTGCTATTCTTACTGCAACTCACATCCACCAAAAACGGTCTCAGAATAAGAGTAAACAGAAACACACACACATACACACACACACAATTGAAAGATATCAGAGAAAAGGGAAAACATGAGGAAAATGAAAGTGGTAATCTTACCATGTTAGATGGTGGCTGGAGCACCAAACGGGCCTGTTTTCGCCTCTGCTTTCGGTAGTAGTTCTCAAATGTTTCCCGGGCACCCTGTAAGATAAACAGAAGAATATAAACTGTCACAGTTGGATTACTCTTGGATTCAAGGTAAAAAAAAAAAAAAGAAGAGGTTCTAGGTCCATAATTTGAGTAGTACATAATTTTTCAGAGTTTCTATCAGTGAATTACAATCATACATGATAGCAGAGTTCATTCTGACATAATCATGTATGCATGGAATATAATTTGCTCCATTCTAGCAGCTCAACATTTCTTAAAATGTGCTGTTTTAACAATGGTCATAATCATCGAAAATAAAAATAACAGTAACCATTTATTGAACCTTATTTACAAACCCCATAAGGGTGAAAACTCAATCACAAGCATACCAACACTGTTTTCTGGGTCAATGACTACAAATTCAAAAAAATGAAGGCAAATCTGCCTTCCCGTAGGTTTAGTCACAGGTAAGAAAATATACGTTAAAAAACTCACAGAACATGCCAGAAGAAAAGTGCCCAAGATAAAACCAGCCTTCAAATGAAGCATAGGGTCAATGGGAAGTGGGAGAAAATCAGAAACTGAGAAGAATGAATTCATCTTCTCAGAGAGAATATAATCTAGCACACAATTAAACCAAAAAAAGGAAGAAACAAATCCCTGAATATTTTTGATATACAATTTCTACTTTTCATTTATAGTTACTGAACTTAAAATGAAAGGTGCTCAGAGAACAAAATCTGGCCGATGAGCCCTATAGTCATGAGCTCTGCATTGGGCTGAAGAGTGTGACTCCCCCAAAATTTATGTCCTTCCCAGCATCTTGGAATATAAGACCTTTTGGAAGTAATGCCACTGCAGATGATAATAGTTAAATTAAGATGTGGCCATACCAGTGTAGGGTTTGCCTTAACACAATATACCTGGTGTCCTTGCATGAACAGAAGATAAGACACCAATAGAGACACCTGGGGAGAACGTGATATGATGAGAAGCAGAGACTGGAATTCTGCAGCTGCAACCAGGGAACACCAAAGATTGCTGGACACCAGCAGAAGCTATAAAGAGGCAAGGAAGGATTCTGCCCAGAGTCTCAGCAGGAGCATGGCCTTGCGGATGCTAGGAATTCTGGATTCGAAGCCTCCAATATGGAGAGAGAAAATATATCTCTCGTTTTAAGCTACCTAGTTTGTGATATTTTGTTACAGCAGCTCAAAGTTTTTAAAATGTCATGCCCCCTCGCCTTATGAAAAAATTCTAATATTAATCCAAGACTTTCCTAAATAAGTAAAGTAGAAAGAGAAAGACAGCATGCCACGGTCGTAAAGAGCACTGACTTTGGAACCTGGTGATTACATTCAAATTGTAACTTTGCCCCTTACTAGCAGTAAATTGCTATAAATAGCTGTATAATTTCCCTTCCACTATTTATTTAACTTTCACTTATACGCATGCTGTGGTTTTCTCATTTGTAGAGATGCCAACTTCACATGGTTGTTATGAGCATTTAGAAGAGTTAGAAAGCTCTTAGAATAGTGTTTGATAAATAATAAGCATGTATGTAAGTACTTATTTTTTAAAAAAATTAATAAAATGAAATCAATGATAAAAGTGGAAAGCCCTGCCCAACCCTGGCAATATACAATAAACTTGTTAAATTTCCACTGCCTTCCTAAAAATTTCAAGAACTATTTTCAACATGACTTGTTTTATTACTAAATTGGTCCTAAATTGAAACAGTTGGTTTAACATACCAAATCATGCAAACACACTACTTAGCTCAGGGATTGGTGAACACTTTTTTGTAAAGGGGAGGACAGTAAATATTTTAGGATGGTGGGCAAACTATTTCAACTTTTTTCTGTTGTAATACAAAAGCAGCCACAGATAATACATAAATGACTTGAGTGTGGCTAGGTTCCAATAAAACCTAATTTGTGGGGAGTGAAATTAGAACTTCATGTAATTTTCACCTATCATGAAATGTTACTGTTCTTTTGATTTTAAAAATGTAAAAACCACAGACCAGATTTGGCCCATGGGTCATGGTTTGTTGAGCCCTGGCATAGCTTAAAAACAAAGGTCTTAAAATGCTAAAGTGATTATAATTGTATACACTTACGTTTTTCTGCCTATAAAATGAAATCAAATATTAGGACAGCTATTTCAAGGTTTCCTTCATCCATAAGTCAATGAGGAAGCAAATGATTCTATTTAAGAAGAAAGAAGTGGAAACTGCTATTTGGTTTGTTAAAGTTACTCCCCACTTGTCACCATGTCACAGCATAGTGGTATTATTAAATGTCAATTACATTCCATACACACTGAAGGGCTTTTCATTTTAAGGTTAACAGCCCTAAAGGACCTTTATTATTCTAGTGTGACATTACATATTCAACATGCTTTGCAGCCAAGATATACTTACCTGAAAATTCAGGGAAAGCCTTCTTTCTAATTAGACCATAATAAATTAATTTGATTTTTTTTTTTCATTTTAAATGACTGAAAATATATTGGGTGAAATTCTATACCGAAATCAAATCATGAACCTCTACTTAATTCCAAACTGGATACAGTTTTGCTTTTCACATATTTCTTCAATGGAATAAAAACAAAAGAAAGGACCAAATTTATCTAGTAGGTCTGGCTTCTCCATTTACAAAAATGAATTGGATTTTCCTTAGTGGTTGCTAAATGAATTCACGTTTGATTACTCTATTTCTTCTGCCAATTTCATCAACTCAACGCTTAAAGGTGGAATTTGTGAAGATGTTTCATTAGTCCAATTGAGTAGCCTATCCACGAATAGGTCACTAGATGAACTACAGAGGTTTTACTTTAGACCCAAGCTTTCTCAATCACTAACATAAAACACACACACACATACACACACACACACACACACACACACACACACACACACAGAAATACAACAACCCAGAAGCTGTTGAAGGCATAAACAAATTTTTTTAAAAACACAAGTAAATGAAAAGCTGTTCCTTTCCCCATTTTTTATCACTAATATTACACCACTCCAAAGAGTTCATGATAATTAGCACAAATAATAATACAGAAAATCTAGTCATTTAATATATCCTAAGCACGTACCGTGTAATAGGCACTAAACATGCTATCTTCACTGAATTTATAGTATACAGTGTAAGACTGGCAAGTAAAAAAGCAATTACATTAAAATGAACTACAGAACCCTATGCATTGGAGTGGTATGGGTATGTGTGTGTGTGTGTGTGTGTGTGTGTGTGTGTGTATTACTGGGGGGGCAGAGTGTCAGAAATAATGGCATTTATACTCCTAATTGAAGAACGAGTCAGAAGAGTAGGACAGGTGAAGAGAAAGGAAAAGAATGTTTCTAGTAGAGACAAGGAGACTCAAAGAAAAACAGGCATTACACATCTGAATTTGAGAGAAGTTCTCCATGGCTGTAACTTCAGGGCATAATATATAGAGATGACAAAAGATAAGGCTGAAGGGCTTTGTCAATTATTTGGGCATAAGCTTTAACAACAACAAAAGTTTTAGACATTTTGGAATATACAGAGTAGAAAGAAGAAAAGGAAAATTTGACTGTAAAGGATCAGGCAGATCTGAGATATATTTAGGAGATACATCCTAATAATTAATTGGCTATAGGTGGTATCAGGTGGGAAGGAGAGAAGGCTGATGCAATCTTTCTAGCCTGGTTTGATGGTGTATCATTTAATTAGAGAAGGAACACAGGAAATGAATGTAGTCAGTCTTTACTACTCATGGATTCTATATTTGCCAACTTGCCTAATGGCTAAAAGGTATTTGTAACTCCAAAACCAAATACCCATCCACTCTTTCTTCATTCACGACTATGCAGAGTTCCAAAAACTTTAAATTGTTCAATGCACATGTTCCCAGTTAAGGTCAAATAAGGCAACACTCTGTGTTCTTGTTTCAGTTTTCATACTGTAAACAAGTATCATTTTCATGGACTATGCAGTGCCACGTTTTTTGAATTTTTGTGCTTTTCATTGGTGATTTTGCTGTTTAAAATTGACCCCAAATACAGCACTAAAATGTTGTCTAGCTCAGTGTGATGTGACTTACAGAGAAATCATGTTAATGTTTCATTCAAGTATTAGTACAGTGCTGGTGACTGAGCTCAAAAGTAATAAATCAACAATATATTAAATAAGGTATCTTTAAACAGAAACATTTATAAGCCAAGGTTATGCATGGATCAGCTAATGAATATGTGAAAAGAAGCTCACATATCTCCTAAGAGCAATGGGCGAGTATTCACTAACTCAGTGTTCACGGTGACTTTATGGAACATAACTACCATAACTAAGGAGAGCTGACTATATTTGGGAAGGCAGATAATGACAGCTTCTGTTTGGGGCATATTCAGTTAGTGACTTGTAAGTACTGAGTATTTGGGGAACACGTAATATTTGTGTCTACATTTCAGGAGAATGGACTAGGCTAAAGATAATGGATTTTAGAATCTTAGCAGAAAGGCAGTAATCAAAGCCCTAGGAAAAAAAAATACAATCTAAGGAATGCCTGTCCAACATAAGTACAAAAAGACCTGGCAAAGACATTGACATCAAGGAAATGTGAGGCTCTTTCTTGTTATGCAAATAATACTTTGTAATACAGAGAAGATTTCTCTACTGTTCAGAAAGGAATGTAGTCAGTTCAATTTAAAATTGAAAGTCTTGCCTGACATATCACTCCTTTTCCATCCTTTGCATAGTACATATCTCCATTTGATATTATGTTGTCCATTTGTTTATTGTGTGTCTTCTCTCATTGAGCTGCAAGTTCTGTGAGAATGTTTCAGTTTATCTTCTTCACTGTTGAGTTCCCAGCCCATAAAACAGAGCCAGACACATAACAAGCATTCAATTTGCTTGAATAGTGATTAAAAGTATAAGGAAATAATCTATATTTTCTTTTAAAGGTTTCTATGCTACTGCAATTACCATTTCCTTGTAATAAAATTAGGAATCTATTTATGTCATCCTGTGGTTTTTCTATCTCCATTTATTCTTTTAAATTTACTCCTGTGTCACAGAGTTTTTTAGTCAGCTTTTTTGCTGCTGTGTCCAGAACACCTAACAAGAACAATTCTCAATTCTAAGGAGGAAAAGTGAGGGCTCAGAGTTTCAGCAGTCTCAGTACATATACGGCCTACTCCATTCCACAGGGCCTGAGGTAAGGTAGAACATTATGGCAGAAGAGTATGTCAGAGGAGAGAAGCTCACAACAGGAAGCAGAGAAAGAGAGAGAGAGAGCTTTGCTCAATAAGGACAAAATAAAAACCAAAGGCACACCCCCAGGAACCCAGTTCCTCCAGCCACACTGTACCTGCCTATAGTTACCACCCAGTTAATCCCTGTCAGAGGATTAATGCACTGGTTAGGTTAAGACTCCCATAACTGAATCATTTCACTTCTGAGTTTTCTTGCATTGTCTCACACCTGAGCTTTTGGGGACAGCCCACATCTAAACCACAATACAGATGTTGTAACTTCACACCAAAGAATTTTCAATAATTTATTTTTGGTTCCTATAGAAAATCATTTCAGAATTATGTCACCTATGAATTTTAGGATAATGTTCCTAGACCCTTTTTATTCAATAAGTTTTCTTAGATCTCATTTTGTTCTGTATTATTTTGTTTTTCCATTGCTCTATTTTGAACAAGACCAAAGTACCGCTCTTTTTGGACCAGTACTTTCCTCCAGGCTGTTTGTGGTTTGCCTTTGGCTCAGTTTATCATTCAGCTGGCTACAGATCTAATATCCTTATGGAATCAGCAACTCAGAGCAAGTTGAGGTACCCTAGTCTGAGGCTGTATCAAAAACAATCCAAATACTAATTCCACTGTCTCGTAAGTGATTGGCCTAACAAGTCCATATGAAATATAGCTATTCTCCTCCCACACAGTTCCCAGTGTTTAATAATCTGAACTTTTTAAAGTCAATGAAAAACAGAGTAATAAAGGACCTTCCTATCTGTATACATGAATGGTGCTATAGCTGGCCCTAAGTATCTGTGAGGGATTAGCTCCAGAAACCCCCATGTATATCAAAATCTATGGATGCTCAAGTCCCTTATATAAAATGGCATAGCACAGTATCTGCATATAACCTACATATAACCTCCCATATACTTTAAATAATCTCTAGTTTACTTATAATGCTGAATATTATGTAAATGCTATATAAATAGTTGTTATACAGTATTGTTTAGAGAATGATGACAAGAAAGTCTGTACATGTCCAGTAGAGAGAGAGTTTTTTCCCCAAAGATTTTCTATCTGGGTTGGTTGAATCCATGAATGCAGAACCTATGGATAGACAGGACTGATTTTTTTTTTTTTTAATATTCTCCTGCACGGCATGAACCATCCTGCCACCAACAGCACTTCTTTCCCCTGACCCCACACTGTGGCAGCCTTAAAAAGGAAAATCCATGCACCACAAGGGTTCCCAACTGTTATAGTCTGAATCTGTCATCCAAACTTCATATGTTGAAATCACCAGCATGATAGCTTAAACAGGTAGAGCCTTTATAAATGATTAAGTCATTAGAGCAGAGCCCTCATGGATGGGATTAAGGCCCTTATATAAGGGTCTGAGGAAGTTGGTGTGCCTATGCCATCTCTTCTGCCAAGAACACAGCATTCTTCTCTCTGGAGCATGCAGCAACAAAGCACCATCTTGGAAGCAGAGAGTAGCCTTAACCAAACACCAAACCTGCTGGCACCTTGATCTTACACTTCCCAGCCTCCAGAACTATGAGAAATAAATTTCTACTACTTATAAGTTATCCTTCCTGTGGGATTTTGTTATAGTAGCACAAAGGAGCTCACATCCTAAGTAATACATTCACCAATTCATGAATGCATCTTCAAGCCAGAAGGCATACAGTGAGAAAGAGATAAAGTGCCTTTTGACTGGAAAGGTTTATTCTGTGTACAGCAGCAAAACATATATCGTTCAACCATTAGATTTCTTGATCTATTCAAATGGTCCAACAGTTAAGAGAAAATTTTACTCATATTAGGACAAAATGTTAATTATTAACCTTACTTGTCAGAAGTGTTGTATGTTTTTGGATTTTTATGCATCTAAAATATACTGGAGAAGTTAAGAGAAAGTCTTAGAAGCCAAGAAAGGTTTTGTTTAACAATTTCTATGTTATATGTGTATATACCATCTGAAATTTAACCTAAATACTGAAGTATGCATTATTATAAATATACCTCCATAACAAATTGCTTATCATTCTGTTAGAGAAACTATGTAAAAGGAGCTTAATAGTCACAGCAATTCTGTATCTTTATTTAATACCAAAATAAGAGAAAGAAAATTCTCCAAGTTCTGTTGACTTCTTCTTCAGGTTATGGGGTACTTTGTTTACTAAATTCACACTTCATTTACATAGTATTATACCACATGCTAGGATAAACTAGGAAGTGAGTATTCATAATCAAGTTCTCTAAAAGCTATTGCTGTTTCCCTAATCATCAACCTTAACACTGAGTTTTAACAGGAAATAACACACTTCTGGAAATAGTTGTCTTCTGAAAATCTTGTTTGTAGCTGCATTTCCATAATGCTTAGCTCTTTTAAAATAATTACTAATTACAAAAGTGAAATATCTGACTTTTAGAAAAAGTAAACACAATTTGGGTAAACAGAAAATAAAAGCCATTCATAATCCCATCACTTAGAGATAATTACTATTTACATTTTGGTGTACTCATATAGATTTTTCCCCTTCAAAATAGATATTTCATACACACACACACACACAAATAGGGTTAAATCGCATGTACTCTTTTCATTAAACTTTGCATGGAAAACCTATTCTCCAACATCATAATTTGCTATGACTCACTTTTACTCCACAACACTGTTCCAATTCCCTTTCATCAAATACATGCTATATTCCTTTGCCATATAAATGCCAGAACCAGATGGGTGCAATGGTGCACTCTTGCAATCCCAATGATGCAGGAGTCTGAGGCAAGAGGATTGCAAGTTCAAGGTCAGCCTCAACAACTTAGAAAGACCCTGTCTAAAATAAATATAAAGAATGGCTGGAGTGTACCTCACTAATAGAGTATCCCTGGGTTAAATCCCAAGTACCACCAAGAAAACTCAACAACAACAACAACAACAAAAAACTTACAAATGTAATTGCTATTGAATAAATGTTTATAAATAACAATAAAAAACATATATGGCAACTCTGAATCATTCTCTATGCACCCAGGCACTTGTCTGGCTATAAAAAATATGAAAAATGAACAATATTGCCACCTAGTATGAGTAAATAAGTAAGGTGTTGTGTTTTTGTCCAAAAAAGTGGTAAAAAAAGGTCAAAGCCAAATTTTGCAGCTATAGGTTACAAATGTGAACCATTAATCAATTAAGCCAGGATTGCACGACCCTAGTGTTAGGAGTGGGAGGAGAGAGAATGCCAGATCAAAGACCTTTCCATGAATTTCCTTTTCTTCATAAAAGGTAACAATGTACATTATATATAGTTGGCCTCCATATCTATGGGTTCAATCAACTGTTTATTGAAGATATGCCAAAAACATGCAAATTGCCTCTATACTGAATGTGTACAGACTATTTTTCTTGCCATTATTCCCTAAACACCACCGAATAACAACTATTTATATAGCTTTACATTGTATTAAGTAACATAACTAATCTAGAAATCATTTAAAGTATCCAAGACAACATGCATAGGTTACATGCAAATACCATGTCATTGTATATAAGGGACTAAAGTATCCAGAGATTCTGGTTTCCACAGAGGGTCCTGGAACCAAACCCCCACAGATCATAAGGACCTGGAGTAAACCAGCTCTTCATCTAGTGGGCCTTTCCTGGCAGATGTTGGTAAGAGGTCAATGGAAAACCAGGCTGAATTCTTCTTACCAATTGTATAGCAGAAAATAACCTCAGACCAAGAAGCAACTAAGGACACATGGACAAAGAACAAGGGAGGGAACAGAAGGAAAGAAGTGCACACAATTGTTCTTCCGGCTTTGCCTACAGGAAGCAATATTTCCATTTGGTCTTGGGCAAAGCCTGTAATTTCACCACCGTAACTGCAGCTGGAACTCCCTTTTAACTATCACAGTATCCAAGTGAAGACAGGTTTATTCAAGGTTTGAAGAAAAAAAAAAACTGAAAGGGCTATTTTAATTTGCTTCCATGTGTAAAGGGGAGCACTTTTCATAGGGCCCCATAATGATGTTCAGCGGGATATTACACTTCACCATATGGCTAATTTGCACAGCAGGCCCAAAGCAGGATTTTCTTTCATTAGAACTGCCCTAAAGATCAGACTACAGAAACATGTGTAAAGAACAAACCCAAGATGCCCCCTATTGCTTAAACCTAGAAACATTCGATTCCCAGATGTAAAAGCCCATTCAGAGAGTTCTCATGGCAGGGTCATTCAAGAGTCATAGAGGTATGTGTTACAGCTCCATTTACCTATATTAGGACTTTGAAAAATGTCTAAATTTCCAGAGCTACAACATTGTCAAAACACTTAAGAAAATAAACTATGTACGGGGAAAGGATAATTGCTCTGGTAGATAATTTATCATTAAAAATATCATTACTTCCAAATGCCCCAATTCTTGATATCACACATATAGCCTACAGAAATGAATCTACATAAACTTCTGACCCTCACTGAAATGAGCAGAGGCAGTCTGACATTCTAACAGAGTCCTGTTTATTTTTAAGATGGCCCTTATAACCTGTGTTTGTCTTGGCATTTCCTCCTTCAACTATACCCAAGCATGAACCACAGAAGAGCATCCCCTCCAGGGACTGACACAGTCTACAGGATTTAAAAACAGAAAAAGAAAGAAATCTGATGTCTAATGATTATGGAGTAGTTGAGTCTGTCCTTTTGAAGAAAGTAAACATTATGATTAACAATCTTGGCCTTTGTAATTAGCTTCCCCTTTTCCAAGACAGAGTGTTAATTTATTAAATATTTTAACAAAGAGTCTTTTATTATCAGATTCAGTTCAGCTGGCTCCTTTCATAGCATTACCAATTACAACCAATAAAGCTTTAATTGATGACTACTTTTCATAACCTTTGACCCAAGATGATAAACAGTTGTACCTTAAAGTGAAAGGGTAAACCTCAAAGGGAATAGTGTCTTAATCATGCTTAGTAAACTAAACTGCTTAAAATTACAACTTACCTACCTGGTTAGAACAAAAACACAGACTTCCTATATGATTAGGGCAATTGATGCGGGAAAGATTTGAATTTCACTTTTAAGATGAGTGTCCCTTTTGTTGGGGAAACCCTAACCTGAATAATCTGTATGGAAAAATGCACCTTCTTTGCTAATTATTTAAAAAATATGATTCAATTTGTAGGTCACTAATAAGAAAATTTACTATATAACATAACTTTTAACATAAAGCAAATAAAAAGCAAGTTATTGTACTATTTTTCAAAAGCACTACGATTTAAATTATAATCCCATTCCAAGTCCCATCCTTTTATGCAGTGGTCTCTAACATACCAGGAACTACTAAGGGTACATGAGCATGGCAGTAAACCAAATTACATGCCCAACAATATTCGAGAATTGATTGTCTACACATGATAAAAAGAAGAGTTATTCCATCAATGAGAGTAAACAAAATGGGGCTTTTTTGCATTTTTTCCAAAGAATTATTCCCAAAGTTATTAGTTTTGCAAACTTACTATTCAAAGGCCTAATTTCATACTGCCGATTTTTAGGGCAAGTCTCTTAAAACTTAACTCATGTTAGTTTACCTTCTGAAGTGCTAAGGTGCATCACAACTTGGAAGTTCAAACTTCCCCAGACAAACTGCTTAATCTGTTTCATGTTGCCAAAATGACTAAGGCCTCTTAACAATTATTAAAGAGCCAAAAGGGAAATGTGGCATTTAAAATGTAAATAAATAAAAATGCCATCATTTGCAGATGAAGGCAATAAGAGATTGTTGATAGTCCTCACAATGGACTTGAACCAAAGGTACAGTGTAAGAATTTTATGCAAAAAGAAGTAGGCAGAGAGCTTCTAAGTGACTTCCTATGTATACAAGAAAGTTAATGCTAGAAAAAGCACAGAATCTGAGGTTCAAAGTACTTTATAAACTGAGAGAGTTATACATGTTATTTTTATGATATATTAATGCATGTAATGGCTGTTTTATTAAAGACATATGGTTCCTCTCTGCATTTCAAAATCACATTTGCCACACGCACACACACAAAAAAATAGCCTTTGTATAGTTAAGTGAGGACTGGGAAAATTTTGTATAAATAAATCTATGCCTTTTCCACCATTAACAGATGCTATACAAAAACAGACAAATTTAGAATCTAAAAATAAATAAATCTGTCGTTCTGAACTTCAGATGTTCAGAAAAAAATAGGTACAATATCTAAAAACTAACAAAGTGGACAATATTAGGTCTACACTTGGAAAATAATGTAAGAACACAAGAGAAAATAAGAAAACTAAAAATTGAATTAACTTTGCTATATCAATTCTGTAATTAAACTTTTTATTATGAAAGATTTATACATTACATACAGTTTTAAAAAACAATAGAATCCAGGTGCGGTGGCACACTCCTATAATCCCAGCACTTTGGGAGGCTGAGACAGGAGAATTACGAGTTCAAAGCCAGCCTCAGCAATGGTGAGGTTCTAAGCTACTCAGACCCTGTCTCTAAATAAAACACAAAAATAAGACTGGAGATGTGGCTCAGTGGTCGAGTACCCCTGAGTTCAATCCTTGGTACCAAAAAAAAAAAAAAAAGAAACAGATTCCATGTGCTCTTTACACAGTTCCCCAATGGTAAACATCTTAAAAAACTATCACATCACAACCAGGATATTGATGTTGATAGAGTCAAGGTACACATTTTCAAAACTACAAGGGTCCCTCGAGTTGCCTTTTTATAGCCATATCCACTGCTCTCTACCTCTATCTGCTACTTAACTCCTTGTAGCCACTAATCTGTTCTCCATTACCATAGTTTTATTATTTTAAGAATGAAAATGTTACATCAGGCATGGTGGCTCACACCTGTAATCCCAGTGACTAGGGAGACTGAGGCAGGAAGGTCATAAGTTTCAGGTCAGCCTTAGCAACTTAGCAAGACCCTCAGCAATTTAGCAAGATCCTGTATCAAAATAAAAATGACTATGCAGGTAGATTAGTGGTAAATGCCCCTAGGTTCAATTCCCAGTACCTCAAAACTGAAAAAAGAAAAGAAAAAAGAATGTTACAAAAATGGAATTATACAGTAGGTTATCTTTGGGGATTGGTTTATTTCACTTGGCATAAATCTCTTGAGATTGATCCAAGTTGTTGTATATATCAATAATTCTTCCCTTCTTTCCTTCATATTGCTAAGTAATACTCTATGGTATGAATGTACCACAGTTTATTTAACAATTCACCTGTTAAAGGACATCTAAATTGTTTCCAGTTTGGTACTATTATGAATAAAGCTATTACAAACATCCATGTATAGATTTCTGCATGAACTAAATATTCATTTCTCTAGGATAAATACCCAGGAGTGTTACTGCTGAGTTATATGGAAGTTGCAGGTTTGTTTGTTTGTTTAGTTAGTTAGTTATAACCGGGATTGAATCCACAGGTGCTTAACCACTAAACCACATCCCCAGGCTTTTGGGAGGGGGGAGCAGGGGGAATATTTATATATATTAATAAATATATATTTATTTATTTATTTCATTTTACAGACAGAGTTTCATTAAGTTGCTTAGGGCCTCACTAAGTTGCTGAGGCTGGCTTTGAACTCAAGATGTCTCAGCCTCATGAGCTGCTGGAAGCAGGTTTAACTTTTTAAGAAACTATTTTCCAGTGTGACTAAACTAGATTACATTGCACAAAGTGCTTGCTAGCATTTGGTATTGTCACTATTTTGATAGGAGTATAAGTGATAGCTCAGTGTGAATTTAATTTCCTCTAATGAATACTGATAATGAACATCTTTTCATCATCTATATGCTATGTGTATATCTGCTTTGGTAATTGTTTCTCCAGGTCTTCAGCTCATTTCCTATATATATTGTTTGTTTTTTGTTTTTACTGTTGCATTTTGAAAAGTCTTTGTATATTCTAAATAATACTCCAGTGTTGGTTATATGGTTTGTAAATATTTTCTCCCACTCTAGTTTATCTTCTTGTCCTCTTAGAAGTGTCATTTTGAGAGCAAAAGTACTTAATTTTGATGAAGTCGTATGTTTAAACTTTTTTCATTGATGGATAGTGTTTTTAGAATTCTAAGAACTCTCTACCTACCTTTAGGTCTGAAGATTCTCCTTTATTTTTCTGAAAACTTTTATAGATTTACATTTAAGGCCATGATCTATGTTACATAAACTATAATAATAATTTTATATAAAATGTAACAATTAGCTCAAAGGACATTTGTGTCTATGCATGTTCAATTATTTCAACAATGTTAGCTGAATTGCTTTTGGAGTTTTGTCAAACAACTTTGTGAGTCTATTTCTGAGTTATTTATTCTTATCCATTATTCTCTCTATCCCTCAGCTAGTCTTGATAACTAGCAGTTATAGACAGAATGATGGATCAGAATAAATATGTATATATTTATATATATGTATAAATATATCAGAATACATGTCTTGAAATTGAGTAAATTGATTTCTCTCACTTTATTCTTTTTTTAAAAAAGTTTCAGCTATTACAGTTCTTTTTAATTTCCATACAAATTTAATAAAAATCTTGTTTAGATTTACAACAATCTTGCTTAAATTTTTATAGGAATTTCATTACATCTCTATATCAACTTGGGAAAAACTGATAACTTTACTTATGTATGGAGTCTTCAAATCCATGTATACAATATGCCTCACCATTTATTTGCATCTTGTCGATTTCATCCATCAGCATTGTAGAGTTCTCAGAGTACAGATCCTGTATTTTTTTTTTAGATTTACGTCTTTTTATTAAGAAACATAAAGTAGTTATCTTTTTAAATTTTTAATATCTACAAGTTCATTGGTAGTATACAGGAAAACAATGGACTTTTGCTTTTGTTTTCGTTTTTGGTACACTGAAACCTTGGTACTCATTAGTATTAGTTCATCTTACCTGGATTTGGGATCTTCAAAAAAGACAGCCATGTTATTTAAAACTGGGACAGTTATATTTCTTCCTTCCCAATTTATGTGCCCCGATCTATATACTTCCTTTCTTTACCTTACTGTACTAGATAGGACTTCAGCACCATGTTATATTAAGAGTAATGAAAGCAAATATCTTTGCTTTTTTCCTCATCTCAGAAGGGAGACATTCAGTTGTTCACTCTTAGGTACAAAGTGAGCTGTAAATATTTGCATGTGTTCTTTATTCAGTTGAGAAAGTTTTGTTGTTGTTGTTTTAAAATATGCATGAATATTTTAAAATATCATTTTATCAGATGCATTTTCTACATCAATTGATATAACCATGTAATTTTTCCTCTTTATACAACTATGAAATAAGTTCACATGGTTATTCATTGTCTTTACATATCACTGAATCCTATTGAATATTTTGTTAAGAAATTTTGCATCTATATTTGTGCAGGATATTAGCACATAGTTTTCTTTTTTGTACTCATTTTGTCTTGTTGTAAGGGTGCTGCTAGCTTCATGAAATGAATTGGAAAATGTTCCTACCACTTCTACTTTCTGTAAGACATTGTGTAGAATTGATGCTAATTCTTCTATAAATATTTGGGAGAACACCAGTGAAACCATCTGAGCCTGGTGATTTTAGGAGTGAGTTTTTAAATTAGAAATCCAATTTCCCTCATAGTCACAGGGCTATTCAAACTATCAACTGCAGCAGGCACAGTGCATACGCCAGTAATCCCAGAGGCTTGGGAGGCTGAGGCAGGAGGATCAAGAGTTTAGCCGGCCTCAAACCTAAGCAACTCAGCAAGACTCTGTCTCTAACTAAAATATAAAAAAGAGGTAGTGGTGTGGCTCAGTGATGAAGCACCTCTGGGTTCAATTCCTGCATAGATAAATAAGTAAATAAATGAATAAATGAATGAATGAATGAATGAATGAATGAATGAATGAATAAAATTATCGGTTGCATATTGCCTGAGCTCTCATAAGGTTTTCCAAAGAATTGATCAATGTTTTAGAGAATGTCAAATTTATGTGTGTAGAATTGTTCATAATATTCTCTTATTATCCCTTTTGATATCTGTAAAGTCTCTACTGATACCTCCTGTTTTATTCCCAACACTGGTAATTTGTCTATTTTTTATTCCACCCTACACTCCCACATTCTTTTTCATTTTTTCTTTTTTATTTTGTTACTAGGGATTGAACCTAGGGGGAACTTTACCCCCGAACCACTTTCCCACTCTTTTTTATATTTTATTTAGAGAGAGGGTCTCACTGAGTCGCTTAGGGCCTCGTTAAATTGCTGAGGCTGGCTTTGAAGTCATGATGCTCTTGCCTCCACTTCCTGAGCCGCTAGGATTACAAGCATGCACAACTTGTGCCTGGCCATGTGGTCTTCTTATAGAGAGCATATAGTTGAGTCGTCTTTTCTTTTTTCTTTTTTTGTTTGTTGCTGTTGTCGTTGTCAACATCTTTGGATTTTTGAGACAGGATGTTGCTATGTTGCCCTAGGCTGGCCTTCAAATCATGATCATGGTTATCCTTCTAAGGACTGTGATTACAGGCACACACCACTATGCCCAGCTGAGTCATGTTTCTTTTTTTCTTTTTCTTTTTTTTTTAAATTTTCTTTTAGTTGTAGATGGACACTATACCTTTATTTATGTGGTGCTGAGGATCGAACCCAGTGTGTCACGCGTGCTAGGCAAGCACTCTACCACTGAGCCACAATCCCAGCCCATGAGTCATGTTTCTTAATCTACTCCATCAATATGTGACTTTTTTATTGAGATATTTAGATAATATGCATTCTATGCAATTATTCATATATTCAAGCTTACATCTATCATTTTAGTTTTGTTTTATGGTTATTATCTTTGTTTTTATTTCCTTTTTCCTCCCATTCCTGTGAGTTACCTGAATATTATTTAGAATTCCATTTTTATTTATTTGTAGTATTTATAAATATATTTCTCTGAATAACATTTTTGGTGGTTCCTGTGGTATTAGATATACATAAAATAATATAGGATATTGGTTTTGCCTTTTGTTTGGTACCAGGGATTGAACTCAGGGGTACTTGACCACTGAGCCACATCCCCAACCCTATTTTGTGTTTTATTTAGAGACAGGTCTCACTGAGTTGCTTAGCGCCTCACCGTTGCTGAGGCTGGCTTTGAAGTCGCGATTCTCCTGTCTCAGCCTCCCAAAGTGCTGGGATTACAGGCGTGCGCCACTGCACCCAGCTGGTTTTGCCATTTTATTAAATTTCAGGGAAGTGTAGAAATTCAACTACCTTTTAAGTCTTCACTGTCCTTCATTTATAATAAAATTGTCTTAAATATATTTTCTACATATTATTCAAACCAAGTCAGAAAGTATTGGCAAATCAAACTCTCATTTATAGAACACTCTAACAACTGCAGAATATACTTTTTTTTAAGTGTACAGTGAACATTTACCAAATTACACCGTATGCTAGATGATAAAGAAAATCTCCATACATTTCAAAGTGTTGAAATCTGCAGGATATTTGATTTGATTTCAAGGGAAATCTATAAATCAATAACAAAAAGACAATTAGACTATCCCAGTCCTAAGTATTTTTATCAAGAGAAAAGAGTATCTAGGTCCATTAAAGATTTGTGCAGGAATGTCATAGCAACTTGATTCATTATAAACTCTAAACTAGAAACAACCCAATGTCCACCAATAATCAAAACAGAATACACAATAAAAAGGAACAAACCACCTATATATGCAAAAATATGCATGAATCTCAAAACACACATAACAGACAAAAATATTTATCTTAACAAATAAAACAAAAACATTTCATGTGTACACAAAAAGGAAATGACAGGTCCCAAAACACTAGGGAAATGTCTGTACTCAATAGTGATTTTTGAAATCACTATTTAATGCAAGTGAAATTCACAAATGTGGCATATTTTTCCTACCAAATTAGTAAAAGAAAACAAGACAACATTGGTATTGCTGAAAATATGATAAAAGCACACTCCCAAATTCTTTTACTAAGGAATGCAAATTGCTGTGACATTTCTGAGGGGTTAGGTAAAAGAAAGTTTAAAATGTGTGTGCCTTTTAATTCATTTTAACAATTTTACCTAAAGTGTTAATCAGATCAGCAAGGAAAAAGGGGCATTTAAAATACTTCCAGCTGCAAGAACTTGGATTCACATTCTAATATTGTGAGTTAGAACCCTGGCTTACCTCTATCTAGGTGATTTTAAGCAATTTATTTAATCCCTCTAAATGCATCAATTGCATCACCTGCAAAGTGGGGATATTAATATATACTTGTCAGGGTTATGTAAAGATTAAATGAGACAATGTATGCAAATTACATTATATGGTACTTAGCATGTAGTAACTACTTAATACATGGTAGCCATCATCATTATCATCATTATCATCAGTTTCAACATTCCCTCTTTATGCAAGAACACTGAATGATTAAGCAAATGTGTATGGTAGGAAAAATCCAATAATGTTGGGTCTATATTTGGTGCTATGAAAAGATATTTGTGATACAGTATATGTTAAAGGAGGAAAGAAAAATATAAAGACATGCATGTAATATAATTAAATATTTGTAAAAATATATCAAATGTGGATGTCTTGGATATATTTGTAAAAAATATATCCAAAGACACATTTACAAGGGAGCAAACCAAAACTGTGGTGAAATTTTAAGTAATTTGGTTTCTTCAAATTTTTTCTTTTTTTAAAAAAACAATGAATGACATTTAAAATATATTAAGGTATATCTTTCTCTACCTTTTCCTAAATAAACAAAAAGTAACACAAGCATCTATATCAAAGGCATCACAGTGTCCACTGACGAATATCACTAAGTCAGAACAGAAAGAGCCTATAGCAGACAGTGGTGGACTGATTTGCAGAGAAACTGCCAGGTGCCAAGATGAAAAGAACACAGGAAGAAGAAAAAAAAAAAGAAAGAAAGAAAAAAAAGTGCTTTCCTGGAAACTGGGATGGGTGGGAATAAAAGTGGTTCCTGGGCTATGCCTAGAGTTAACAGCATTGGAGTTAATGGTGCTGGCATGTGGAAAGGAACTCTCTGTGCTGGTAGAAATAGGATGACCATAAAACCATATTAACCCTCAGACCATCTACCACTTGTGACTACAAGCTTGGTATGGTAGCTGGCTATCTGATGATGCCCCTGGAAAATACCAATTATGCAACTTAGGATCACTATGCTGGATGACTTCAGGCATCAGAAGACATCCTGCACAGTGGAAACTTTGAACAAAAGGTCTTTTGAAATAGCCAACAATCTGAAGGTCTCCCTTAAAAGAGTAATAAAGTTATGCCTGGAAAGAGGGGAAATTTTTGCTCTTTTCTGAATGGGAGGGCCCAAATGAAGTCTGATCCTGGAACAAACTGCACAATAAATTGGAATTATGAAAGGCTATTTGGCAACTCAAAGAAGGATGATCTACCCTAAAACTAGTCCAGAATGAGTCTGGCTCTGCCTAACTCTGGGCTGGCGGTGATCCTTTTAAAACAGCAGTATTAGCACCTGCCCCTCCCCTCCTGATTTTCCCAAGCCAGGTCTACAGTGAACCGCAGAGAGCAAAGGGTAATTTCTAATTAAAAATAACCCTGACAGGCCCAAAGAGACCTTGTATGACGACACTAACACATTATTAGAGTTCCTTATAAGGCAACACTCCCAATCTTTGGAGTAAACGATTAGGCATTTTTTGCCCATCATCCCTCTCTACCCAGTCATTTTTTCTAAGCCAAAACCAATGTGGTTTATTGAACTGCCTTTCTTCAAGTCCTTATATCTGATTTCTAAGACTTTTTACCAATATTAGAAGATAGGGCATGACTGTTATTTTCAATGCACTTTTCCCAGAAACTGCCAAGAGCATTAACTAAAGTTTTTTAAAATAACTTTTTCTTCAATTTCAAAGACCAGAATTAGCCAGATATGGTGGCGCAAGCCTACAATCCCAGTGACTGAGGAGGCTAAGTAAGGAGGATTGCAAGTTCAAGTCCAGTTTTAACAATTTAGCCAGACCTTGTCTCAAGATAAAATTTTAAAAGAAGGGATAGGGATGTAACTCAGTGGTAGAGAGCCCTGGGTTCAATCCCCAGAGAAGATATGAATGAATATCATCATTTATAATTGCTTGGTATATGTTATATATTGCATTCAATTACATGTAAATACCAATTTTATTAATCCATTCCCCCAGTGATGAATACCTAGATTGCCTCCACAATTTGCTACCACAAAACAATGCCAAAAGAAACACCTTCATTAAATGTTTCCTATAGAAATGTAGGAGAGCTTCGTTCCAACATGGGCCATCACAATGAAGCTTCCTGTTTTGAAAGCAAGTCAACAAACTACATATCATAGCAACTCTGGAGAATAAGGTCTATGAAATTAGTAGAAACTTCCTATTGAGATTTTTATTTGGATTCAGTGATATACAAATTAAATTCATAAGAATTATGCTTTCACACTATTCAGACATCCTATTCATTAAAAGTTATCTCTCTCTCATTTATTCAGTAGTCTTTATGTCCTATAACAGAATTTTGACATGTTCATCAAAAAGATCTTGCCCACTTTTTAGATTAATTTCTATATAACCTAGTAAAAGATTTATATGTTTTCAACTGCACTTTCTTGATGGATGTGACTGATTTAGAGAAATGGCTGTTTACATTGAACATAATTTTTATTCACCCATCTTCTTTGCTTTTTTATTTTTATTTTTCTCAGCCTAATGCTCTGGGGATAATGAACAAGATGAATGGAAATGGGCATCTTCGTACTAGCATTTGTCTCCATCTTCTTCCTGACTTTGAGTATCATTCTAAATTTTGGTCATTTAATATGATTTTTCCGTGGAGTTTTCATAGATGTCCATACTGAAATAAGAAATTTCATACATATTAGTACTCATCTCATATTTTACCATATCAATTTTTCCTAAATGTGAAAATATGTCTCATACTCCTGTAAATATTCAAAGACAGGTCTTTTTTCCCAATCAGTCCACATGAGAGCTACTAGCAAAAAAGAATGAAAGAGAAAAAAGAATATTTCGCACTCTAAATTACTGCTATGAAGCTGGCCCTTTTCCACATGTATATAATTCTTCTTAGCTAAAAGTAAGGCTTCTTCTACCTACTGCTGAAGTGTCTCTATTGCAAGTCTGGTTGTTCCTCCCCTCTCTTAACATTGCTAACAACCCAATTCCAGGGCTGGAGATATAGCTCAGTTAGTAGAGTGCTTGTCTCGCATGAACAAGGCCCTGGATTCAATCTCCGGCACTACAAAAAAAAAACACAATAGGGGGTGGGGACCAATTCCTCATTAGGACTGTTCCCTACTGAGAATTCAAGTCAATAAAGCCCTACATCCCTGAAAAGAAAGTATCCACATCAGCCAAGACTTAGATTAAAAAACATTCCCAAGTTCATATATGCCACCAATACCACATATGACCTACCTAAAGAAAAACAGAATATTCCAAACCATGTGATAATGATGACAAAGGACATTAAGATTATTCCAACTGTTTTCAGGGGTTCAACAGTAGTACATATACAATGTAATATATACAATGAAGGTTTAGTTTCAAACTTCTAGAGTATGAAGCCACCTGCAGGTCACTGCAACACTGGTATCTTGGCAGCCTTCTCAAGGAATGAAAGAACAACATTTCCAAAAGGCAGCCAGGCAGCCACCAAATATTTTTTCCCCAGTCCATGTTCTTCAGAACAGAATGCAGTACAGATTTCATATTCAAAAGGTAATCTTTATGAATAAGTATACTGCATCATTTTGAGTTTATATAGTTTTGCAAATGACTAAATGTCCAAGATTAAGAATCAGTTCTTATTTCTTTCATAGTTCACAAATACATCAGACAACTACCATGACCTCATTTCTCTATAACTATAAAAGTTTAAAACAAAAAATAAACCCAGCCAGGTGCAGTGCCGCATGCCTGTAATCCCACCAACTCAGGAGGCTGAGGCAGAAGAATCATGAGTTCAAAGCCAGCCTCAGCAACTAATCAAGGCCCTAAGAAACTCAGCAAGACCCTGTCTCTAAACAAAATATTATAAAGGGGCCAGGGTTGTGGCTTAGCGGTTACGCACCTTGAGTTCAATCCTCAGTTCAAAATAAATAAATAAATAAATAAATAAAACTAAAAAAAAAAAGAAAAAAAAAAAAAAACCTAATGGAGCTTTTCTTTATGGTTTTAGTAACATGTAAAATTTCAAGCAAAATTAGCCGGGTGTGGTGGCGCACACCTGTAATCCCAGCACTTTAGGAGGCTGAGACAGGAGAATCACGAGTTCAAAGCCAGCCTCAGCAACAGCAAGGTGCTAAGCAACTCAGTGAGACCTATCTCTACATAAAACACAAAAAAATAGGGCTAGAGATGTGGCTCAGTGGTCGAGTACCCCTGAGTTCAATGCACAGTACCAAAAAAAATTTTTTTTTCAAGCAAATTGAAAAGAATACCTCATCTCAGGATTCCTGGGTAATATTCAGCTTGTTATTAGTGAATCTGCCCAGGGACAGTCACCAAGGTTCTGAATTTATTCAGAAATGGTATACCAAGTTGACAAGAATTGTTAGTAATTTTGAGACATACTGAACATAATCAAACTTGAAAGAAAAGTAAAAGGGAGCTCAATAATCACAGCTGCTACTCTTTTATAAAAATGTTAAACATATTGACACTAGAAATAACCAGAAAATTCCTTTACCATCAGAAGGGAAAAGAATATTCAAGATTTATAAATACTAATTCATGTATGGCGAATGGCAATGTTCAATAGAAATAAAATACAACCTACACAAATAAGACCAATACTTGCAACTATGAGTACACATATGTAATTTTAAGTTTTCTAGCAAGCAGTGTAAAAAAAAAAGTTACAGATGATATTAAATAATACATTTTACTTGACCTAATATAGCAAAAAATATTATTTCAATATGCAACCAACATAAAAATTATTGATATCACTTTTTTTGGTAATGAGTTTTAGAAATCTTACGTATATCTCAAAACATATCTTAATTCAGACTATCTCTGTTTCAAATGCCACATGTGGCTATTGGCTACCATGTTGGAAAGCACAAATCTATAACTATCAGAATAGAAATTCTGCCTAAAGTCATGAGGATGGACCACATGCTCTGCATACTAGAAGTATGAAATAAGTACTCAACAGGTGAATGGACAAAGTGAACAAATTAATACAAAATCCTGAAACAATATAAATAGAATGGCCGGGCGTGGTGGCTCACGCCTGTAATCCCAGCACTTTGGGAGAGTAAGATAGGAGAATCACTATTCCAAAGCCAGCCTCAGCAACAGCGAGGCGCTTAGCAACTCAGTGAGACCCTGTCTCTACTAAAACACAAAATAGGGCTGGGGATGTGGCTCAGTGGTCAAGTGCCCCTGAGTTCAATCCCCAGTACCAAAAAAAAAAAGAAACAACGTAAGCATAGAAATGAAGAAATCCATCATCAAACAAAAAAATCAATATGGAGTTCTCTAAGTCAAGTAACTCTGGCCTGCTATGTTATTACCATAGTTTGTACCTATACCATAAGATATGGGAAGAGAACTTTAAGAATGAGCCTCTTGATGTGGTAAAAGACCTCAGGTCAAGTCTAGAAGAGCCTGTGAAATATAACAATGCCTCATTAACCTTAAGTACCATTTTTCTATCAATGGGATAAACTCCAAGTACCTAATTCACTAGAACACACCATCGTCCACAGAACTGAAACACAAAGGCTGCCCCCAAAGCCCAGAGTGGTGCAAGACCTCCAGCTGACAAAACAGCCTGCCTAGAACTTGATTTACCAGTACAGCAAAGAAAATGGGAAGGAAAAAAAAATGGAAAGGGGGAGGGGAACATCTAACATACTTCTGCCCTGTTATTTCTACTCCCCACGATGACAAGACCTTTGTGAGCAGGCAAGGGAGTTGAGAGGAGAGAACTCAATCTCTGCAGTTCAGGCTGCTTCACATTTTTCAGAAATTACTGCATGTTCAAACAATGGGATATTTGTCAAAGTACAACTTGATCACCAGAATTCATCTGTTTTTCATAACCACATCTGACCTAAACTGTGCTGACTAAACAAGGTACTCTGTGTTTCAGAGTCTGGAAAATGTGGCTCCCAACATCATTTTTAGACTGCACTAAAACCTCTGGCCCCTAGACTACAGCCTCTTGGTAACTAAGTGCATTCAGATTAGGCCAAGGATGATTCTGCTGATTCTGCTAGCTTCCCTTGTTACATCAATCACAGATTTTTGTTTCATATACTGCTTAAATTCTCTCCCTCTCTCTCTCTCTCTCTCTCTCTTTCTCTTTCTCTCTCATAGGAATCAATCAAGAGAGTCTCAAAAGCTACAAATTTTAAAATATTTTTCTTTCTGTATGGCTATGTACACAAAAAAAAAATTGTATGTATAAACATATATACCCTTTCAACCTTTTATTTGGAAATACTTTCAACTTATATAAAATTTGTAATACTGCCAAAAAAAAAAAACATGTACCCTTCACCTACATTAACATACTGTTAATATTTTGCCCTGTTTTATCATTTGCTTTGTATAATTCATTTCCTAGATACAGTTTTTCAGTATCCACAGAGGATTGATTCCAAGACCACTTGTGAATACCAAGCTCCAGGGATACTCAAGTTCCTTATACAAACTGACATGGTATTTCTATATAACCTTTGCATAACCTACCAATACTTTAAATTATTACTAGATTACTTATAATATCTGATATGATGGAAGTTCTTGTTATAATATATTATTTAGAGAATAATGACAATGAAAAGAAGTCTGTATATATTCAGTACAGATGCAATTTCTATTGGGATGTGGGGGGAGAGGTTGTTCTAAGGATTGAACCTGGGGGGTGAGCACTCTACCACTGAGCTATATCCTAAGCCCTTTCCACTTTTTATTTTGAGAGAGAATTTCACTAAGTTGCCCAGGCTAGCCCTTAAACTTGAGAGATCCTCCTGCCTCAACCTCCCAAGTAGCTGTGCCACCACACCCAGGTATGTATGTATATATACATATACACAACAGTGGAGATAAGATATGTAGATAGATACACATGCATATATATAATGAATATATATTTATATATATGATATATATAATGGAAATAGAAAGAGAGAGAGAAAAACTATTTAAAGGTATGGTATACTCATCAGATCTTCTTATTCCTAAACACTTCATTGTGCATTGCCTGAGAAAAAGAATAGCATCTTGTATAACCACATGACAGTTGGCCAATTTCAGCAAATTTAACATTTTTTAAAATTATTGATCATATTCTGATCTTATCAATGCAACCCAAAAATGTTCTTTGTAACATGTTTTTCCTGGAGTAGAGGATTCAACCTAGAACAGAGGTTAGCAAACCATGGCCCATGGGTCAGATCTTTCCCATTACCTGTTGTGTAAAATTTTATTGAAATATAGCCACACTTATTTGCATCTTGTATCTGGGTACTCTTGATTTACAACAGTAAAACTGAGTGGTCGTGACAGAGACATAATGGTCTGAGAAGTTTAAAACATTTACTATCAGAACCTTTACCAAAAAGGTTTGTGAACTGCTGGTCTAGGATAAGTCATCGCACATATTGTCATGTCTCTTCAGCTTCCTAAGTAGTTCCTCAGCTTTTATTTTTCAGAACTAATATTTTTGAAAAACACACTTCTTTCTTACTTAATATCAAGTTTCCAATTGGGAATTCCTATATGTTCCCTCATAAATTAGATTCAAGTGATGCACTCCAGATGGAATAGTACTATAGAAATAATGCTCTATCCCTTTCAGAGCATTTCATTCGGAGGCACACTATGTTTACCTAATCCCCAATTTGTGATGATAATTTTTATTCCAGTGAGAGTGGTGTCAAATGACCGTTTTTTAAGACTTTTTGGGGGTTGGGGGGGAGCGGGAAGCAAAATTGCTATGTTAGCCAGGATAGAGGATGGCCTCCAATTCATGATCCTCCTGACTCAATCTCCCAAGTAGCTGGGATTAGGAGCATGCACTACCATGCCCAGTTCCAGCTCAAAGCTTCATTTTTTTGGAGCAGTTTTACATTCACAGCAAATTTCAGAAGGCATAAAGATTTTCCAAATGCCCCATATCCCCACAACACAGAACCTCCCCCATCAACATACCCCAGCAATTACTATTATTTTACTTTTTATTAATAAGCAATCTTTAAGAGACACTTAAAGATCACACAAATATCCTAGTCCTTATGAAACTGTCCTCTCTAGATTTAGTATCTACTAATTAATCATGCCTGAATTTTCTTTATTGTAATGACTACAAAATTAATACTATGTTTTCACCTGTAAACAAGTAGCAGGTCATAGCTTCATGATGTTAGCAGAAGGCACAAGATCTCCAGATCAGAGACAAAGGACTTTATTAATTATATCAATAGCGGTAGCTAGAATACTTGAACTAATTCCAAGTCCCAGTTATCATAGGGCAATGTGAAGAGTTCAGGTGATAACGTGTACAAACAATGAGCTGCATTGAAGGTGAGGAACCCTGGACATAGGGAACCCAAATGCCTTCAGTTCCACAGAAAAACTCTTTCTCAAGGCCATGACATCTGCTTTTTCTCTGGCAGGAGACATTATGCCACTTTCTAAGGCTGCTGGCTATGCAAACACCCAAGGAAAGATGGTCTGCAAAAAACACAGTAGTAGGCAGAACCTCGCATTCATACAAAGAAGGAAAGTGATCTTATTCTCCAGGGAAGTAAAACCCAGTCCATTTCCCTCACTTGTGGGCATTAGACCTCCCCACAGGATGATTGTGGACAATCACAGCAAAAATATTTGACAAACATTGTCACATAAAAACTGAGAGTATAGAATTGTTAAAGAATGTACCAAAGGCAATTCTTAAAAAGACTTTTAAAAAGGTAGCCTAAAAAAAAAAAAATTGAATGATTTCCCACTCCCTGTTCCCAACAACTGTTGACAAGAAGCCAGTCTCAGTAATAGTGCAAGAAAAACCATGGCTGGCTAAATTTATGAAGTTTATAATTTATTCATTTGCTGAATAAATTAAGTAAAACTTGTAAAGTGCTTAGCTCGGTCTTCACACATACACAGTAAATTTTGCTGCTTTAATGATGATGATGATGAATGATGAAGAAAAGTACATAAGACAGAAAATTTATATCTCATTTTTTAGTTCTAACTACACTATTTACCATTTATCTGATTTTAGGCCAGTGATTTAACTGCTATAAGCCTCTTCTGCAAAAAAAAAAAAAGAGAGAGAGAAAGAGACGCCTTAAAAAAGGGCATTCAAAAAAAAAAACTTTCTCCCCCTAACGTTTGTTGGGTTGCTGATCTCTAGGTTAAAACTGTGATAAATAACATAAAATGGGGATGAGTTGGGGGAGATAGCATATAGGTTTTCCTGCATTATTTCTTATGACAGTGTATCTACTTCTATATATACACTAGTCCAGTGCCTGGTTCCTTGGTCCTTCCTTACTGCATTCTTAAAAGGTCCTTTTAATAATAGGTATTTGGAGACTAGGGAGTAAGTAGATTATGTGCAGAGTGGGAGAAATGTTTCTTTACCTCTAGATTGTGGTTAGGAATCTGAAAAAGCAGAAAAATCATCACAGTCCCAAATAACTTTTCAGACTTCTACAAGTTAAAATACAGCCATTCTATCCATAGTCTAAAAAACAAATACTTCATTATACTTGGTATTACCAACCATAAATAATATGATCTTCAGCTACAACATTTGCTTCTGGTAAAAATAATTTTGGCATATGCCACTTACATAACTGTCTAGATAACCAAATTCACCCATAAAACAAAAGAAAACTTCTTTTCTCTCCTATATGATCATTTGTTGTTTAAATCACCAGGCCTTGGCTAAGGCTACTTAACCCCCTGCCACATGATATTCAAGACTATTGGGACAATGTACTAAATTAGCTATCCAGGAAGAAAGCATCTTAGGTAGGCCACATAAAACTGAAAGTTTTTAAGTTTAAAAATAAATAAGCAGACTTCGCAGTTACAACCAAAATAGGTTGCAGGAAGAAAATATGTCAGCCAAATCCAGATATCTGGTAATGGGAGAAAACTGGCATAATTTGAAAGACTTGTCAAAAGGGGGGAAAAAAGAAAGTAAGAACAATGTTTCTCAGCAATAGCATCAGTATAAAGCCCACAGGATGTATTTGAGAGCAGGCAGGAGGGAGAGAGAATCAGAAAAGAGGTAAAGTTACACCAAGGACACAATATAGAAGAATATTCAGCCCATGTTAAGAAATTTACTTTATTCTGAAAGCACTGAGAAACTACATTTTAAGCATAGTCTTGATAAGATTAAAACTGTATTTACTGCTGAGTGTTATATGGAGAATGAATTGATTCTTGTTTACTTTGTCAATAGGAGTCATCGTATTATTGTGATGTCTAAAGCTGTTTCAGTGAGATTGTTGTTAAAAAAAAAAAAGTAAGCATACTTGAGAACTTAGACTATCTCAAAGTTGGCAACTGGAAAACAAATGCATGCATGTCTAGAAAAGTGTTTGAAAACAATTTGTTTTTCCTTTCTTTCTTTCTTTCTTTCTTTCTCTTTTCCTCCCCGCCCCCCTTGTTTCATTCAGGGCTAAATGACATGTACGCCCATGGGTAATAAGGTCACCAGGTTAAAAGAGCAATATGACAATTATAAGAAGTTAGATTACAGCTACTATAAACCAGGGCCCATTAGCGTATACTGCAGGAAAGTTATCACTATAAATGGCTTTTCCTGTGTCCTTATCAATGCAGTGCACAAAGTATCTCACCCTCAGCCTTCTCTCTATGATCTATGTAGTGTTTGCCTATCTAACCCCACCAGGCACTGGTGGGTCAGAGAAGTGAGGAGACAGTGAGATATGGCAGGAGAGTGATGAGACAACCTGTTAAGTGTCAGAAATCAACCAGGAGTTATCAAATACGTCAGGGCAAAACTTTCCACATTTATGTGTGTGTGTGCGTGTGTGTGTGTATGTATGTATTCATATATATATATGAATACATATATATATAAGAAAAAGACTTAAAATACATTCTTATTGCTCAGAAGTACTCAAGACCACCCTGGAAGCAAACCAGAAAGCTTCTGGCTCTTCTAAAGTATAAGCTGCTTCCTCAAGGTGCAACTTGCTTTTGTCTTAGATACTGTGGGAAAGTAGATGAATATTTTGAGAGGGAAAATAAAGTCCATTTAAAATGGAAACACAACTGTAAAAAGGATGAAGAAGAATAGTGTCTAAATATCAACTTTAGAAATATTGAAGTCATCTAAAGCTTTTAAAAATATATTTCAAGTATATAAACATCTACAAACCAATGCTATTCCAAAAGATTTGCAAAAGGTGCTTATTCATTTAAAATTTCTGTTCTCAGAAATTATTTTCCATTAAAAATTCAATATCCTTTTTTATTTCCCAAAGAAAATTTATGTTTTTGAAATAAACATGATGGATTTTTTTAAATTCTTCAGGTATCACAAAGCAGCTTCTCTTTTGATCCACTAAACTATAAACTTTGGGAAGAGAAGACATCCTTTGTATTTTTCAGTATATTAGGACATGCTGGCTTTAGAAAATTTAATTTTTTTTTGTTAGATCTTCTCAGAATATACTTGAATATACTAATGTGTGCTGCACAATGCTCAAGCAGTACAGTCCATAGAGTTTCAATGACATCTGAAACAGAGGAGCACTTCCTTCTTATTTCCTTATTTTTTTAACAGATCAATTGATGAGATTAGTGTTCCCTACAAATACATATCCAGAAACAACTGTAAGGAGATCTCAATCATTAAGCTAAATGCCTCTAGCAATGCTGGAGTTCTAGATTTACAATTTACAATTTCTCATCACTGGGAAAATAAATTTCCTCTCTGTGTAACATTATCTCTGGAAATATGAAATAAGAGAAACATTTATTCATAAACTCTTAGCACCTACAATTTTACATGTAGGCATTTCTCACTTGCCTTAATATATAGCATAGGAACAGTAAATGATCTTCCTTGTGTATCACCAAATCAATATTTATATGTTCACTTAAGTATCCTTATGAAAAACTGAGAGTTCAAATAATGTATTTTTATTACAGTTATGCACAATAAATACAAATCAACAGTTTCAACATATAAAACAGAATCAGGAGAGTTCTTTTAAAAAATAATATTATGAAAATCCTATGAATTTTAATGAAAACAAAAAAGGAATCGGTTATACCTCTATTTGTTTATTAGCATTCAGGCCAGGGATTGGTGAGGAGCATTGGTAAAAACAATGTGAGGCTGATGTGTATCGTTTTTTCATTTGCCAATCAACTGTCTTAATATCAAGATATAGTAGAAATGTTGAACTAATTTTATAGCATCTCATTTAAAATGTAATCCATATATTTTCAGAAATACAGCCAAATCCTTCAGGTCTGTTTTAAGTCTATGTTTAAACTCTTGCAGCCGAATTTGCTTGGTTATTAAGTAGCAACAATATCTTTTGATAAAAATGCAAAAATAAGAACCATAAAATCTTCACATTGGTACCAACAAAGGCACTATTTCCCGGTGTGATTCAGAGTGAGAGAGACCAGTCTTGTACCTAACAAAGTGTTTTTCCGGTATCTACCACATAGGTCGCTTATTTAGTGTAGTCAAATCTGTGAAGCACTATGAAACTGAACTACTGTGTTATTAAGAAATCCAATCTGATGATATTACAAATATATATATATGAACAACCACCCTTCAACTACCACCATTTAAAAAAATCATGAAGTAACCTTGGGAATGCTATAACAAATCTTTTTATTTTTTTCAATTAAAAACTTCAGTAGTGTATTAGACTCTTCAATTATTTATTTCCCAGTGCTTTAATATAATAGTCAATTGCTGTCAAAGCTCTTTAAGTAATTTCATTAAGAAATTCCCTTAAAACTTAAAAAAAAAGTCACTTATTCTTCAGATCCTTTCCTTACTATTATCTGTAACTACCGTGACCATGGTTTTTGTAAACCATACCAGACCGTACCAGCAGAAATTCTCAGATAGAAAATGAGAAAAACACGTTCCAGGAAGATTCCTGCCCACCTTACGCCATCCTACCCTCTGCTGCTACAACAATCACGAAGTACTGTGAAGAGATTGTGGGTAAATTCTAGCTCTGCTGCTGAGTCACTTCTCTTAGTAAGAGTCAAGTTCCTAAAAAGAGGTATTCTGAAAAGCAAATAAAAGTAAAATACTCTAAACCTTTACACAATTAGTTCTGTCAGGAAAATCAATTACTAATCAAGAGTTCTCATAATTACTTTTAAATCTCTGCTCTGATCCTTCTAAGTAAAAGAATTCAGGAAACAAAAGTTTAGCTGTGGAGGCTAACTTATTCCTCAAAACAAACAAACAAACAAAAAACAAGTTATAACTTGCCCTACATAATGGCTGCCCAGAGAACAAAAATTTATAACAAAAATAAGGTCACTCTGAAATAACACTTTCATATTTAGATTTTGGAAGGATTCCAAATCTAAGAAAAAGATAAGTGGTAGGGAGTTGTTAGGAGGCTTTTAACCAAGGTACTCAAATGCAACTAGGGCCAATTAGGTACTCAAATGCAACTAGGGTGTGGGGCCATTCTCAGTAGATACCTAAAACCTAACTCTGCCTATACTTCCTTTTAGATAAAGGATTCTTTCTGGGTCTATGTGTAAAATTCAGGGAAATTCTAATCAAAACATTACATGTGAAATTCTAATCAAAACATTACATGTACATATGTACACTTTGGATAAAGGGTTCCTACTTTTCAACAAATTCTCTGGAGTTCCTTGTCCAAGAAAGCTTAAGATAAATAATGCACATTATAGACTGTTGGTAATAATGAATTCACTGCACAACATTCTGCATTCCCTTATATCTTAGGCTCTCTTACTGTCTCCTTTAGAGATTGGAGGAGTATTAGACATAAATGAAGTTCTTATGATTCATGTAATACTAGGGGGTTGCTGCTTCCCCAAAAAGAAAAAAAGAAAGAAAAGAAAGAAATTCATAAATTGCTGTAATTGCTATGCCTGCACCCAAGATGTCAAAAATCTTTAAACTTTTGATGATAGTACAATACACATGCAGAAAAGTATATAAATCAAAGGTGTATGTTTTGTCTACACTTTTTTTAATCTAGGAATCAAAATTGTTAATGAGCAGATGATACAAGATTGCTGGTGACCCAGATACCAAAAGAAGAAAAGATCACACATGAGACCTGTGTATCAGGAGAATGATTATATTTGTAGGCTTACTCTTCTTAATGACATCAAACCTATTTGCTAAGGGGTGTACGTGGAAGAGTGAGGAAGTAGTGAATTTGGAGAAGATTCACAAAGCTGTTTCAGAGAATAAAAGAGCTTCAACACGAGCAAATTTTTGACCAAACTGAACTGGGTTTGAGGCTAGAAGCCCATAAACATGGCAGATAACACTGGGTCAATAGAGTTTTTAAAATTCCACAAGACAGACTGGTTTCTATCTTCATTAGATGTCCATCTATCTTTTAAACTAACTCTACACTATGTACAAGAACCTTAGATCATTATTATTGATTATTTCCTTAACAGTCAAATTTTTAGTTTGTTGTTTTTCCCCTTTAAAAAATATTTTTCTTTAATGACTATAATATTTTTATATTCTGCTACTTACCTGCCCATCTCTAAACTGTATGTGAAGATTTAAACCAGATAAATTGTTCAAAACAATTCCATAAAATACACCTACCTTTGCCCTGCACACTTCCATTGCATTATTATATCAAGGACCAAGTCTCCATTAACCAGTATCTGACCCTTGTTCACTTTCTTCCCTCCCCACCCCCACCAAAGTTTGCCCTTCCTGCCAAAGTTCAGCACTTCCTAGAAAAGTCTCACTGCCTGTTTGATATTGTACTTCACTTTAGTCACCAAAGGAAGAATTTACAGGTGCTTGGCCCCATCTATAAGACCATGACCGAAATCTGACCTCCTGTTACAATACGTGAACTCCTGCCCTACTGATAAGGCTGGCAGATATAAGTAGGATTTTTCAAATAATCCTTTGGGAATTTATAAGCAGCACAGCCATAAAAGGGGGGGTGAATGGAAGGTCGGTTTCACTAAAAATAATAAATATTGCGATGTTTATTCAAAGTGTGCCTTGTTATCCTCCAGGCCAAAAGTTCAGATAAACACTATTGTAAATGACAAAATATTAGAACTTTTTGTTACTTATGTTATGATCCTTCCGTTGGACACCAATAGAACTGTTTTCCCTCGTGTAAGTCCCTGCCCTGATATTGTATAAGGCTGCCTGACACTAGAAGACTGAATTCATCTGCAGGTCAAAAGGAGAGTAGTTATCTTTTAAAATCAAAAACAAACATTTATTGAGTATTATGTACTACTAAGTACTAAGGGCTGGGGGCTTGAAAAAATAAAATGAATAAATATTATACCTGCCCTAAAAGAGCTTACAATCTACTGAAGAAAAAAAGAACACATTTAGAAGATGATGATACAATACAATTAGCACTGATACAAATATGTACTAGGCCCTAGTATAAGAGTGAAGGAAGACGTCCACTGAGTTCAGCAGGGAATGTCAGGAAAATCTGCTGGAGGACACAAGGATATAAAATAGAATCAGTAAAATAAAAAGAAACGAGAACATTCATTCAGGCAGAAGGGCTAGAATGGGGAAAGGATGAAAGGCATAAAATAGCATGGTATATTGAAAGAATCAGAAATATTCCAGAATACTAAGGCAAGATGGTAAGCAGGAGGAAATATGGAAGGCCTTCTGTACACCACATTTTCTTCCATACTTCTATATTTTACTCTACAGAAGACCAATTAGAGAATTTTAAGCACATATGTTAGATTTGTATATTAGAGTACTAGGACTCTGGTGAGAACTGAGTTAAGGGTTTAAGATTGAGAGTAGGGGACTGGGGTTGTGGCTCAGTGGTAGAACACTTGCTTAGCATGTGTGAGGCACTGGTTTTGATTCTCAGCACCACATATAAACAAATAAAGTCCACTGACAACTTAAAAACTAATTTTGTAAAAAAGGTTGAGAGTAGGAAGATGAGTTAAACAGACTTTTAATTCTGATGAAAATATGAACTAGGACTATATTTGGGGGATAGGGATGGTGTAAGGAAGTTAAACTAGATTCAGGAGGTCACATTTACAAACATTGGAGATTTGGATATGGCATTGATAAAAAAAAATAATAACACTTTAGGTTCCTGGCTAGTGACTAGATATATGATGCTTTTCCAACCTGAGACCACTGGAAACTCAGGAGAAGCAGAATGGGTGAGAGTCAGGCAAGAGAGAAAAAGAATTTTTTTAAAAAATATACAGAGATACTAAGTTTCTGCTGCCTGTGGAAACTCCAAAGGATTAGGTTCAATATATGGTTTTGAGTTTTTGTTTTGTTTTGTTTTGTTTTTTGGTTTATTCTGGTCTGAGGATTAAACCCAGGGCCTTGTGCATGTTAATAAGCTCATGCTCTACCACTGAGCTACACTTTCAGCCCCAATAGATGATTATATACACGTTTCAATCTGAGGGCAAAGTCGAGGCGTGAAAATATACATTTGAAAGTTATTAGAACTTCAGCTTAGCATATTGGCACATGCCTGTAATCCCAGTGACTCAGGAGGCTGAGGTAGGAGGATGGCAAATTTGAGGCCAGTCTGAGCACTTATGAAGACCCTGTCCCAAAATAAAAAGATAAATAAAAAGTGCTGGGTTTGTAGCTCAGTGGTAGAATGCCCCTCGGTTTAACATCAGTACCAAAAAAGAAAGTTATCAAACACTGCAAACCATGAGAATAGATTATATCTCTTAGGAAAGGCAGAAACAAAGAAGAGAACAAGGGTAGAACCCTGGGAACAGTAAGGGACACAAAGAAGAAACAGAGCCCACAAAGAACAAAACAGGCACCAACTATCAGAAAGAAAAACAGTGTAAAGGAAGACAATGGGATTAAAAGTTAAAAGGCAAAAATGACCAACAAAGTCAAAGTCAGAAGGTCCAGTAAGATAGAGAAGTAAGGTAGGGAAGATAAACATAGTGGGTTGATGAGAAAATAAATTGTGAAGTAGAGGCAAGTGTTGGAACAGAAAGGAAAGAGAGAGACAAGGTTTATTTTCTTCTTGGTCCCCATATCTCTATTCTCAAATCATCTTTCTTAAGGCCTAATACTAACTATTTATAAAATAGGAAAAAATGATAGTACTTAATATGAAGTAACCCATTTTTAAATATCTTTGTTGTTAATATTATGAGGAGCTACAATTTACTGTGCAGTAATACAAATTATTGACTTGAGAATGAAGAAGAAAATGCAGAGAATAAAAAAGTACAGCCCCCAAAACACAATGGAGCCAGCACTGTAAATGACACATGCTCTGGCCTTTCCTTTGGCACAGTGGGTATTTGGGATTTTATTCAAAGTCCCTATAGATCTGGTACAGCAATGTTTAATATATTAACATATATTCCAAAAAAACAGAGCTAAATTCTTGCCACTAGTTGTAGCTTTTCAAAACTAGAGAACACTATGAAGGGACCTGTTTCTGCCATGCAAATAATGCCTTATAAATTATGGAAAATTTATGAATATCAAATATTTCAACAGTACAGAACACTAATGTATAGAATTTATTTGTTTTTTAAAATTTTTTGTAGTTGTAGATGGACATAATGCCTTTATTTTATTTATTTATGTGGTGCCAAGGATCAAACCCAATGCCCCACACATGCTAGGCAAGCACTCTACCACTGAGCTACAGCCCCAGCCCCTAGAAGTTATTTTTAAATGGACAGTTTAAGGTCTTCCTCCTGGGAGAACTTTATCATTTCTAAGGAATTACCAATATGCCCTCACTCCCACAGAGTTTAGAACTAAATGGTCATTATTCAATTAAGAATATGTACAATTTTCTAGATTATAAAATTTGCATGTCAAAGAGACTAGAACTCCTAAGTGCATATGTCTATATTTCATGCTTCATACTTTTTAAAATACCAATACTGTATCTAACCATCAGTAGCAGAGATAACATAACTCTCACCAGACAACTACCACTTATGAAGTGCCAATTATTTGCCAAAGGCTGAGTTAGGCACTATTCATTGAATGTTTATAACTGCACTAAGCAAGTAATTATTATCCCATTTCATATATGAAAAAGCTAGGATAGTCTAACACCATATACAACCAACAAATCTCCAACTAAATTATTCCAGTACTTGCATGAATTACTTTGGAATTTTCATTTGAGACAAATATGTTACATTTTCATATTATAAATTCTTAATAAAGTGTATAAAAACTAGCATACAAATGTGGTAAGATACAGAGCTATCATATTAGTCATTCAAACAATGTAACTTCTCTCCTCGTGTACTGAAATCATTTAAAGCATAAGTCTTTGACTTATTTATACATCCTTATCTCTCCAAATCCATTTCATGCTGAAGAAAAATTGAGTGTTTATTGAAAATCAAAATTACTAAGATTTGAGTCTGGAAAATATAAATGGCAAAAATGTTAAAAGTAATATCAGGGGGATACTCTGTGACCTTGGAATAGACAGGATTTTTTTTAACACAAGTCAAAAAATATGAACTAAAATTGGACTATAAAATTGATGGAGTAGATTACTTCAAAACTACAAATTCTGTTTCATGAAAGAAACATAAACATAAGTTTAGGATCTGGTGACAAACTGGAAAAATAGATATTTCAACATACTAAACTATCAATATTTACCAAATATAAGGAATTTCTTATATTTCTCTTTTGGTAAAAAGGAAAAAAAGACAAGCAGCTCAATATAAACACAAAGTAAGGGTTAAAAATAGGAAATAAATGATAAGTAATTCTATAAAGAAAAGCATAACTTTTACAGGTAGTAAAAGCAAGTTAAAACAGATTTCAATCAATATCAGGTTTCCAAAAATTAGAAATTGATGAAATTAAATATTATACCTTATGATTCAACAATGCTATTCCTAGGAATAAAAACCATAAAATCTCACATGAATCCATGAGGGAGAACTATCTGTCACAGCAAATAGCTAGAGGCAATTTAAGTATTAATGACTAAAGTAATAAATAATAAAAACATAGCAAATGCAAACCATCAATTAACAATCATGCATTAGATGAAGGAAATGAGCCAGATATGTAGACTCTAAGAAGGATAGATATTTAAAATAGTGCTGAACCAAAAATACAAGAAATAGAACTACAGTCACAGCCTAACACCATTTGAGTAAATTAAAAACATATACATGTAGAAAAAATCATCAAACCCTTTTCAAAGACACATATACACATTCATGACCATTAAACATGTAAACGCCAGTATACGTGGAGAAGAGACAAGGAGATTTGATGATAGGGAATGAATGAGAAAAACCTAATAAAATATAGGAGGTAGTCTTATATAAAATAATAATAGTGTGACACAACCTATAAGTGATTTATCTAATTCTCTATACATGAGATTAAAAGTAAATTGTGGACTTATTTTAAATCCCTTGACACAATTCAGTCTATACCTGACTTCATCTTCGTTCATAAGGAATGACAGATGAAAAGAGAAAGAACAGAAAGGGATAAGAAGACAGTGAGAGGAAGGGATCAGAGGAAGAAACAGTGGGAGGGGAAGGGCTAGAAGCTAGTAGGTCTTTTCTCAAATTAATGGAGATTATCACAAAATACTTCAGGCCGTTAACATCCATAGACCAGTAGTGTCCCAGAATGTCTGGGCGCTGGAATGAATGTAATGACTAAGTGATGCTACATTCCTTCATATATATATGAAGGAAGAAAACAGATTGAGCAATAAGATATACTTGAACTTGTTAAAAACAACCTGACACAGGCTTAGAACTTTGCTATAAAAATTAACAAGAATGGATTTCTCTCATCAATTTGTTTTTGTTGATGCTATAGTTTAATGTTTTATTTTGTGTTCATCTGTGTGTCTACATGTGGATGTATTACGAAGGTAGAGAAAGGGGTCATTTCTTAGAATTTTATTAAAACCCATATTTTCCCCTCTGTTCCTTTTTTCCATGTGCTTTTATAAGATAACTCCTCAAGAATAAAAACTGAAAATGTAAATAGTTCTCACAAATACTGTTTTAATATGAGTGTATGTGTTCTTACTGAAGTTTAGCTGAAGTTTTTACTGTGGCACTGGTTACTGTATGATTATTCCTAGTTATAATCTATTAATTTGTGGATGACTGATAGAAATACCACTATCTATAGCATATTACATAGCAAACATAAAAAATTCAAGAAGAAAGAACAGAATGGATTATTTAATTTAATACTCCTTGAACACACAAATTTCTCATTCCATGCTTAATAATAAACAGAAAATATACCAAAAATGAAAAAGCAGAGTTTTGAATTCAATAAATATCTTTATTAGGCAGAGCCAGATAAAGACTCACCAGAACAGAATATATGTGTAGACATCGATAAACAGGAGAGAAATCCACCAAATCTTGGGCTCCAGGGACCTGAAAACACAAGATTATCATTAAAACATTTTTCAAACAGAGCTATTAAGAATAACTGCATGCATTTTAATTACTCATGTGTTTAAGAAAAAAAGTCAGCACCAGCTTCTAAGTGTAAATACAAAACAAACAAACAAAAACCCATGCCTCAAAACACCTACTTCTGTTATTCTAGTTAAGAGATTAATAAACTGTGAATGTATACACCATGGCTGGGCCACACCACAGGAATATAGCAGAGAAGAGAAACGGATGACACTGTTACATACGCTTAAAGACATACTTTTTGGCCCTAGGACTCTAAAGGGAAAATATTTTAAAAAGTGAGAATGTGACTCTGATGATTTGATTTTCTAATATTCTAAGTCATATGGTAGTTTATATTTAAAAAACAAAAAAAGTTTCGCTGGTCAAAAACAAAACTTGCAACACAAGATGAATTAAATGCCTTGCCATTCAACTACGGAAGGGCACAACAATTAGTAACTAATTAATTCATCATACAATCAAAATACAGAAATATGCTAGGAAAGGAGGGAAGATCATGTCAAAAAAAAGATTACAAATGAAAAAGCCAAACCTAGTAATACCAGCAGATTGTAACATGAATAGTGTATATTTATTAAAACTAGACCCTCAGAGGAGAAAATAAAAGAAAAACAATTAGGTGAGAACTGGAGTCAAGTCTCAGTGCCAAAACTAATTTGCACTAATGTGACCTGACAATGAGTAAGTCACAATTTACTTTGGCCTAGATTTCCTCAATTGAAAAAGGATGCCATCACTTGATACAATAGGGATTCGATAAGAATAAAAGAAGATGCTACAAATAAATGTTGAAAAAAAACAAAACACAACAAAAAGGAAAAGAAAAATACATAGAGAAATAATCAAAATAAAGGCCCTCCTGACATTTTTACTGTGGCACTGGCAACTATATGATTCTCAGAACACAAGCAGCAGGCTCATCTCATTAGTTAGGCTAATGCATGATTACAAGGTTGGTTTCCATTATTTCATAAAGTAAACCTCATTTCTCTTTGGAGGGCATACTTTCTGTAACCAAGATTCTTTTCTTAATGAAATCTACTAATTCCACAATTCAGTGGCAAAAGACTTAGTTTCTTTTCCCTCTGAAACCATTATAACTCTATACTGGTTAAAATCTATGGAACATTCTGTTCATATGATTCACATCTATGATGGTAAAATTTAAATCTTTGTATTTATCAAGTACTTCATTGTGCTATATACTCTACAAGTAAGCAAAACAAACTTTTATGTGAATAAGTTTACTTAAAAGGGTCAACAAGTGATCACTGTAGTCTCTCCTATATGAAATGACCACAACATTAAAGCACCTTTACAGTCATCCCTCTTATTACAAAGTGGATATTTGGAGGAAATTTACCTTGCCAAAAAAACAGAGCCTGTTTTATCTTACCAAAAACTAGGAATTTTATCCTACCAAAATACCAGAGTCTACAGCTAAGCAAAACATAATCTCAAAAGAAAAACAATAGAAACATGTTAAAAAATTATGTCTACAAAACTACATAAAAACTACACATGCATACGAAAAAAACGACAAGGAAGAAATATATAACCTAGGGCTGGGGTTGTGGCTCAGTGGTAGAGCGTTTGCCTAGCACTCATGAGGCACTGGGCTCGATCCTCAGCACCACCTAAAAATAAATAAATAAAATAAAGGCATTGTGTCCATCTACAACTAAAAAAAAATTTATAAAAAGAAATATATAACAAAAAAGTTTGATGTGCATAGGAAATAAAATATTTTTTTCTTTTATTTAGAAATAAAGATTATAAAGAAGTTACCTAATATACATATATATTTACAAAAAAGTTTAAAGAATTTTACCTAATTTTGATTAGCAAATTCAATGATAACTTTGTTTTATATGTTCTTCTTTATGCAGTTTCTTTTGTTTTACTTTGTCACAGAGCCATAGTTTCAAAAGGAAACTGCTTGCAACCATTCCTCAGACAGAGCCTTGTACAAGTCAGATGTTTCCTTAATATAATGACCATCCACTCTAAGGCACAGTTTCCCTAGAAATTTGTAGCCAATAAGCTAATAGATCCCTTAACAAAGAAAAAGACTTCTTTACTAAGAGGCAAGCGTTGGTTTACATATACTAAAAAAAAAAAAAAACACGATATACTCAGAGAAATGACAAAAAAGTCTTTTCTATCATCACCAACAAATATTTCCAATCAAACCTATTTTCCATGAGGTTGTTTGACATCTTTATATCAACTTCCAACTGTTTAAATGCTCTGACCTAAGTATCAACTCTCTCTCTTAACCTTTGGAATGATCATCCAGCTAAGTTCTCCCAAGTACAGGACTGCCTGCTTTGAAAGCAGTACAAAGAAATCTAGGCAAAAAAATAAGGGAGCAAAGCAGGCCTTCAGCTCACAATCTGCACCTCTACTCCCCAAGCAGCCTCATATTTAGAAATCATTTTTCCTCCCTGCTCCCCTCTGTGAGAAACACTAGGAATGAACACTGTGAGGAACCAAGAAGAGTGCTGTGAGGATGAAGGTATGTAAAGTATGCACTGACTCATGTTGCTTTGAGCTAGATGTGTTTTCTCTGCTTCTACTAATGAAAAAGAATCACTTACATCTACGGAAAGGCAAAAGGAGAAGAGCAACACATGCTGTACGTGAAGGAATGCTACACGTTTGCAAGGATAAGAAATGAATTTTCCAGAATGTAAATAAATGGGGGTGCGCTAGAGGATCAGAACAAAAGACAGTTTTTCCTGACTCACAGCAATAGGTCTGCTTAAGGTCCACATTTGGCTATTTAAAATGCTAACTCCCGTCAAAGCTGTCCTCATACTTTTTCCCTTCCTTTGCCCCTCCCTCCCCTCAAGTGGCAAAGAATGATTCAAGCAGGTTTAGGTTTCAACAGGGAGGGGTCCAAGGACACTTTCCTAAGCTAACAATGACTGTCTCTAATGGTTTCTGTCTCCTAACAAAAGCCATGACTCCTTCTTTATCTGCTTCATCTAATTTTTCCTTTCCAAAGTAAATAACACAGACCTTGCATTTTACACATGTCCAAATTTGACAAATCATTATCCACTGAGACTATAACTGATAAGAGATAACTTTGTGGTAGGACGTTGTCATTTCCTCTCATAAGGGCTTTCTTTTTGAGATACAGAAACATGATTAAAATAGTTAAACATTTCCTCTGCCTGGCAGTCAGGAACTCAAGACATTAAGATACTGGGGTCTGTATTTTTCTAGAAGTTCAAATAGATCTACGAAGATACCAACAACAGTCACAAACAGCACATTCAAGATTAGTCTGCCTTTTTAACTAGTTGTTTTCCTTAAGAAGTCACATGAAATAATTTCATCACCAAGGACAGCAGCTGCTTAATTCCCTGTATAGTTTGTGAATGGAGCAATAGTGTGCCTTTGCCAGCTCAAACCTCTGTATTTTCAGAAGGATCTAATAGTAAGATTTTATGTACTACAACTAAGATCTGTGCCTAGGAGCATGTTGTATAATATGGAAAATTTGTATGTTTTTAAATAACATATAAAAACTAAGTTATTAAAAATTTGGGGGTTAACTGCACTACCATATCCAGGAGTAGGTATCATGGAGGCAACTATTACATTCTTGTATAATTTCATATTCACATATCCATTAAAGATGTTGTATCCACTATATGCCAATACAGATGTTAATGCAATGACTTTTATGTCCATGTGATAAATATTAAATTAACAGCTTCAGTCAAAGTAGTATTTTCTCATTTTTGCCTGTGGAATATTTGCCAAGTAGCATTTAAATATTATAAATGTACCAGCTATTACACGAAGCATGAGACCAAAAAAATCTTTAGACAAAGGAAGCAAAAAGGAAGAAAAGTCAATTTATAAATAGGATTACTAAAGACACACTGGGAAAATGGCCTCAGGAGCCCCTGTAAACAATATTTAATAAAGAATATACAAAAATTCCCTGTAGACATGAGAGTATTAGATGGTCAAGAAGAAAAGAAACACGAATATTTCTGATTATGAAAATACTTGCAAAACATCAGAATCTGTCTTTCATTGCTTCTTCTCTAGATCTCAGTTTAGATAAAAGAAAGTCTCTGAAAATGGAAAGGTTAACAGCTAAGTTCCTCCTATAAAACACAGGGAAATGTTTTCACACATTAAAGTAAAAAGGGAGATTCTGATTATAAAATAAATTATGCCATTTAAGTTTTAACAGATACATCCATTTAATATTTAATATTTTTACAACACTCCCTTCCCCTCCCTGCCCAAAATGGAGTTAGTAGCTATTTCTACTATCTTAAAAGACTCACTAGAGAAGGAAATCTGGGAGTCGGGGATTAGGCATCTATAGTAATGACCTGATAATGTACACGCTTCACTGCTGCGTAAGCATAACCTTAGAAAAGGGGAATAGTACAAGAAAGCATTGTTTGGCTCCCTCCACTCAAGAACAGTAGCAAATGTTCTGTAAGATATTTGCCTATGCTGCTGATAAAGATAGGGCATGAAAACAGAAATGCATTAGTACACTCTAGCCTTGCTGTTCACACATCTGTCCCAGAAGATGCAGACATACACAAATTCATTCTCTCTCTCAAGTAGATGGAACATCCAGGAAGACTATGATAGAAGCTTGCAAGGAATTTAAATATGTTTCTCACTAATTATTTGGACCATTCTTCACCTTGAAAATATTTCTGATTACCACTTTACACAAAATGTTTCTTGGTATTAGTACATGAATGCAGAGACTTGGTGCTCATTTCTGAGAATCAGCTGGATCTCAAGTCATTAAAGTATATTAGGCATTTTTCTGCAGGGAGCAAACAAATGATTAGCTGAAGAGGCATGGCCTTTGCATTCAGAGGATCATTTCTGACTGCCCATATTATGTCTGGAAGCCAGGAAATACCTGGCAAACATTTTTCACCAGGGTGCTTTTCTGAACTACTTTCAAAAATTTAGAAAAGGGTAGAATTCATGTGCACATAAGCTTTTATGGAACTAGACTAAACACAGTAGACATACCAACAAACTAGAAGTCCTATGGCTCTAAGTAACTAGAATTAGCAAAAATATATTGTCTAAGCCTTTGAGCACATAAGAATAACCTGACCAGAGCTCTCTCTGAAAAGCACAGTTTTGCTACAGAGCTTCTCACAAATTGTTAGTATCCTTAATGACAAATCCCTAAATGGATTACAACTTCATTTATGCAAGTATTTTGTACTGAGCAGAAGAAAATTGGGGATCTCATCAGTATGTACAACTATAATGCACCAATAAAAAAATATGGGGAAAAAGAAAATCGGAGGTGGGGTGACCACTATTTCTTTGTACTGAGGTCCTACAAAAAAACCATGGCCAAAAATCAAAGGATATTCCCTCCAAAAGTCTTTGCTTAAAGCTGAACCCTGGTGAAATAAAAATTCAAGAGGCTGGGGTTGTGGCTCAGTGGTACAGTGCTTGCCTTGCACGCGCGAGGCACTGGGTTCGATCCTCAGCACCACATACAAAATACATAAAAAATAAATAAAATAAAGGTTTAAAAAAATCTTATTAAAAAAATAAAATAAAAATAAAAATTCAAGTGAACTTTACGTAACCAGAGTCCACAATATGCTTAGAGACTTCAAACTGTTAGGCAAAAATGGCAATTTAGCACTAAGTATGGTATTAAATATAAAAGGTCTAGGAGGAGGAAAATCTACAACAACCAAATTAGGAAGAAAAAACACATTATACTAGGTAAAAAGCTAACATCCCTAATATATAAAGAATTTGTAAAAAATTTAAAAAGAAAACAAAATCATTAGAAAAATGAGCAAAAGACATGAACAGTTTACCCTCCAGTTGTGTATGTGTGGGTGGGGGTGTACACAAATGGCCCTCAAACTTATAACTCAACTTTACTCATAATAACAGGAATATAAATTGAAACTATACAGAAATACCATTTCTCCATTATGAGACTGGCAAAAATTTTTAAAGAACAAGGAAATTGGTACCCCATACACTACTGGCTTGGGTCTGGGGTAGAAAAAAATAACACAACCCCTATAGTGGGAAATTTGACATTATCCAACAAAATGACACATGCATTTATCCCTGGACTTAACATTCTGCCTTCTTGGAATCTACCCTGAAGATACATCATAAACTATATGGAAAAATATTCTCATACTTGCCTGATTTCTTTTTTATTTACTCAAGTTTTAAGGTATTTTGCATATGGTAAAATTCATGGTTTCTAGTGAACAATTCTGTAGATTCTGACAAATGCATATATAGCCCTGTACTATTCATCATAATCAAGATAAAAAGGAACAGTTCCAACACCTGCTAAAATTCCTCCATACCCCTTTGTAGTCAAATTGTTCCCTATGCCTCACCCTTGGCAAACACTGATCCATTTTCTGACCCTAGAATTTTCCCTTTTCAGGAATGTCATGTAAATAGACTCATACATGGTGGGGATGTAGCTCAATGGTAGAGCACTTGCCTAGAATGTATGAGACCCTAGATTTGATCCCTGTCACCATTAAATACATACATACATATATAAATAAAAAAATAAGTAGATGGACAGACTCATACTGTATGTAGCCTTTTGAATTTGGCTCCTTTCATTTAGCATAAAGCATTTGAGATTCCTCTGCACTGTTTCATATATCAGTTTTCATTATTTTTTATTTCAGAGTGATAGTCCAATTAGTAACATGCCAAAATTCATTTATGCCTTCATACACTAAAAGACGTTTGGGTTGTTTATAGTTTTGGCAATGCACAAACAAAGCTGTTGTAAATATTCAGGTGCAGGTTTTTCAGTGAATATATTGGTTAAATACCTAGAAGTGGGACTGCTAGGCCATATGATAAGGGTATGTTAACTTTTTTTTTTTTTTAAGTTGTTAATGGGCCTTTATTTATTTATATGTGGTGCTGAGAATCGAACCCAGTGCCTCACACATGCAAGGCAAGTGCTCTACTACTGAGCCATGACCTCAGCCCCGGTATGCTAACTTTTTAATAAACTTCCAAACCATTAACCATAGTGATTGTATCATTTCACATTTTCCACCCAATATAAGAGTATTAAGAGTCGGGTGCAGTGGCGCATGCCTGTAATCTCAGCACTCTGAGAGGCTGAGACAGGAGAATTGTGAGTTCAAAGCCAGCCTCAGCAACGGCACGGTGCTAAGCAACTCAGTGAGATCCTGTCTCTACATAGAACACAAAATACGGCTGGGGGTGTGGCTCAGTGGTCAAGTGCCCCTGAGTTCAATCCCTGGTACCAAAAATAAAATAAAATAAGAGTGTTAACTACTCTACATCCTTGCCAGTACTTGATATTCAGTGTATTTTTTTAATTTTTGCTATTCTAATATATGTGCAATTGAAACACTATTTTATGAGAAAATACTAGAAATCATCAAGTGTCCATATATAGGTTGGCTGACTAAACTATGCTATATCCAAACAATGTAGTACTATCTAGCAATAAAAATAGAATGAGAAGGATTTCAATGAACTGATATAGAGTAATTTTGACTCAGGTGTTTTGTCATAGCAATGGAAAGCTGACTAATACAGCAACCAATTTTAACATTTTTTAAAGCACTGTGTGGGCCAACAAACCATCTGAAAGCTATTTCTGGCCTATGGGCTGCCAATCTGTAACCTTTGGTTTAATGAAGATGAACTTATAATGGCATCCTTTATTTAATTTTAACTTACTGAGAAATAATCCTCTTTTTTTGCTACCTGTCAACAGAAAGTTTTACTCTAACCATTTAAAATATGAGTCAAAATATGACAACCACCACTATGTTTTACAAGAAATTTGACATAATACATGATCTGCTACAAAAGCACAAGGATTATACCATGTACCTTTAAATACAAGTCTTATTTGTGTACTTTCCAATCATCCTGTGTTATACA
>CM053411.1:25481047-25534135 GCA_028644305.1 Xerus rutilus | reverse complement strand
AAAAGAATTAAGTTGTTCATCAAAACAGTTAAACATCAGACATGATTAGTCTAAAAAAACTTTTCTTAATTGTGACCCTTTCACTGACTTATTCAAAAATATAGAGAAAATTTACTAGGAAATATTTTTCTTTGCAACACTTTTAAGTAACCACTGAGAGACCTACTATACTTCAACAAAGTCTGGGGGAGAGGGCCTAACTTCATCAGCAGGTTCAACGTGTGAGTTGGTTTTCCATCAAGATAGTAATTTACTACTAGGGCTCCATTTTCGGTTCCCCAAGCTGCTAAGTTTTCCCATCTCTAAACAAACTTTATTTCAGTTTAATAATATATTAATTTTCTGCAAAGCCATTGTTCAAGGGGTTTGGGTTTTCCTACCCACTTCATTCCATGATCTCCTATTAAGTATCATTAAGCTAAAGACATAGCAAATAACCTACAAATGTCATTCAACTCAAAGACTGTATTAAGTATATTTTCACTAAAAGCAGACAAAAGGGTAAAAAATTCTTACTTGAAAAGATAAGAAAGTAAACTTGTTGAATCAGAATTATAAAATTTCAAAAAAGAGGAATTATAAAATTTCATTTGAAATGCTAGTAACCTATCATAAGCAACAGATTTTAGAAAACAAATACAACTTTCTCTTCAAATATTGCATTTATTGCCAGAATATTTTTAAATCATTTTATTGGAAAATCAATATGAGAACCAAACACTCATGAGTTTGTTTTATTTATGCACTAAAAAAGTTCCTTAAGGTCCTTTACAGTCTTGCAACTCAAAGTATGCTGGAGAGACCAAAAGTACCCTCCTTCCTGAGACTTTGGTAAAAATGCAGACTCTCTCTGATTCCCAACCTTCAGCATCAGAATCTGCATTTTAATATGATTCCCAAGCAATTTATATGCACATTAAAGTTCAAGAAGCACTGCCCTGTATCATGGGTGCTTAAGTTGGCTCCTAGGGGTAAAATAAATTTCATGAATCCCTTTACATTTCATGCAGAACTTTTTGCAAGTATATATACGCACATTTCACTAGGGAAAGACTGTATATTTTTATCAAACTCTCAAAATAATATATGACCCCAAATAGATTAAGAACCAATGTCCTATAGGAATCTATGCCACGGTTATCAGATTAAAAGTCACAATACTCCAAAAACTATGCTGCTCTCAATGAGGTCTGTTGAAGAATGACAAGAATGAAGGTCAGAACGTCACAGTGGGTCATGAAAGACCTTATCTGAAGAATTTATTCACACCATGCAAGAACTATGCCAAGAAACCAGTTTAGAGACATCTAAATAAATAACTCTCTACATGAGGTTTGAGATTAAGAATGTGCACTTGAAGAAGATTCAAACTGAGAAGTAAATAAATATAAGGTAGGATTTTTTTTTTAAGGATAGAATGCCATCAGATGACAGTGAAGTGCCAAATTCTTGTTGTAAGAGCTCAATCAGCAAATCTTTAATATGGATTCTGTTTGATTTGGGATACGAAATCATTTTAAAATATTAATTTTCAAATACATTCTTACAATAGTTCCTTGATGAGGAAATCCCAACATATTTGACTAGTCCCACTTTCCTCATCTTCTCTCAACCTTACAGGACAAAACAAAGAAGCATGGCACATAAATTAAAGAGGACATACCCATGATCTTCAGTGAATTGAGTGACAAAGAATGGTTCCTATTCAGAAGGTTCTTGATGATATATAAACACTGTGTGTATAATTCATTCTTTGATATCATCATCTAACCATCTCTTCAGGGAGTAGGGATATAGTCTACGCTTAACTTCTATTTCCATGGCCATTCTGTAAATTTAAATTCCTTGATGGGTACCCAAAATTTTTTTAACAAAAAGAACTTTCTTGAGACTGTTTTGAACTTCCATTGTAACTGGTTACCTGTGATAAGTTTAATACTTCACAGTCTGGTCTCCAGGGTGGATCCATATCCTACATACAGCCATCTTGGGCAAGAAAAAAGAATACTAGAAAATATTCAGAGGGATCAACTCTTTCTTGCCCCTTTCTATCTCCATGGATTATCAGGCAAATGGCAAGTTCTTTAGTCTAAAGTGACCCATTAAATCACACTTCAAGGACTTTTCTTGGCTCTATAAAAAGCCATTAAGCGTTCCTATTATCAAAGTATAATAGGGATAGAGATCAAACTTTCAAGCACTGTTAACTATTAATTTACCTCATTTACATAACAAATATCTCCTAGTATAGTATAAATTTTAGGTAAATTAGGTACAATTATGCACTTAAATTGTAGAAATGTGTCCTCTCACTAATGAAAACAATATAGAAGAATGAGGTACTTTAAACATCCAATAGTCCCTCAGACATTCAACCATCCTTAAAAGCTAATGTTTTGGACATAAACAATTTTGATATTTGTTTTTCAGCCCAAACAGTTTAAACAATGTCAACTTGATTTTTGAAGTTAAAGGAAAAATAATAAGGACAGGCATAATGACACTAGTAATGCATAACAGAAGTCAGCAAGGAAGACTAATGAAAATAAGATAAAAACTAATATTTGTTGACTACTTTTTATGGAGCTGACACTTATGTAGCTCCAGGACTATTATCTTTACTGGACACATGAAAACACTAAAGTTCCAACAATTAAACTATTTACCAGAGACTACAAAATTAGATGGAGACAGGTTTGGGAGGCATGGTTTTGGGGATGAGAGGAGAGGAATAAGGATAGTAAAGGTGTAAGAGGGGACAAGGATGGGGAAGAAATAGTGAACTTAGTTTTATCTGAAAAAATTAAAACAATGAAAAGGAGACAAGCACTTAAGGGCAAAAGAGGTTACTAAGTTTAGGAGTAAAATGGTTCCTCACATGCCAATGGCCATCTTTAAAGTAAATTCTATAATTACTGATAACTTTTTTAAATAAAACAAAATAGCAGAGTCAGGATTCAAATAGGCTGACTCCAAAGCTCAAACTCATAAATTCTATACTTATATAAACTGATTTAGTTTATGAAATGATAAATATTTAGAAAAAATATTATAATAGGAAATCTCAAATGTCACAGCAGTTGTATTTTTAATAACATTGTATACTACCAACAACAAATAAGGATTTAAAAATATGTACTAGTTAAGCCATTTTATATTATTCTTTGCCTGACAGTGACACAAAACTAATCTAAGAAGTTATAGATATGTCACAAAACTCTCAAATACCTCCTAATCAATTGCTTCCAGAAACACATTCTCAACTTTTGGGAATGTTTTTGTATTTTAAATCCAAATCATTTCTCAAGACAATGAAATCCAACTTTCTTTTTAAAGTAACATCTTTCATTGATCTCAAATAACTGTTTTAGTTTTAGTTTATGGTCATTTGGACCTCTGGTCTCTAGAACAGGTGAACTCTACTCTTTCTTTAATATACTGCACAGTCGGTATAGAATCAAAAATTCAGAATCTTTTAAAAAATGGAAAAGTATACTTAAAATCTAAGTTCTTTCAAAAGAATCAAAATTGAAATTATTTTCATGTATCTTCAATTTCTTTAAATTAGGGCTCATTTGAATTCAAAATAGTATTTACTAACCAGAAGATCACACAAAGCTATAAAATGAACAAACTCACATCTCAAATATACTATATTTAAGCTTAAAAATAATCGCATTTACTCAATTCAAACATTAGTTACCTCTTCATCATCTTCCTCATCTTCAACATCCAGAATTCCTGAATCCTGTTCTGACTTGGGGCTAGTGCTTTCCATCTCTGTATCAAAGATTGTGTATGTATCTTTCTTAGATTTTCTCTTGCTACCTATTCTGGGTTGTTGCAAGACAATGTTATCCAAGTTTCTTTGTTGTTGAGCCTAAAATAGAGAAAAATAACACACAGGGGGGAAAAATTAAGAAAAGATGAAAATGAACAACACTTAATCAAGCTTTTCATGAACTTCCAATTTTGAACAAATTAGTTTCTTAAAGAAAATACAAAATTCCTTAATATATAAATTTTTAGCCCCAGATACAAAATCAAACACACTAATGAATAAATTTTTAATCCTGGAGTTATTTGGCCTTAACTCATTGTCCAAGTTAACACAGGAAAAAAAAAAGATAATCAGTCACATTAGCATAAAATTTTTCAAATATATCCACTAAATTACCATAAAATGAAATCTACCCATTTTTACATAAGTAGTCAAGAGATTAGTACAAATGCCTAAAATTTATCTCTTATAAGAAAAGGAATGGTTAATAATGATTAAAGGAAAGAAGGTGGGAACTTGGAATTAATTGATATATTTGAACTTAGAGGACTTTAAGAAAACAATTATATGTATATAAGACACTAATGAAATATAATCAGAAGGATGAATTACCTAAGAAAGTAATTTTTTTCTGAGAAATTGAACTAATTAATCCAACAGGACCCTTTGACCATGACCTATGGAAAAGAGTTTTAAAGGGTTTCTTCTTCTGAACTTATATAGAAAAGGAAGTGCCATCCACTCAGCCTAACAAAATGACTGAAAATTATAGTATGGTTTCAACAGATGCAAAGAGGTGGGAAATGTGACTATCCAGAGTCAACAATAGGAGCATTAAACCACACAGGACTACAGCTGGAAGTGACCTCAGTCACCACTCAGGAAACTGAGGCTAGAAGACAAAGGATTTGTTTAAGGTCACAGGGCCAGTGAATGGTAGAACAGAGGCTCTAAGTGTGATCTTCCAAATTCCAGATCATTGATCTTTACACTGCACTAACAGTCCCTCAAACTATGCCAAAAATGTTTCCCAAAATAAGTGTTTTGTGGCCAAATCAATGGGAAACACTACATACCATGCAGCCTTGTGGGTACACAAAATGCTTGGTTACAGGATAAAAGTTTGGAGTAGTACTATTTAAAAAAAAAACAAAAAAAACTTATTTAATTTGGTTAAAGCCAGCACATTCCAAAAACATTTCCCACTGGAACTTTCTTTTTTCTTTTCTTCTTTTTTTAATGTAATATTTAGCATCATGCCATGATACCAAGCTTGAGCATGTAGCATCTCAGAACATACACTCTAATTAATATATGATATATGTGACAAGTAGAAACAGGAGAAAAATCAGTGTCTTCAAATCTTCTGAATGAGATTAAGGAATTTAGGATAAATATTAAAGCATAAGAAGTTAGTTCAGTCACTGGTCAAGTGAAATAATTATAATAGGCCAGAGAAAAACTTGAAGTATGTGAGCTAGTTTCTGCCAAGAAAATAAGAAGAATCTACATTCCAGAGATTTGAATCAATGGACAAACTTGTTTCTCTGCACATTACCCATTGATATTTTGGTTTGATTTACATAAAATGCATGGCTTCATTAACAAACTGGGCTAGAGAAGGCACCCAAAAATATTTAGATTTGTACATAAGACACATATCCTCCAAGCACTGGAGATCCTAAATAAAATAGAACATTCTTTCTATTTTTCTCACAAGGAAGACTTTTTTTCCATTTATATTCAATGTAAGCCACATGAACAGGGATCAAGGGCTCTGGGAAGACACAAAAGAAGGGAGAACTTCTAAAGCTTCCATATTTAAAAAGGCAAGCCCTCAACTGAAGAGTGATCACTTGCTCTCCTTAACTCCACCTTCTTTCAGTACACCAAAACCAAAGCCTTTCTTTCATAAGTAGATCTTAGCTTATTAAATTCTAAATTAATAATTTTTTCACCATCAATAAAATACTGCCAAATATCCACAATCAAGAGGAGCCATACTAGGTTCTGTCATTGAAACTTCAAGTGACAAAAATCTGGAAAGTATCTTATGAAAGTATTTTTAGATTTTCTATGATTTTTCTTTTGTAGTTGGCATCTGGTTTTCCTAGTAATGTAGAAGATGCAAAGTCATTTTGGCAAAATCAGCCAATTGATAGAGTGAATGCTTTGCTAGAAATCAAAGTGTTTCAAGTTGCATACTAAAGCTCTGTCAGAATGGATAGGCTCTTCCAATTTGTAAAGAAGTCAGGGATCTGACAAGCAGGAAGGGCCAAGTTGGAAAGACCAAATTTCAGGTAGAACAATATGATGGAAATGAAGGATACCATCTATTCAAAATGTGTGTTTTGAAACTGGCATGAAGTAGTGAGAACAAAATATAGATATAAACATATAAGGACATATTAATTTAAATAAAAATGCGAAAAAATACATAAAAGCACTTTGGAGATCTTTTTTTTTTTTTGAGACTGAGGATTGAACTCAGGGGTACTAGACCACCGAGCCACATTCCCAGCCCTATTTTGTGTTTTATGTAGACAGAGTCTCACTGATTTGCTTAGCACCTAACCATTGCTGAGGCTGGCTTTGAACTCGCGATTCTACTGTGTCAGCCTCCCTAAGTGCTGGGATTACAGGCTTGCGCCACCGCGCCCGGCTTTTGGAGATCTTTTTTTTTTTTTTTTTTTTTTTTTTGGTACTGGAGATTGAACTCAAGGGCACTCGACCACTGAGCCACATCCCCAGCCCTATTTTGTGTTTATGTAGAGACAGGGTCTCACGGAGTTGCTTAGCACCTCGCCGGTGCTGAGGCTGACTTTGAACTTGCGATTCTCCTGTTGCAGCTTCCCAAAGTGCAGGGATTACAGGTGTGCGCCACCGCGCCTGGCTTGGAGATCTTTCTCAACATGCTCAGCTGTTTTACCAGGACCAGTTATTCTACACCTAAAAGACAGCTCCTAGAATAATGTGCCAGAGAAGAAGGTGACTGATTTCTATCAACTTGGTTAGATTAGTTGGAGAAGGCATACATATAGTAGCTGGACCTTAGAAACCATTTAGCCATTTTCATTTTCTTCATTGTTCATTATTCATAATGTATTATTATGAATAATTATTAATGTATAATTATTCATGATGATACATTTCATCACCTCTACCTTAAGTATCTCTGGTTTCCTAATATGTAGAAATTGAAATTGAGTTTTATACACAAACATACACACACTCCTCTCTTTCTACTCCTTTCACTCTCCCAATCCAGTAGCGTATCTGGTTCCCTATTATTACTATTTCCTACCATCACCTTGATTCCAATGTCCCTGCCAACTGTAGCCAGGCTCTTCTTAAACTACAATGTTTATCATGCAAATTAGGCATAAGGGGAATGGGTGCAGAGGAAGGATTAAACAAGCATAAATACAAACTATATAATCTATCACTTGGATTTCTCCATAATGGAAGCTGAGTACATTTTCCAATATATTCATCTGTAATCTCCACCATTAGTCTTCCTCTAGGATCACACTCTGCCTCCTAATATATTGGGTGTTTTGCACCTGTGTACCTTTTTTTTTTAATTTAATTATTTTATTTAAATGTGTTTCAAGTCATAGTACATAAACAGAGCTTAGTTTTTCCATTCCTCTGGTTGCAAATCAGATAGAGTCACATTATTTGTGTCTTCATACATGCACCGGGGCAGTAATGACCCTCTCAAACAACCATCATTACTATACCCATTTCCCTTTCTTTCCTCCCACCTCCCCCTTTACTTATATCATTTCTCTACATGATGACCTCTCCCTGCCTGAATCAAAACCCCAACTAAAATTCTTCTTCCTTTAGAAAGTCTTTCTTTCAAAGCACCCTATGAGTTAGGTGGTAAGAGAAGGCTTTCATGTGTTGGATGCCTACTTGGTATCAAGGAAGGCTTTGTGCTGCATACTGGGTATACTGAGAAATAAGATTGAGACTCATGAACTCCACATCACACTGTTACAGAAAAAAGGCAAATAAATAGATGGAGTTCAGTGAAATGTGTATAATAATTGAAATCAATACAGAAGACAATGGTTGCACAAAGCAGAATGTAATCAGATCTGCATGGAAGGGTTTCAGGCAAGACTTCACAAAGGACCAGTAACCGAATGATATTCTTGAAAGATAAATATGATTTTTCCAAATGGATATAGAGGGAAAGGATAATCATTCCAGAAGAAGTAAATAGCATAAAAAGGACTACGTGTAAAAAACCTCTATACATCAGAAATGATGAGCAACTTTAAATAATTAGAACAAAGGGTGAGTTATGAAGGATTAAGAAATAAGTTAAAAATGCCATGTAAAGCAACTTCAATGTTAATTGGTAGGCAATGGAGAAACAACAAAAGAATATAAGCAGGGGACAAACAACATCAGCTTTACAGTTCAGACAAATACTCTAGGTGCTGGGAGAAAATAAAAACTAGAAGTAGGAAAACACATATAGAATAGTCCACATAGCAATTCTAAGAATTTGAATTAAGGTAGCAACAGATACATAAGAAACAAAAATAAACTAATTTACTGATTTTCATGTTGTACATGGAAGAGAAGAAGGAAATTAGAATAACTCCAACTATTCTGGCCTTGATGACAAGCTGGTGGTGCCACTCTAAGCAACAGGAACCATGAAAATATAGCAGGCTGAGTGCAAGATTGAGAAAATGAGTTCAGTAAATCTACTGGATATTCAGGTGAAAATAACACCGAAGCACCGCGGTATACCACTCTTCTCTCTTTGAGAATAAAAAACACACATTACCATATGTTGGAATCCTCTAAGTCCAGACACATTGACCCACATATAGTAAGCTTAGATACAAGTTTACTATGTAAAGGCAGGAGATTACAAAAGGAATCCATGCGAGAATGAGATTTAGCACCAAAGCAAAGGGATTTCCAGAAGATACATGACTTTGCCACTCTTCCTCATAAGAAGGCAGTAGCAGCAAGGGACTGTGGGAGTGACCATAAGACCTACCTAATCTGAACCTAAAAAGTCACAATTAACACTTTTAAAAGAGTCAAAAATTGCCTATGAAGCATCCTATATATGTCATTAAATAAAATTTACTGTAGAATACAATTTCCAAAGATAGCTACCTAGAGTCCCGTTAAGATGAGAATCAAAAACAAGACTCCTGTTTGTTAACCCAATACTGACCTCTAGTGGATCAGAGGAGTTCATACAAACGACCTTTAGAACCAGAGACTAGTTAAAAAAGGAAGGTTTTAGGACTATAGGATGGACACCTAATAGAATTACCATACATACATTTCAATAACAGGGTACTATGACAAGGAGGAAAAGTTTCATGGAATAAGATATGTCTTTAAATCTAATATCTTCAATTTATTAATTCCATAATCTTGGGTAAGTTACTTCACTTCTCTTTGGAACATACCCACCTATAAATAAAAAACAAGTTTAATCAAACCTTCCTTAGAGGTATCTCAAGGATTAAATAAGATAATACATATGAAGTAATTCAAATTAAAACAACACTCTAAAATATAAGCTCCACCTGTGTTCCCTCTTAAAATGAGGTAGGAATCTTGTTTCATTCTCTAGTGTGGAAGCAAGCATCTGAAACCCAGCAATATTTAGACACATAATCATTAATGGCATCAAATTCTGCATTTGTATGCATTTCCAGTACTCCGTATCTGCGAATCTGCACAGGACACTTCTACACACCCTCTCAGCCTCACCTCTTGCTCCAGCTATCAGCAGCAGCCAGTGCTAAACAGACTTGAAAGCATCTCATAATGTAACCCAACACCAGCTCAGAAACTTACTGTACATACACCTCTAGCTTCCTGCCCTGAGGCTTTTCTAACACCACCATGTGGAATCCCACAAGGAATAATAAATAGCACTCAGGAAGCACACCCCAGAAGTGAAGCAATCCATAAAATGGAGCTGAAAGATAAATGCTTCCCCTTTGTTCCTCCCACAGTCAGTTCCACAAGACTTCTCGAAAAGTCCCTTGGATTAAGGTACCAGACTGCCTTGGCATTGTGCCGTTGTGCTGACTCTCCAGCTCTCTCTTTTCACTCCTCCTGTCCCTTACTCCTGTTCCATAAGATCCTAAGATCACACTACTGAATAAACTGATCACATATCAGTTCCCAGTTGCCTTCAGTGAAACCAAGGCTAAAATAACATCCTATACAACAGTACAGTGAAATAGAATCATGTTTTGTGTCCGAAGCCCATACTAAATGGCAAAATTAAGCTCTATGAAGATTCCCAAGTTGCCTCTTCAAGTCTCTCTTGAACCACAAAGGAGCTACTATTCAAATCAGGGATTTGTCTGCACTATTAGCACTAGCTCTCAAAACTAGCTTTCTTTGGCAACTAATTCCAATATCAAAGTTAAACAAAATGGGAGGGGATAGTAACTCGAAGGAAAAAGAACGTGTCAAGATGATCTAAAAGTTTTTTGCATATTATCCACAGAGGTCTGTTATATGTGTTTGTGTGTGTGTTTGAATGATATTTTAGAAGATGAACAAAGAGTCTTCATATACCTTAATCAGGTCCCAAAGGATTTCCATCAATAGGATGGGAAGTTTAATATTATGATGCTTTGGGACCTTTTTTCTTTACATTGAGGAAGGTGGTCACTATACCACCTTTAAAGTTATGATCAATAAACATCAAAGAAAACACTTAATGGAGTAAAACTGCAACCTAGAGAGCAGGAGAAAATACCTGCAAATCATAGATGTAGTAAGGATCTAATATCCTTAACCTATGAAGAACTCCTGCAACAAAAACAAAAAAATACATCAATAACAAAGATCAAGGAAGCTGAATAGAAATTTCTCCAAATAATACATAAAAATTGCCAACAGGTATATAAAAAGATACCCAACACACTAATAATTAGAGAAATATAAATCAAAGCCACAATGAGATGTCATCTCATACCCATTAAGATACCACTATCAAAAATAATGAAAATGACAAATATTGGCAAGGGTGTGGTAAAATCAGAACCCTTGTATACTGTTGGCAGGAATGTATTTCATTATGGAAATGAATTCCATTATGAATAAAATGTATTCCATTTTGGAAAACAATACAGGGGTTCCTCAAAAAATTAAAAATAAAATTAAAACATTATCCAACAATCCAATTTTGGGGTATATATCCAGAAGAACTGAAAGCAGACTCAAAGAGATATTTGCATTATTTACAGCTAAGAGGTAAAAGCAACCCAAATGTTCGTTGAAGAATACATAAAGAAAATATGGTGTGGACACAGAGTGAAATATTATGCAACCTTAAAAAGGAAATCTCACATGTTGCATGTATGAATCTTGAGGACATTATGCTAACTGAAGTAAGCCAATCAGTCACAAAAATTTAAAAAAATGTATGATACTACTTAGAGGAGGTATCTAAAGTAGTCAAACTAATAGCAATGGAAGTGAAATAGTGGTTGCTATGGGCCAGGAGTGGGGCAAATAGGAAGTTAGGGTTCAACAAGTGTACAGTTTCACCTCTGCAAGAAGAAAATGTTCTAGAAATTGGCTGCATAACAAGGTGAATATACTTAACACTCCTGAACTACATAATTAAATTTGATAAAATAGAAAAAAATAATAATTTTAAACATAATGATTGAGATTTCTACTTCTCTGTAACTCTCTAGTTCACATTTAAACCTCTATTATCACTGAATGGTTAAAAATAAAAGTCTTTGCACTAACAGAATATAATGCAAAACGATAGACCACACGTAGGGCATTACAATACCTATGAAGCCATCACAAAATCTGTATAGAATTCTCTTGAAAATTAGGATAATTTCCAGCTCTTTTTAAATATTACCTTTTTTTCTCTACACACACACACACACACACACACAGAGCATTGGAAAATATATTTTTTAAAAAAGAAAAAAAATTGGGGCGCGGATACCAGGGATTGAATTCAGGGATACTCAACCACTGAGCCACATCCCCAGCCCTATTTTGTGTCTTCTGTAGAGACAGGGTCGCGTTGAGTTGCTTAGCACCTCGCCATTGCTGAGGCTGTCTTTGAACTTGCAATTCTCCTGTCTCAGCCTCTCAAAGTGCTGGGATTATAGGTGTGCGACACCGTGCCCGGCTATAAACAAAGAAAAATGTTTAAATGAAAAAAAATTCTATCAAAATTCCTATTAAGTAACAATCCCAAAACATTTCCTATGCATATGTAAGGATTTCATTTTTTGCTTTTCTATAGTCTCAATTCATCTGCATTAGCATCTACATTGTTATACCAAAGCTGAAACATAATAAACCATACTGAAAAATAATTAAAAAGTAATTTTTAAACATTTTTCTTGCAAATATTTCACAAACACCTTTCTATACAAATAAATGTGTATAACACTATTTACATTGTATCATTTATCAAAAAATTGATTTTTATAAGTATAATCTTCTACTGGATCTCTATATTGCTCCAATGCTCCAATATGAGTGATTTAATAATGTTGCAGAAAATTTTATTTTATTAAGGGGATTCTTAGAAGTAGAAAATCTAAATTAAAAAATAAACATCACTAAACAAACAAATAAATAAATAAATATTTGCAGGCTGCCCTCCAGAAAAGCTATACCATTTCATAGTATAAGGTAAAAGTTTACGGATGCTTGCTACCTAGTGGCCATAGTCATCACTAGGTGTTGTTTTTCTTTGCCAGCTAAATGAAAAGGTTTCAAAATATGACAGTAAGAATAAAGCTGTTATGGAGCTGGGATTATGGCGCAGTGGTAGCGTGCTCACTTAGCACGCATAAGGCACTGGGTTCGATCCTCAGCACCACATAAAAATAAAATAAAAATATTCTGTCATCTACAACTAAAAAATAAACATTTAAAAAAAAAGAAACTTTAAAAAAAAAGAATAAAACTCTTAAAAAGTAGGGCTATAATATAAAATATTATTAAATTGAGCTAAATAAAAATACTAAAATCTTCCTAACCAAGATTATATTGGTGTTTATTTTCTTCTAGTACATCTATGGCTTCATTTTCTCTCCTAAGATTTTTAATCTCATAATTTACTTGGAAGTATTACATAAGGCAGAAAAACACTCTTCCAAATATTATTTGCCCCCAACTCATCTTTCTGAGAACAATTAACCATTTCCCTATTAATTTATTTTATTTTAAATGTTACCAAAAGAATATAAACTCATGATTTAAAAATTTTTAATGGTAGAGATGCCTGGTTTCCAGTTTGAAACATAAGAAGCTTTGAAGTTGCTACTCCCTCTTGCAATGTAATAAGCTAAACAAAATAAAAAATCAACAACTCTTCTTAAATCTACCAAAGAAATGAAGTCATTGAGCAAAAATTGGAGAGGCAGACAAATACAATTTTGGGATGAGCTGGACAGAAACTCCAGAGCAGAAACCTCTACAATAACCAGTGCTGAGATAGGAAAACCTAAACTCTAATTGACAGATTACTAGAGACTTAGTATGGACAAGTCTCAGAGTTTTAAAAAATTCCAGTAGGACTCAATCACTGAGGGATCCCACACTTTCATGTGATTTACTTCCAGGAAACAGATTTGGTTCTCACAATGTACATCAGAGAAAATTCTTATCACACTTCTGGCAAGGGGAAGAGAAAAGGAATCATTTTTAAAATACACCCAAGCATTCTGAGCTTCTTAACAAGGCGTGCCCTCAGGGAAAATATTTTACCAGAGCCTAACCTTCTGATGGTCAGTCCCTAATCTAACTGAGGGAAAGGAAACGTCAAATGCCAGTTCCCTCTAACCATCCTGTACCACCTAAGGCAGAAAGACAACTAAGAAATGATGAGATATACAGACCACAAAAGAAGACTAAGAACTAATCACAGAACTCCAGAACAATTCCTCTCCCTCACACTTTATCATATCATTATTAAAAGTCCACATATTGCAGTTCCTTTTACCCAGTATATCATGTCCATCTTTCAACAAAAAATTACAAGTCATACTAAGAGATGCAAAAAAAAAAGAACAAAAAAATTTTTTTAAAAACAAGAAATTGAATAAGCATTAGAATCAGAGTTGGATACAGACAAAAAATTGGAATTATTGGGCCAGGTATTTTTTAAATCTATGATTTATGCTAAGGACTTTAACTGAAAAAGTAAACAACATGAAAGATAATGTGAATAGACAGAAGAAAATTCTAAGAAAGAAATAAAAAATATACTAGAGAGCAAAAACACTATAACAGAAAAGAATACCTTTGATGGACACATTAGTAGACAGAATACAGTAGAAGAAAAATAATCCCTGAGCTTGAAAATAATTGTAATAGAAACTTATAAAACTGAAACCTAAGGCGAAAAAAGATTTAAGAAAACAACGATATAATATCTAAGAACTATGAGATAACAAAACATACAACATATATGTAATGCAAATAGTTGAGTAGAACAGGAAAAAACGAAAAGAAACAATTATAAAGCAAAATCAACTGAGAATATCCCCCAAATTAATGTCAGACACCAAACCACAGATCCAATAAGTTCCAAGAACACTAACTCATATAAACATCAATAAACAAAAATTTTTCAAAAAATTATCCCTAGACATAACATTTTCAAACTAGAAAATCTAAGATGAAAATTCAAAAAAGAAGCTAAAGCTGAAGAATACCTTATCTATACAGAAGCAAAAACTAAAAATATTTCTGATTTGTCTTCAGAAAATATGCAATCAAGAAGATAATAGATGGGGGCTGGGATTGTGGCTCAGCGGTAGAGCGCTTGCCTCGCATGCGTGAGGCCCTGGGTTCGATCCTCAGCACCACATACAAAGCAATAAAATAAAGCCATTGTGTCCATCTACAACTTAAAAAAAAAAAGAAGATAATAGATGGAGCTGGGGTTGTAGCTCAGGGATAAAGCGCTCGCCTTGCATGTGTGAGGCCTCGGGTTCGATCCTCAGCACTACATAGAAATAAACAAAATAAAGATATTATGTCCAACTATCACTAAAAAAAATATTTAAAAAAAAAGAAGATAATAGAATAAAATATTTAGAGTTGAGAGGAAAAACAATCAACCTAGCATTCTGTACTCTGAGAAATCATCATTAAAAAGTGAAGGAAAGATACTTTATCAGACAAACAAAATTGAGGTAATTTGTCAGCAGCACATCTGCCATACAGAAATTTTAAAGAATTCTTCAGAGAGAAGAAAATAAAGGTCAGAAACTCCAGGATCAATGTTAAAAAAAGGATTTGCCAATGGTTGAGGTAAGGGAAGGATGAACAGGCAAATATAAAAGAAGTTTATAAGTTTATATATTGGGCAAACATAATGAAAGAGAGGTAGCTTTTTAAATATATTGTTCAAAGAAAGTCTCTGTCATAAAGTAGCATATGTGTTTCAGACAGTAAAGGTTTATTTATTTAATGTCCATTTGGGGCTTAGGAAACAGAGACAAATTCATATGGTCAACCCACCACATTTAAACTCAAGTCCTTACACAGATTTAAGACTATTGTGTTATAACAATTCTACTATAATATACATTCTAATGTTAACATATTAATCATATTTCAAAAATTTCTTAGTCATCTTCAAATCCAACATTTTCTAAGAAAATGTCATCTTCTCTGCAAATTTTTACTACAGGTAGTTTTTTATATCCTTTGTCATTGTCAATCAAGGTGGTAATGAAAATGACCAAAAATATGCAAAATGTGAGTAAAGGTGGGAGAAAAATTAATCAAAGGTAGATAGTTCCCCGAAAGCAGTATTATCCCACATGCCTAATGTTTTGTTTTAACCTAGCCTCACAGAAAAGATCAGGTCTATATAAGTAGGGCTTTCTTCAAAGACCAACTTCCACCTCCATCTCACCCCCAGAATAGGGTCAGAAAAAAGGAAAACCCTAGGGCTGGGATTGTAGCTCAGTGGTAGAGCGCTTGCCTCGCATGTGTGATGCCCTGGGTTCGATCCTCAGCACCATATACAAAGCAATAAAATAAAGACATTGTGTCCATCTACAACTAAAAAAAATTAAAAAAAAAAAAAAAGAAAAACCCTAGTAAGAAATGCACTTCAATATTTCAACTGAACCAATATCAATAGTCAATATTTCAACTGAACCAATGTCAACTTTAAATATGTCATCACTAAGAACATTAACATACTATTTCTAAGTGTTCGTAGTAAAAAAGCATAGCAGTGTTAAAAATATGACTGTATTTTATAATTTATTTTGATTTTCAGAAGACCACACTAATATTAGAAGAAGAAAAAGAGAGCAAACAGGCATATATCCACTAATATATATTTTCCATAATCAAGCTTAACCATTCACACAAGTTTTGGAGCACTTTTCTCAAATCAATCTACATCAGATCTAAAAAGTAAATACCCAATACATAACAGATAACAGAGTCCTAGCACATCAACAAAATACATAATAAGCTGCCCTCTAATGAATACACACCCAGGGTAACCCTATATCATGTACAATCACAAGAATAGGATCCTAATTAAAATAAGTTATACTCCATGTATGTATAATATGCCAAAATACACTCTACTGTCATGTGTATCTAAGAAGAACAAATAATTTTTAAACAGCTATCCTCTCTGTTCCTTCCATTTCTGTTATACAAAACCACCTAAGAAAAGGTATCTTCTTTTTTGTACTCCATTTATAAGACTTACAATCAAAAGTCAAGTAGAGAGGTGACCCCACAGGAACACTATTAAGTAAAATGGTAGACTGAAAGCAAACTCACTAACGTATTAGTGAACAGCAAGAAATAGTCCATCATTGTTTATTCTATTGATTCAATCTTTCTGCAAAATAAAAATTTTGATACATTAGTATTTATCCATTGTCTTCCTCCCTGTAAACCAAGTGAGTACTGACTTTTGTCCATGACTTTAAAACCAAGAATGCATTCTCAATAAAAGCCAGCATTTCAAGACCTAGCAGAAGCAGAGGAAATGCCTATCTTCAAAGTATCTCAGGACCAAGTTATTTTTTCCCAAGGTAAGTGTTGTTTTTGTTTTTGTTGTTGCTAATTCTCTTCCAAACTATGAAGATCATATTTGTTTCAGTGGAGGCAAGGTGGGTAGAGGAACAGAGAAAGATGAGAAGGAATAAGAGAAAAAATACTATGTCAAGTAAGCCTAGGAGATAGCCAAGCACAGTGGCACACGCCTGTAATTCCAGCACTTTGGGAGGCTGAGATAGGAGAATTGTGGTTCAAAGCCAGCCTCAGCAACAGCAAGGCACTAAGCAACTCAGTGAGACCCTGTCTCTACATAAAACACAAAATAGGGCTGGGGATGTGGCTCAGTGGTCCACTATCCCTGAATTCAATCCCTATTACCAAAAACAAAAAAGTAAGCTTAGGAGAAAAATAATCAACTATCACTACTAATAGCTCCCAAAAGACAAATGCTTCTAATTCTAATAGAATTATATTGAAGATCCCAATCTTGTATAACATTTCCTATTCAAATGAATTATTATGTTTTCTCTCTGAAATAACCTATAATAAGAAAAGGATTTGTAACCAGGTGTGGTTGTGCACACCTGTAATTCCAGATACTCTACTTGGGAGGCTGAGGCAGGATGATCACAAGTTTTGAGGCCAGCCTGGATAACTTAAGGAGATCCTGCCCCAAAATGAATAGAAGGAAGAAGAAAAGAAAGGGAGAAAGGGAGGGAAGGAGAAATAGATGAGTGGATGGATTTGCAATCAGGCTCTAGTTTGGAATTTTCTTTCACAGGAATTTTCTTTCACAAGTGTTTTTTTTTTTTCTCCTCTGCCAGATATCTTCCCAGGAAAGCTAAAAATTAAAAGAACTGCTATGATAAAACAAGTAAGTGAGCAAGAAGAAAAACAAAAAGAGTGAAATAGAGGATTGGGATCACAAGACATAACTTTAGTTCTAATTTCAACTAACAAGTTGTGAGATCTGTGATTTTAGTATACTCAGGGAAAAATGAAAGACTTGGAACCTCTTAAAATAGTTCTAACCTTAAATTCCATATAAGGTTGAATTCTACATTCTATACAACCTTAAATTCTATAGGGAAGATTGGCCCTCAATGTCCACAGGTTCCACATCCAAGAATTCCACCAACTACATGTGGAAAATGTGACTTTGTTGCTGACACATACAATGCAGTCAGGCTTCTGAGGGTGGCACCTGTACTGAACATGTACAGAAATTCTTTTTCCTAGTATTATCCCCTAGTAGGCAATACAGTGTAACAACACTGGTACAGCATTTACATTGGATTAGGAATTATAATTAATCTAGAGATGGTCTAAAGTATACAAGAGGATATATGGGGGAGGTTATATGCAAGCATTATGCTACTTTATTTAAAGGTCTTAAGCACCTGTGGATTTTGCTATCTGCAGAATACTGGGAAAAAATCCACTGTGGTTATCAAGAAGAAAGTCTATTTATTATTTAGACTTCTGAAACAATATAAACTCAGTTTTTTAAAATTTTTTTTTTAGTTGTCGATGGACCTTTATTTAATTAATTTATTTATATGTGGTGCTGAGAATCGAACCCAGTGCCTCACACATGCTAGGCAAGTGTTCTGCCACTGAGCCACAACCCCAGCCCTAAACTCAGTTTTTAAAATGTTGAATAAACAGGTACAGAGACCCACAGCTGTAATCCTAGCGAGGCAAGAGGATTCCCAGTATGAGGCCAGTCTGGGCAATTTTAGTGAGCACCTGTCTCAAGATATAAAATAAAAAGGACTAGGGGAGTAGTTCAGTGGTAAAGAACTTGCCTAGCATGCTTGAGAGCTCAGGTTTAACCACTACACTTGGAAAATAAAATAAAATAAAATAAAATGTTGGATATATCATTCTTGGGCTTCAAAAATGAAAAAGATAACAACAAGCCGAGCACAGTGGCTTACGCTTGTAATCCCAGCACTTAGGGAGGCTGAGACAGGAGAATCGTGAGTTCAAAGCCAGCCTTATCAACAGTGAGGCACTAAGCAATTCAGTGAGACCCTGTCTCTACATAAAACACAAAATAGGGCTGGGGATGTGGCTCAGTGGTCGAGTGCCCCTGAGTTCAATCCCTGGTACAAAAAAAAGGCTAATAGCAATAATTTTTTAAAATACCACATTCTTTCTGATAAGATACTTGACACAAATTTAATAGCTCCTATCATAATTAATATCTACACTATTTCAGTTGAAATAATAACTATAGTTCCAAGTAAAAAGCACATTTTTATCTTCCTACTACCACCTTCAACAGTGTTAGTTTCTTAAATGCTACCAAAATTCACATCTACTAGTAGTATACATGGCGTATTCAAACATTAAGCACACGTTCCAAAAAAGAAAGCTATTCTTTCATTAAAAGAGAAATTATTTAAATTTTGGCAAGAAGAAGAATATTCAGGTTTATCTGATAATTTCCATGGCCCCAAGTGACTTACAGTTATGTAGTATCTACCTGAAAATTAGTTTTCCCCAGCAAAATTAAGAAGAATCTGAAAACAAATTGTTAAATGTGCAACTGAGTCACTAGAACTACCTCATGTCCACTTTTTTTCCTCTTCATGTGTTTGTACCAAAAAATAATATAACAGATCTGATATAACTTACTTGATATGGCATTGGATGAAAAAAAAATGATGTGCTAGAAAGCTATATTTGGATTTCAACATTCTGTTTCAAATAAAGGCTTCTGTAAGAAGTCCAATGAAGAGAAGAAATTCAAATACCACATCAAAGTAAAGGGCAATACTCCAAGCTGCCGTCTGATGAGGGGAGAATGATGAAGAAAACCAATTTTTGGCAGAGGAAACATGTACCTTTAGTGTGGTTTACTAGAAAAGACAGGGCAGACTTCTCCTATCCTATAAATTACCTTGACGAAGGAGCATTTAAGAATCCCAGTAAAGTTGCCAGACATAAGTCATTGGTCCTATAGGTTGCTAACTAGAGAAATTCAAATGCATATAAGGCAACTTCTGCTAGAGAAAAACTCCATATAAACAAAAATTTTATTATGGTCCATTTATATATTGAATAAGCTTAACTGGTAACAATGCAAATCTGAAAAATTAACAGATAAAATTATAGTTTATAAATCTAAAAGGAAAAGAAAATATCACACTTATGGACACATTCTAACACACTATCTAAAGAGAAGTTATAGAGACACAATCTATATAAAACAGAAATATTACTTTAAAAAAAGTGAGTTGCTATGCTATGATTAGTTCACAAAAATAGCACAAATAACAAAGAAAAAATTGCAAAACTTAGGAATTCCAAAGCCTATCTTTGTTCGCATTCAGAGTTTCTATCAAAAATTCAAATTTAAAAAAAAAATCATTTGCCTCATGTGATGTGAGCAAGCCCAGCAATCCAACTGGTAAGTAGGCATTTGAAAAGTTACTTTCCTTCTTCCTTTAAGCTAATATTTCCTTACTTTATCAATGGCTTCCTGTTAACATAGTAGGTATGTTTTTCATGGATGGTATTGTGAGGTAAGTAGAATATCAAAACAGGGAGCTCATATCTTTACTACTCATTCCTTTAAAATGTGTCTTGGGAAATGGAAATCCTAATTACAATTTAGTCAACCTAAGAAAAATCTAAAGAAACAACCACAATGGAACTTATAAAACTGAATAAAACAACTACTGCAAATTTGCAACAAAAATTAAGTTTTGACAAACTGTAGTAGAGAGGAAGAGAATCAGGGAAGAGAAAGAACACCCCTCTACTACTTGCTTCTAAAAAAAAGTGCCACATAAAAAAGAATGTCAAAAATTGCAATTCATTCAATCTATAAAAAACAAAACACTACAAATAACATCTATTTTATAAAAATATACAAAAAGGCTAATATAAATGTCTCATAAAAATTGAGAAGGCTCTAAGTTTTAATCAAAATGAAGTTATTAAAATTTTCAATCTGAACTGTCTACAAATGTGATTTTTAAATGCCTTATCTTTATTTGCCAAAGAAGCTAACGAAAATTGTTTCGAAAAGAAAAACATCATAATTTACTCTTTTGTGATGGTCACTGGATGCTGATTGTTAAGCACAGCCAAAAGACAGCTAATAGTGTTCATTCACTCCGTGGTTCTGATTACTTACAGCATATTTTGTGTTATTATGTTTTATGAGTCCTTTTATTGAAATGAGACACATAATTTTAAGACACTGTTTACAATATCCTCTTGAATGGCATCATAGTCTTTAAAAATATTATTACAAAAAGCAGACTTTCTATAAGAAGAAAAAGAGAACAAAGTTAATTAAAAATGACAGGAAAAATGGCTCAGGGCCAGAGACCCATTTGAAACTTATAAAATCTTCCTAAGATCAGATGGACATGTGTTCTCTTATTGCTAGGTGTAAAACTATACACTCACACAGGCTTCTGTTTCCAGTTTTAACTTAAAAGCCAGGTGTTTCTTGAGATATTAGAGGTTCCTATTCATTCTTCTAGTAAAATTTAATTTTGTTATCACAGCAGGTATCTAGTCTAGCAGGAATGACCAAGTTTACATTCATAAATGTAGAGAGAGTCTAGAAATAATTGTGAGTCTAGAAATGTCATTATGTGGCAAATTAAAAAAGAAAATAAAGAGAGGGACTCAAAATGTTAGCTAATTAGGTCAGAACTGGATTAAGAAAAAGAATGCAAGAATATATGACATAAATATGAAGAAATATATACATTAATTTTAAAATGTCTTGAAATAGTATTTGGATACATGGAGAAATATTCTTCATTTCATGTCAAGTTTAAAAATCAAAATAATTTATATATAATATAATCAAAATTTTATAAAAGAGATATGAATATAAGCAATTGTAAAGGAAAATCCACTTCTGGCAATGGTGACTAGATATTTAGATAAGAAAAAATAAAATACAAAAACCATCTCCTTAAAGGCAGCAGTGAACTAACAAGATGTTAAAAGCTCATCAAACCAAGATCCAGGAAAGGTAAGTGACATGGGGAAGAGAGACCAACATTTTCAACCACTCTTCATCTTGTGGCATTTGCCAAAATAGAAAGGGGTGAGTGAGCAGCTCAATGGCACTCTTGACAATGCCAAAGGATTAATAAAGAAACAAAAATCAAGCTCTATCAGAGATGAATGGTGTTGGTATATCACTCATTTTGGACTGGAACTTTGAACAGGTGTGCCCTATGAGACAGATATATCAGGATGAGAATGGCTCTTCAAAGGGACTCACATGACATATGAAAACAGTTTGATGTGATTGCAAAATACCAGTGTGCCCCAGCATTCTAGAATAATGCTGACTCTTGATGTCTGATAAAAGCAAACACTACTCCTCTCCAAGAAAAGACACAATCATAGATATTAAATGGTTATTAAATGGCTAGATATTAAATGGTTTCTAAAAACAACTTTTAAATGACATTGCCATGTGGTTGTGATATAAAAAGAGATATATATTTGATCTTCATTTCCAGTGCCTGGCACAGAACTTTTACAACCTATGTTTTAAAATGTCAACCCTGAATGATATGGGTGACAAGACCATCTTTTGTTGTAATAATGTCCTAGGTTCCTGGCACAGAGAGCCTTAAAACCCTTGGACTTTCTAAGTGAAGGAGTTAGAAAGTGTTATAATTCATAGTAAGTCCCTTTCAACTATATCCGAGTTTATGCTGATGAGGTGATTTTTTTTATTGGTTCTTTTTATGAATGAAGGTTGGTTACTTAAGAAATCACCATATGAGGGGCTGGGATTGTAGCTCAGCAGTAGAGTGCTTGCCTCGCATGCATGAGGCCCTGGGTTCGATCCTCAGCACCACATACAAAGCAATAAAATAAAGACATTGTGTCTATCTACAACTAAAAAAATATTTAAAAGAAAAAAGAAATCACCATATGATTATAAGTAAAGTGTTTCCCTGAGTTCTGTGAGCCATCACAGTAAATTATCAAACATGAAGAGGGAGTCAAAAGAACCTCCAATCTATAACCAAGTTCAACAGAAGTATGGATAACTTAAGAGTAGGAGACCTATTCGTTGCAATTGGTATAGTGGGGCGAGGGGCAGTCTTGTGGGACTAGGACTTTAACTGGTAGGGTCTGTTCTAACTCTACTAGTTAGTGTCAGAATCAAGTTAAATTATAAGCCACCCAGTTGGTGTCCACTGAGAATTGGAGAATTGCTTGGTATAGAAAAGCCACACATTTGGTATCAGAGTGTTCTAAGACTTTTAAATGCCCAGGACACAATCAAAAGTAACAAAGCACAAAAGACAACCAACACCAATAGAAGATAAAACCAAATGGAATACAAACCAACATGAGTTTAAAGAAGAGGAAGGACATAAACCAGAGCTCCAAAATTTTTAACAATTAGATATAGACTTTAAGGATTCAAAAGTAAGACATTACTACAGACCTAACAGACATTCAATAGATGGAAAAAGATTACAAGCAACTTTATGCCTATATATTCAAAAACTTAGTTGAAGTGGAAAATTTCCTTTAAAGACATAAGTTACTATAGCACACACAAGGAGAAGAAAGAGATCATTTGAAGAACAGTCCTGTACATACTAAAGAAAAGGAACTAATACAATTATCTTTCAGTAAATAAAGCTGTAGGCATCAATGGTTCACTAATAAATTCTATTAAACATTCACTATTGTATGTTAATAAATATAATAACAAGTTCATACTATTCATAAAAAATGCTAATTCCACATAAGGCCTCCAAACAAAAAATAACATATCCAAACTAACTTAAGTGGCCAGTACTGCCATAACACCAAAACCAAGCAAAGACATTTCAAGAAAAGAAAAACAAAGACCAATATCCCTGTGAACAGAAATACAAAGATGTGACACTTTTGGCAAATTGTACATATATCTATGTGTATGTGATGCTAATACTTCATGATTCAATGGTATGTGTTTAAGGAATATAATTTGGGGTTCACATTTTGAAAACTAACCAATTTCTATAATCTGAATATGTCCTCCAAAAGTTAATGTGTTAGAACTGTGATTCTCAATGCAAAAATATCAGGAGCTGGTAGAATCTTTAAGAGGTGATAGTCATTAGGCAGCATTAATGCTATTCTTGTAGAACTGGATTAGTTACCTCAGAAGTAGGCTGTTAAAAGGTGATTCTGCTCCTTGTGTGTTATCTTTTTCACGTCTGTCTACTTGCTGTTCCATCATGAATTGAAACAGTATGAGGCCTTTACCAAAAGTTCAGCAGATGATAGCAACATATGCTAAGATTTACTAGCCTCCAGAACTATGAGCCATTTTTCTTTATAAAGTACCCAGTCCTTAGTTCTGTTATAGCAACAGAAAATGGACTAAGATACCAATGTAATTCATTATATTAAAAGAACAAAAATGATAAAGCAAGTGATCACCACAAAAGATGCACAAGAAGCAACTTACAAAAATCAGCATTCTTTCAGGATAAAAACGTAAAGCAAACTACAAATAGAAGGAAATGTCCTCTGATAATAGATAGATAGATAGATAGATAGATAGCTTTTACTTAAATATCTAACACCACATTGAATGGTGAAAGACTAAATGATTACCTTCGTAAATAGGGATCAGGGTAAAGCCAGCAGTCCCCATCACTTCTCTTCAACATTGTACTGAGTAACACAAAATAATAAGGCCAAATTAAGAAATACAAAGCACATAGACCAAGGAGGAGGATATTTGTCTTTGTTTGCAGATGACATGATCATCTGAGTAGAAAATCATATGGAATATGAAAAAAAGTCAGCACTGATAAGAAAATTTAGCAAGGTCACAGGATATATGGGCAATATGCAAAACTCAAGTGTAGTTTGATACTAACAATAAACAACCTGGAAAAATACTAGTTAAGTAGTATCAAAAATATGAAACACCTAAGAGATAAATTTAACAAATGATGTGCAATACCTACAATACAATGAAAACTCCATAGTATTGCTGAAAGAAATCATTGAAGACTGAAATAAATGGAGCGGTTCATCACTGATTTGGATCAGAAAACTTTTTTGGTGGAGTGGGTGGGATGGGAGTTGGGGATCTGAACACAAGGCTTCATAAATGCTAGGCAAAAGTTCTACCACTATACTACACCCCTAACCAGAAGACTTCTTACTGCGGAAGAAGTTAACCTACAGGTACAATTAATTCCAAAGATTCAACAAGATCTTTGCAGAAATGGACAGATTGATTCTAAAATTTATGGAAATGCAAAAGACACAGAATTGCCAAATAATCTTGCAGAACAAGGTTGGAGATTCTACACAATTTGATTTGGGAACTTATTATAAAACTGCAATAATTAGTGTGCTATGTACTAGTATAAAGACAGATATGTAGGTAAATGGAAGAAAACAGTACAGAAGACAACATGTTGCCAATTGATATCTAGTAATTTACAAAGGGAAAAAATAGTAACTTTCCACTGGATAACCTGCCAGACATTACATTAACCAAGTGATAGAGGCTAGTAATATGCAACCCCTGACATGCTGCACTAACGACAAAGGACCTCTGCTGTATCCACCCGAATAATACATAACCTCAATTTCTTCTTGAGAAAGCATCAGACAAACTCAAATTAAGAGACATTCTACAAAATAACTGACTGGTGTCAAGGTCATAAAAGAAAATAAAGACCATGGGATAGACATAGATTGCGGGAGCTGAGATATGACAAATAATGCAACAGGGGATCCTCAATTGCATCCTGGAACCAAAAAGGAGGAGTAGTGATATTAATGGGAAAACTGGTGAAATCCAAGTAAGTTCTGTACTTAGGTAGCAGAACTGTATCAAGGTTAACTTAATAATTTTCATACATGTTATGTTCTGTGGTTATGTTAACATAAGAAGAAGAAGAAGGGTAAAAGTATGTGAGTAAACTTCTACATTATCTTCTCAACTCATATAACTCTAAAAGTATCCAAAAAAATTTTTTAAAGGAAAAAAATCAACAAAAAAGACTGGCAACACCAAGTAGAACACCTGGAACACTTCTACGTTAATGGTGGGAATACAAAATAGTGCACAATCAACAATTTAAAAAATTTAAAAAAATACATTTAATCATCTGACCCAACAATCCCACTTTCAATTATTTACTAAACAGAAACAAACCAGGTATACACACAATAATTAATACATGAATATTAATGACAGTTTTATGTGTAGTAGCAAAAAACTGGCAACAAACCAAATGTCCATTAAGTAGTGAACAGATACACAGATCACATATAACTATACAATGGAATACTCTTCAGCAATAAAATGGGTCAAACCACTGTTAGACATAATAATATGAGTGAATTTCTAAAGTGTTAGGCTGAGTGAAAGAAGCCACACACACGCGCGCGCGCGCACACACACAGACACACACACACACACAAACTACATATAATATGGAATTTATTTATTCCATTTATGTGGAATTTTCAAAAAAGGAAAATCAATAAAGATGTAAAGCAGATCAGTGTTTCCACAAGCCACATATCATGTTGGTGTTCAAAAAGTTTCAGATTTTGAAGCATATGGATTTCAGATTTTAGCATTCAGGATACTCAAACTATCCTTCTAAATAATACATGAGTCAAAGAAAAAGTCTCAAGAAAAAGCTAAAAAATAACTCAAACAAAATGAAACAAAAACTAATTGAAATTTCTGGAATATAACAAAAACAGTGAGTGTTGAGAGGTGGGAATTTATAGCACTATTGCATATATTAGAAAAGAAGAAAGATCTAACATCAATAATCAAAGTTTCTACCTGAGAAAACTAGAGAAAGGATAGCAATATAAACCTACATCAAGCAAACAAACAGAAATAAGTAAATTAGAGCAATGGCCAATGAAACTGAAAACAAAGAAACAACAGAGACAAAAAAATGTAAAGTTGGTTCTTTGGAAATACTGGTAATATTGATGAATCTCTAGCCAGACTAGATGAAGTGGGTAGGGGAATATATAAACTAAAAATAGTAGAAATGTAAAGGAGATATCAATACTGATCCCAGAGACATTAAAAGCCTAACAAAAGAATATCATGAATAAATTCAATAACTTAGGTAAAACAGTCATTCCTGAGATACATTCAAAATCCCCTTATATGAAAATAGATAATTTCAATATGAACATATTGAACTAATTGAACCACTAATTAATAACCTTCTAAACCAGAAAGCACCAAAACCATTGGATTCACTGGGGAATTCTACCAGACATTTAATAAAGATAAAAAAGATTCTCAAAAATCACTTCCAGAAAAGTAAAAGCATAGAGAATACTTCCTAATTCATTGTATCAAGTCATCATTACCCTAACAACGAAATCAGAAGATGACTTTACAAAAAAGGAAAACTATAGAAAAACATCTTGAAAAAGCAGGCACACAAAAATATTTAACAAAATGCAAATCTAACAATATGTAGAAAAAGAACTATACACCACAAGTGAGATTTAGGACAGGTATGGAAGGCTAGTTTGATATTCAAAAATCAATTAATCTATCACATTAAGAAGCTAAAGAAAAAAAGCATGTGATCATATCCACACATGCAAAATTTGGATTTAACAAAATCCAATATCTACTTATCATAAAAACTCTTAACAAACAATGAATAGAGAGAAACTTCCTAAATATGGTAAGAACATCCATAAAATACCTACAGCACATCATATTAATGGTGAGAAATTAGATACATTCCTCCTGTTATGGTTTGGATATGAGGTGTCCCCCCAAAACTCTTTATGTTCATGCAGAAATGTTCAGAGGTGAAATGACTGGATAATAATCTCATCACTTTATTCTAGTTTGAATGGACCAAGTGATAACTATAGGCAGGAGGGGCATGGCTGGAGGAGGTAAGGTCACTGGGGGCATGTTGTGGGCTCATCTTCCCTATGGCCCCTCTCCATCGCCCTCACTTGCTTCCTGGCCAGCCATGAACAGAGCAGCTTCTGTCTGCCATGATATTCACCCTCATCTTGGGCCCAGAGCAATGTAATTAGTCAAACATAGACTAAACCTCTGGAACCATGGGCCAAAATAAACTTTCCCTTCTCGAAGTTGTTCTTGTTGGGTAGTTTGGCCACAGCAAAGCAAAGCAGAGTAACACACCTCCTAACATTAGGAGCAAGGCAAGGATGTCAACTCTCACCATTCTCATTCAACATCATATTGGAAGGCCTCATTAATATAAGTAGGTAAAAAAAGGAGCAGGCAAATGGATGGAATTGGAGAACATTATGCTAAGTGAAGTAAGCCAATCCCAAAAAACCAAATGCCGAATGTTCTCTCTGATTAGTGGATGATGATACATAAGGGAGATGGGAACGGGAAACCTAGGAGAAATGCAGGAACTCTGGATGCAGCAGGGGGGAGGTGGGAGGAAGGAAAGGGGAATGGGTATAGTAATGATGGTTAATTGAGAGGGTCATTACTACCCCTGGTGCATGTATAAAGACACAAATGGTGTGACTCTATCTGGTTTGCAACCAGAGAAATGGAAAAATTGAGCTCTATATATTTACTATGACTTGAAATGCATTTAAATAAGTTAATTTAAAAAATGTACACAATGGGGGCTGGGGCTATGGCGCAGTGGTAGCGTGCTCGCCTAGCACGCGGGAGGCACTGGGTTCGATCCTCAGCACCACATAAAAATAAAATAAAGATATTGTGTCCACCTACAACTAAAACATAAATATTTTTTTAAAATGTACACAAATTGGAAATGGAACTGTCTTTGTCAATCACTTAATTGTCTATGGAGAAAATTCCAATTGCAAAAGAAAAAGGAAAAAGTCCTAGAACTAACTGATTATAGTAAGTTTGTAGGATAGAGATGAATAGACCAAAGTCAATTGCTTTAATAAATATTTGCAATGAACAATAAGAATTAGAAACTTTATATCCAACACCATTATATAAACACCCAAAATAAATCATTATAGTAGAAAACAAAAAATATGTATAAAACCTGTAAGAGGAAAATGACAAAACTCAAAAGATACCAATAAAAATCTAAGTAAGTGGAGAAATATTTCATATACATTGATAGGAAGACCATATACATTGGTAGCAATACCATTATGATATCAATTTTTCCAAACCTGATCTATAGATTTAACACAATCCCAATAAAAAAATCCCTGCAACCTATTTTGTAGGTATTGACAAGCTGATCCTGAAGTTTCTGTGGAAAAGACAAAAGACAGAATCAACAACAAAACACTGAAGTAGAAGAAGTAAAACATCAAGGGATACTGACAGTGAGCAACTTCAAGACTTACTATGAAGCTACAATATTCAAGTCAATGTGGTATTGGAAAAATTAAAAAGTAGACAAATAGATCCATAAGAACCACACACATAAATGTCATCTGACTCTGATAAGAAAACAAAGACATTCAGTTCAAAAGGGTAGTTACTTTAACAAACATAGAACAATTGGATAGCCACATGCAATAAAATGGATTTAGGCACAGATTTTAATATTATTCACCAAAAAATAATAATTTTAAAATGGACCATAGATTTAAATGTAAAACCAACCTTCTAAAAGATATCATTAAAAAGAGGGGACTTGGGTTGTAGCTCAGTGGTAGAGCACCTGTCTAGCATGTGGGAGGCACTGGATTTGATTCTCAGTACCACATATAAATAAATAAAATAAAACACCATCAACAACTAAAAAAATGTTTTTAAAAAAAGTCTAGTTGACCTTGGGTTCAGTTATTATTTATTCAGTAATTCTTTCTTTCCATAAGAGAAAAAAATGACAGGTTGGAATTTATTAAAATTAAAAATATCTTCTCTGCAAAGGACTCTATTATGAGAATGAAAAGACACCCCAAAGACTGCTTTGTAGAACACAATGAGAAAATAAGCAATACCCAGGAGGAAGAAACACTTGAGTGTAGGTGAATAAATTCTGGCATGATAAGGAGGGAGGGAGGGAGGGAGGGAGGGGAGGGGAGGGGAGGGGAGAGGAGGGAGGAAAGGAGCAACACTATTTTCTAAAAGGGGTCAAAAGACCCAATAGACACCCCACCAAAAAAGATAAATAGCATGGGGATGCTAACACACAACAAGGAGGGGGAAGGAATAGAAGTGCAGTGGATTAGACAAAGGGGAATGAAGGAAAGGGAGTGAAGATAGGAACAGGAAAGACAGTGGATTGAATCTGACATAACATTCCTATGCACACATCTGAATACACCATAGTGAATCTCAACATGGTGTTGAGATCCCACTAGAGTGGGAGCCTAATTAGAATAAGACATATTCTGTGTTTGTATAAGTATGTCAAAATAGACTCCACTGTCATGTGTGACTAAAAAGAACAAAATATTTTTAAAAAGAAGATAAATAGCAAAAAAAAAAAGCATATGAAAAGATACTTAACATCACCTCTTATTAGGGAAATGCTAATTAAAAGGACAACACCATTACACATGAGTTGTGGCTAAAATCCAAAAACTGACAATAGCAAATATTGGTGAAGATATGGAGCAACAAGAATTACCATTCATTTCTGGTGGGAAAGCAAAATGGTACAGCCACTTTTGAAAGCAGTTTGTTCATTTACTATAAAACTAAATATGGTTTTATCATATTATCCAGCAATCATACTTGCAGTATTTACTCAATGATTTGAAAATTTAAGTACATGCAAAAACTTACACATTAATATTTAAAGCACTGCGTTCATATTTGCCAAAAGGCTGAAGCAACAAAGATGTCCTCAATAGATGAATGCATAAGCACAGAATATTCATACAACGGAATATTATTTGATAAAAAAGAGAAATAGCCATGAAGAAAAAAACAGAACTTTAAATGCATATTCTAAGTGGGAAAAAAAAAAGGCAGTTTGAAAGGCTGTGTACTCTGAATTCAACTATATATATGACATTCTGGAAGCAGTGATCTTTTATCTCTATAAGTTGTGCTTCTTAGGGGATGAAGAGGTGTGGATAGGAAAAAGGAGATCTTTTTTTCAAGTGAGAATTGAATCCAGGGGCACTTTACCACTAAGCTACATCCCCAAAGCTTTTCATTTTTTATTTTGAGACAAGGTCTCCCTAAGTTGCTGAGGCTGGCCTCCAGCTTGCAATCCTCTTGCCTCAGCCTCCTAAATCACTAGGATTACAGGATTGTGCCACCATGGTGACATATAAGGCAATTTCTGCAAGTGAAACTATTCTGTATGATACTGCAATCATGCATACATGGCATCATGCATACCTCACAACCTACAAAACTGTACAACACACTTAAGCCCTAATATAAGGCCAAAAAAGACTCTAATGTAAGCTATAAATTTTAGCTAATAATAATATATTGATACTTCCAGATGCAGTGGCACACACCTGTAATCCCAGTGGCTCAGGAGGCTGAGGCAAGAAGATTGCAAGTTTAGAGCCAGCCTCAGCAACTTAACATGGCACTAAGCAACTTAGTGAGAACCTGTCTCAAAATTAAAAAATAAAAAGGGCTGGGGGTGTGGCTCAGTGGTTAAGCCCCACTCAGTCCAATCTCTGGCACAAAATCATCATCATCATCATCATCATCATCATCATCATCATCATCATCAATCCTGGTTCATCAGTTGTAACAAATGTGTCCCATTAGTACAAGATATTAACAACAGGGGGGGACTTGAGGGTGTAGCTCAATGGTAGAGCATATGCTTAGCATGCTCAGAGCCCAAGGTCCAATCCCCAGCACCAAAGGATGAAAAAGGGTGTGGGTTGGGTTATGAGGAGATACATGGAAACTCCCTACCCAAGTTTTCTGTAAACCCAAAACTTTCCTTAAAAAATAAAATCTAAGAAAGTATTTTAAAATAAAGCCAAGAAGGTATTTTGATATTTTAAAAACTGCAAGGAAATTTATTCTGTGTTTTAAATCCCTGGGGGAAAATAGCATTTAATGATAATGAACCTCTCTCAATAAATTTGCTTAAAGATAGAAATGCAATTAATCTTGATTCAAACTAATATACTTCAATAACTTTATTTTACATAAAAAGAACTAAATAATAATTCTGACTAGAACCTCCAACACCACCATCACCACCCCCAAAAATAAAAGAAATAAAAGGATATAGCATGACATAAAGGCCTTAATTTCTTTACTCTTCACTGGGAGAGTCAGAGATCAATTAGAGGTAAAAGTGAAAAGACAAGCTGAGGGCACACTGTGAATGCCAGTGTAACTCCCAGAGCATGGAATATATATCTCTATTAAAGCATCCATCTTAGTCTGTTCAGAGTGTTATAACAGAAGACCATAAATTAGATTGCTTATAAACAAAAGTTATTTATTTCTCACAGTTCTGAGGCTGGGAAGTCCGAGGCTGGCAGATCTGAGGCTGGCAGATTCAGTGTCTGTGAAGACTCCTCTCTGGTTTACAGAGGACATCTTCTTGCCATGTCCTCACATGGGGGAAGGGCAAAAAGATCATTCCTGGGACTCTTCCAAAGTTTCTAATCCAACTAATGAGCACTCCATGACCAAGCCCCCTCCCAAAACATCACTCTGAGGGTTTGAATTTCAATATCTGAATTGGAGGAGTGGGGGTACACAAACACTGAAGGCCCAAACAGCACCTAGCACTTGAATTACAACTTGACCTAATCTTCCTCATCAGGTTGAAACATAAATGAAATGTTAGAACACAGAGGCCATAACTGGCTATCCTTTGTGCTAAGCACACAGAAGGCCTCTGTAAATACTGAACTGAACTGGACTAGAAAACATCAAAGGTATGTCTGGTAAAGCATTAAAAAGAACCATAAAGTTAAAGTTTCATTGAAGAGGGAAATATAGCTAGAAGAGTTTTTTCTTTTTATTATTTTATTATTATTTTAAAGACCAAGTTTTGGGAAAAAGTAAAAGAGCCACTCAAAAGACTGAAAATGTAAGGAAGTTGGGGGGAGGGATCTTACTAGTGAGCCAAAGTTCTAGAAAATTCTGGAACAAATGGGATCAGAAAATTTGTAGCTATTAACTTCATTAAGGAAGCCAAGCACTTCTGTCTCAAAAATTGGAAATGAAGATGACCTAAAAGAAACATGAAATAGAAAAAAGAAATTGGAAAAATTTATTCAAAATGTCCCACATCACTTACAAACCTCTACCTAATAGATAAAAGATCATCTCTGAAATACAGAATAGAAGTAAATTTGGGGGATTGGGTAACATGAGAGAAGTCTAGAGTAGTCAATCTAGAGAAAGTAATTAGGGCTTGGACATGCTTATAAGTATTTGTAAGTAGCCATGAATATCTTGATGAATTCAGGTAGAATGATTATGGTGGGTAAAATCAGGATGATTATATTACTTTTACAAGGAATTAATTTAATTCTCAGTAGCAGTACTTTTTATGAATTTTACTGTTTATGTCTCTTGCATATTCAATAAAACAATCATACTTCATATGAGAGAGCAATAGTAAATGTTAATAGACATAACATTTTCTTACCAACAGAACATATCAACCATGTTGACAGCTTCATATTCACATGCCTATCAATTAATTAAAATCTTATCAAATACCTGATTTACTTCAGAACCCATTTGTTATAACAGACGGCTTAAATAGTTCAGTAATCTGCCATAGAACTTTAATTCCTACTAACACTTCATAAACTCATGCCAAAATGTGCTTTTGCTTATAAATACTACACATAATTCTTGTTGTATATAGCATCACTTTATTATTTACTTCTATTAACATATCCAAGATACACAAAGAGAAATGAGTACCAGATTCAAAAGGAACAGTCTGCTGAGACTGAATAGCAGCCTTAGATCAAAATTAGGCATTCTTCTTCCCTACTCAATATAACTTAGATCTGGATTAAATTAATCAGTACCATCAATGTGTAACTATGACAGCTTCTAAGAGATATGGACACACAAATCTTGTTGGGCGAAGAGTCTGGCTTTAACCTCAGTCTTGAGGGGGGTGGTGGCAGAGTGAAGAGGAAGTTAGGAGGGAAGGGAAGAAAGAGGGAGAGAAAAACAGAAGGAAAAGGAGGAGGAGGAGCAGAAGGAGGAGGAGGAGGAGGAGAAAGAAAATGCCCAGGGTTAACTTAACTTGTGCATGGACAGATGGATTTTTTTAAAGCACTTTCTTTTCCACCAGGGAATATCAATAGCCTTTTAAGCGGTCTTGCATTTAAACGTGTGTTCTGACAGTCATGTCAGAGCCTGGGTAAAAGCCTTTTCATGGAAATCATTAAAACGAAAAGATCCAGACAAGAGGCCTGTTTTTTTCCAGAGAGTGAGAGTAGAATAGAATAATGTCAGTTTTAAAGGATGGAAGTACCTTAAACACTGATGGGATAGATGAAACACCTTCCTTCCCCTCACTTTCCCTCCCCTGGCCCCTCAGCACCTGAAAACTTTACCTGCTGCTCTCTAGAATACTCTATTGCAAACAGTAAAGGAACTTTGCAGATAGGATTAGGAGTGAGGAAAAAAAAGAAGAAAAGGCCTAGCTGCACATCCACACATTCATTTGTGATTCAAAGCAAGAGGGAATAGTGCAATCCCAGAAGTATTCCAACAGAGATGACCCTCCTGGGTCCTATGCTCCCCATGTGTAACTCACAAAGTCTCACAGCTCTCAACTTTAAACTGCTGAATCATTTCAGCAAGTGGTGTGTACCTATCTGCTGGTAAGAAATAACAGTCATTCCTTGCTTCAACCATCATTTCCTTGCTTCCCACTGCTAAGTGCTCCTTGCCCACTGTCAAGCACTGCAGCGGTGCTGATGGACTCTCCCCAGGAAACTGGAGGGTGAGCCAGCCAGCCACAAAGGTCACTTTATATCTTGGCTCAAACCTTAGGCCCTCTGCAAAAGATGTTTTTGTTCTTGAAAGACCACAGAGATACTGGTATTTCCCTTAACCAAGTTAACAACTTTTCAAGGACTTCCCCCACCCACCATATTTTTCCCTTATGTCCCTTCCTCCCCTTAATATCGACACTGGAATCTTGATCCGTTAGAATGTTTTTTCATTTATATGTTCCATCAAAATCGTTTCTGAGCATTATTAACTGTGCCAGGAAAAAAAAATCATTTCAGATTTATTAGTCCCTGGTCATTTGATGCTGATGGAAGTTTCTGTCATACTGATCTTCTAGATTCTCCAAATGATTTAGTGGCTCTAACCACCTTAGGAAGAAGTATAACACAAAATCTAAAGTCAGTGTTATAAAATAAATCTAAGAGATGCCTGGAGGTTTCCCCGGAGAGTTTGTGTTATTCATAGTCTTAACCCCACTTAAAAAAAAAAAAAAAAAAACTGTGAATTAACACTGGTTTCAGATTCTTCAAAGATACTTTGAAATTTTCACTTTCACTCTTAGAACGAGGGAAACTTTGTAATCCTTCTGGGTCTTTAAAAACATTACAAAATGGAATCTCATCATCACCATATTTGTGAATGCTCTTCATGCCTGGGCATTATACTAAGCATATAATCTGAATTATTTTATTTAATTTTCAAAAACTGCTATAAGGTAGATGACTTTTGTTATTCCCATTAAATTTAGAGAAGAGGAAATTAAAGTTTAGAGAGGTGTACTATCTTACCAAAATTTGCAAATTCCCAAGAATTGAAGAAACAATATTTAAAGAAAAATTTAAGAGTGGTCTTTACAGTTATACCCTCATGTGCATAATAATTGCAGTCCTCTTACTGATTATATCCAAAATACCTTATATCAAAATTATTTAATTCTGAGTCTGAAATACACACACACACTCCATATTATATATAGTTAATTTGTTTGGTTGGCTTTTGCTTTGTTTTATTTTGAGACAGGGTCTTGCTATATTGCCCAAGCCAGTCTGGAACTCCTGAGCTCAAGTGATCCTCCTGCCACAGCCTCCCAAGTGCTGTGACTACAGGTGTACCACCATACCTGGCTTGGCTTATATTAAATTATCTCACCAAAGAGTAAAAGAAATAATTAAAAAATTCCTGGGAGGGAGGGAAGCTTCCTAATTAACACAAACAGTGATCGCTCTCTTGCTTAACAATTCACTGATATGTGTACAAAAATACAAGCATCTCTTATGCACTTAAAGAATCCAGAAAATCTGAAAGCAAAACACAACTTATAAAGATTACAATTAAGAAGCTCCAATTTAGAGGAATGCTAAAAATCCCAGGCTGAGAAGGCAGGTCAGCAATCAGTTCACACGGTGAAGAGAAATTCAGAAGCAATTCACAAATTACCAGCCCATCTTATAGTCTCTGCCCATTCTTATCTTGGTTATATAATTGTCCTCTCAACCCAGAGGAAAAGCATTTTGTAAGTTTTTACTTATAACAACCAGTCTCAAAGGAATTAAATCATTTTCTTTGTCTCAAAAGAAACTAAACTTTCTTTTTCTAATTCAGAAAATGTCTAGGAAGAAGGCTTTGCTCTCTTTTGTTTTTTAGTGAGAGGACCACTCTTCTCACATGCCAGGAAAGGTATGACTAGCACAGGCACATTAAGGACTGCTTCATTAGCTAATCCACTCCAGGCAAATAACCCTCAGCAAGGTTAATTTATATCTTCTCAAAATCTCTTTCAGCCTACTCTCTTCCTCTAGTCCTCAGAAAAGATGGAAAGACATTTAAAGAAAATGTTATTGTAACAAAAAAATCATTGTAACTGAATTAATGAGATAGTTTTACATCTTTTACTTCAACCCAATATTACTAAAAATAACAATCTTGACATTTATGACATAGTATTGAATATTTGGATAATAACTCAGAACCTATTTCACCCTATATGACGTTAGATAAAATAACTGAATGACTTTAGCTAAAATCTGAAAAGACAAAGCTATATTTATCATACATATAATGCCCTCTACAGGCCATCAGTGGGATGAATCAGAAAGAGAACAACATAAAGATTTCTTAAACTTGTTAGTATGCATTACTACATTTTATTTCCTAGATCCACCAACAGTAATTACTCTCACTTTAAACCTACATAAATTTCAAAAATAATATTCTACATTCTTTCGATTCTTTAAACAAAGTCTTTCAGAAATGGCCCCAGTTAGGTCATTTACCTAGCTTTAAACTTAAAGATAAAAATGATTTATATATACTACTGTCATAGATACATGACATAAATAAACACACACACACAAAACTGGACAGGGCTATAAAGTAAATATAAAAAATTCTACCCCATATTAGTAAAAATGTTCACCTATCTTTATTTCAAAAGAATTCAGATAATCACTTACTTTGCAGAAATATAAACACAGTACATTCACATTCTTTTAATCAACTATTATCAAGATTTAATCTAACAAATATTCCAAGTGCCAAAATTTAAAAATATCACCCTCGTGGTTGATGCAGTGCAACAAAATAAAACAAGAAATTTATTTTAGTGAAGCGGTTTCCTCCTTGTTAAACTCACAGCATCCTAAACATATTGCCATTCTCACAACAGCAATAATTCAGAAATTGGATGGGTAGAGGAAATAATAGGATGTGAAAAGAAAAGAGGAAAAACAGATCACAATGTAAAAAAATATATATCTATTTCTCATATAGGGGTAGATCTGAACTAAATCTGACTCTATAGCTCAAGTTATTTCCTCACGTTACCAGAGTCTTTGACATATAACCTACTGAAGATATTACCATACCTATCATATGTATTCCACTTTAAGGTTTTAAATCTCTCTCTTTCTCTTAGTAGATTCATTACAAATGAAGTATATGCTTAATCCAAGTGTTCAGATGAATATGTAAAAAATGTTTTGTTGGTTATTGGGAAGGTGGTACCAAGGATTGAACCTAGGGGCACTCGACCACTCAATCTCATCCCTAGCCATTTTTAATATTTTATCTAGAGACAGGGTCTCACTGAGTTCCTTAGCGCCTCACTTTTGCTGAGGCTGGCTTTGAACTCATGATCCTCTTGCCTCAGCCTCCCAAGCTACTGGGATTACAAACATGCACCACCGCGCCCAGCTAAAAAATGTATTTTCCTGAGGCCCATGGAAAAATCAAGGATAAAGTGAGTCATTCTTTTTTTTTTTTAAACAACCTTTATTTTATTTATTTATGTATGTATTTTGTATGTGGTGCTGAGGATCGAACCCAGTGCCTCACGCATGCGAGGCAAGCGCTCTACCACTGAGCCACGACCCCAGCCCCTAAAGTGAGTCATTCTTGATCCATTCACAGGAAAAAAATCATTTTAATGTGATTCATATGGCAAATAGACAATTAAAAATATGATAATTCTTCCCTTCAGAAAACTTTCTATATAAATTTTATATGATTCCATACACATATAGGGTCAATCAAATACACATGTATAAAGAAGAAAAATACACAGGTTTTAAAAGAGGGGACTGCCTAAACACATGTGATAATCCAAATATCCAATTTTATTCAACATAACAATTTTTTAAAAAATAGGGCCTACTAGCTGACAAGTCACACACATTTATCTAAGTTTCACAGACAGGAGAAATAATAATATCAGTAAGATTTTTCTAGTGAATGGTGAGAGGTCAGGATTAAAATTTGCACAGTTTGGATGATGGAATGAAAAGAATAGGTATGAAGACTGGGACATAGTTTAGGAGTATAGCACTTGCCTAGTATGCATGAGGCTCCTGGGTTCAATCTCCAGTACGCAGAAGAAAGAAGAAAGAAGAAGCCGGGCAGTGTTGCAAGCATGTAATCCCTGCACTTTGGGAGGCTGACACAGGAGAATCGCGAGTTCAAAGCCAGCCTCAGCAACAGCGAGGCGCTAAGCAACTCAGTGAGACCCTGTCTCTACATAAAACACAAAATAGGGCTGGGGATGTGGCTCAGTGGTCAAGTGCCCCTGAGTTCAATCTCCAGTACCAAAACGAAGAAGGAGGAGGAGGAGGAGGAGGGGGAGGGGGAGGGGGAGGAGGAGGAGAAGAAGAAGAAAGAAGGAGGAGGAGGAGGAGGAGGAGGAGGAGGAGGAGGAAGAAGAAGAAGAAGAAGAAGAAGAAGAAGAAGAAGAAGAAGAAGAAGAAGAAGAAGAAGAAAGAAGAAGAAAGAAGGAGGAAGAACAAGAAGAAAAAGAAGAGTAGGCATGAAAGTGATGCTAAATTTAAAGCAAATAAATTCCAATGCACAGTGAACAAAAAAATAACTAAGAAAAATTGTCAGAAATAGGACAGTACAAATAAGATATTTGAAAGTAGGATGGCTTGGTATAAACTCAATAAATGTAAAACAAAGCAATCATTAAAATTAGCAAGCAAACCTAACAACACTGTTTAGATGTGAATGCACAATGCTAGTAAATGAGAGCAGAACACAACACATAATATTCTAAGAATTCTCTCCCTGAAATCTTTTGCTGCTCCATGGATCTCAGAATGAAAGATCAATATATAGTACATGAAAACCTGAAGCTTCAAGGAAATTTAAAAGGCTATAAGAAGTTAATAAGGTATATTGTACCATCATAAAGAAGATATCAAAGGGAAACAAGTTTAAAAAGCAGAGAATAAGGAACAAGTAATAAAATTCAGTGAGATTTCCACATAGTAGAGCAGGGGATGTCTCTCAGCAATATAACGCTTCGTAACTGGCTTCAATCACGAGTACCATCAAAAAAAGAAAATAAAGTTAAGATAGCAAAAATAGTTAAATTCCAGAATAGTCTGTGGGCAAAGGGTGAAAAAATCACTGATCTTAGAAATTATTAAGTTTAATACCTCTGTATTCCTGTTTTAATGATCCACAGTACCATAATTCTTCCACTAGACTCTTTCATCACTCCTCCCCCGAAAAAATAATTTTTGCATACAAGAATTTCAAGCCAAAGATCATTCATAATTGTTTTTATTGTTTACATACACAGTGGTCATGCATTTGGGACTAACTGCCCTTCATGTTAATGTTTCAGCAATGAATATCAAAGCTAAAACAAATTTTTAAAAAATAATTTCAAAGGTCACAAAGACCATTACTCACACCACACCAATATCAACGATGAAAATAATACCAAAGTTAAAAAAAAATCAATTAACTCTAAAAATGTAGAGGAAAAAAAGAGACCAAGGGAAAAAAGTCTAAAGAACAAAGGACCAGAAGAGATGAGCTCTTCCTAGATTAGCAGAGACCAGTATCCACTATTATCACCATGCACAAATGTCAAGTCTGGGTCACAATCAGGAAGAGGAGGAAATCTACCATACACTGTTGGAATGAGGATAAACCAGTCAAATTTTTAATACTAACACTTGTACTGGTCAGAGAGACTAGAATCTAGAGGAGTTCCAAAAACAAGGCTAGTTATTTTCACTTTTCAATTACCACCATATATTTTGCCTCCATAGCAAGGTGCATAATTGAGTATGCAGCATGTTAGAAGCCAGGGATAGTGTCAGAAAATATGGGAAGATCTAGAGCCTCACAGTGCTTAGATCACAAAGACCTGCTGGAAGAGCAAACAATCAAAAACTATAAAACAGGAAAAAAGACAGAAATGTGTGACTTAAAATTAGAAGAACAAACACAAGTGACCTAGTTGTTCAGATTAGCAGACAAAAACTTCAAAATAGCAAATAACTACTTATTCATGGTAGTATAAAGAATATTGACAGTAGGTAAATATTTGTAATATGTAAAAAAAATTAGAGAAAACAATGGATAAAAAAGTAGACAATTTCAGCAGAAAACTGAAAACTCTTAAAAGAATCACACAGAAATACTAGTATGAAAAATATAATATCTGGGCTAGGGTTATGGCTCAGTGGTAGAGTGCTTGCCTCGCACGTGTGAGGCACTAGGTTCAATCCTCAGCACCATATAAAAATAAATGAATAAAATAAAAACATTGTGTCCACCTACAGCTAAAAAATATTTTTAAAAAAATATAATATCTGAAATTAGGAATTCATTGGATGTTTTGAAAGTGAAATGAACAAACCAGAAGAAAGCATTGTTAAACTCAAACAAATGCACTAAAGTGCACTAAGAAAAGGAAGACTGTTCAGGGCCTAGAATTTTGAGTGTGAGCTAGTCTGGGTCCACCAACATAAATGTAAATAAATCCAAGTTCTCTTTTAAGAGAAAAAAAAAAAGGAAAGGAAAGGAAGAGACTGATGAAACAATACCTAAAAGTATACTGGATTGTCAAAACAAACAGAGACAAGATGAAGCAGGAAAATAATTGAGATATTAGCCAATAATTTCCCCCAAATGTATAAAAGACTAAAACCCACAGATCCAGAAAACTCAGGAAGTCTCAACAAGGATAAAAACTAAGACATAGGCAATACCCTCTAAACACACAGACAGACAGACAGACACACACACACACACACACACACATAGCCCTAGTCAACAGTACATAAATTCTTCAAAAAAAGAAAAACATTAAGAGCAGCTAGAAAAATTGAGCCTTTATATTCAGGGGAAGAACCATTAGAATATCACTGAGTTACCAGAAATAATGGAAGCAGAAACAAAACAGTAACATGTTTAAAGTGAAGGATACATATTTAAATTTCTAGAGTTACCAATGAAGATTAACATATAGCTGAAAATTTAGTTACAGCTAAGAAATTAACTGAAAAGATGAAATGAAATTCAAGAAAATGCCCAGTGAATCCAAAAGAAGGCAGGAAATGAGAAACAAATGAATAAAGAAAAGATAACAAATTTTAAAATAACACAAAAAATAAAAGATTTAAATACAACCATATAGCAGAGAAGGGCAGCACATGCCTTAAGGCTGAGATGAGAGGATCTCTAGTTTAATCCCATTCTGGGCAACATGGCAAGACCCAGTCTTGAATGAAAGAATAAATAATACAACCATTTAGAGATTTACAACAAGTATAAATGAACTAAAAAATACCTTTTTAAAGACAGATATAATAACAATGAATTTTTTTAAAACTTTAATGACCAACTCTATGGTATTTGCCAGAAAAATACCTGAAAAATCAGAACACCAAGAAGCTAAGGTAAAAAGATGGAAAAAATACACCATGGAAACAAGAATTCATTAAAAAATAAAACTAGTATAGCTACTTCAGTATCAGACAAATGACTCTCAAAGCAGAAGAGATAAGGTAGGACATTTCATAATAACCAAACAATCAAACCATTCAAAAGACATTAATAAAAACAAACGTGTGTATACATGGGTTAGTATGACATATTACCTAGCTTTACCCATTGAGAAGGGCTAGAAGGAATGACATCTCAGTAGCAGTGCTCCCAGCAATCAGATCTTGGTTTCTAAATATTAGTCCCCAGTGATGTAGCTCCCAATGCTACATGTAGAAATGGATATTAGGCCAGGGCAAGGAAAATAAAAGATGTGCTTAAAGCATATTATAGTATCATAAATTAATAAATCTCTTTTTAAAAAATACAGAGGTACATTAATGGGACTTAGAATGCAACCTGAAAGAACTTCCAATGGCCTAAACTACAACAATTTGAGCAACAAAACAAATAACCTAATGTTGTATTAAAATTCAAAGCATATACCATGCATGGTAGAACAAGTCTATAATTTCAACAATTCAGGAGGCTGAGGCAACAGAATCATAAGTTCAATGCCAGCCTCAGCAACTTAGCAAGGCCCTAAGCAACTTATTGAGACCCTGTATCAAAATAAAAAATAAAAAGGTCTGAGGGATGTACTTCAGTGTTAAAACATCCCTGGTTCAAAAAAAAAAGTCCAGAGTATAACATATGCATGAGTCCATACTGATACAAACAAATGACGAAATCAATAAATTAGTAAGGGATGGCGCACAATGAGGAGAAAAGGAACAAATTTTCCTTTTGGAAGAATGTCAAGTAATTTATGTATTTTTTTTTTAATTTCCAAAAGATGAAGCTAAATCCCCTTCCCCATCTTGCTCCGTGCCACCACCTTGAGTATAAGCTGCACTTAGTGACCAGCTTCCAAAGAATAAAGGAAGAAAAGGGAGAAGCTCTTCAGTGTTCTTATCTGGAGAACACCATCTTACCCAAGTTATGAAGTTTCACATCACCAGGGTTATCATGTAGATATCACAAACTCCCTGTATGATACAATAAAAGTGGGAAGAAGATCACCTTATCTTTTGTGGTTTCCTTTCCAAAAATCCAGATCCAGTCTAATCATGAGAAAAATATCAGACAAACTCATCCTGGGAGACATGTGCCAGTACATCGCAAGAATGTCAAGGTCATGAGAAATAAGGAAAGGGTTAAAAACTGTCACAGACCAGAGAAGACTGAGAAGACATGAGCAATGTGCTACCCTGGAGCAGATCCTGGAATATAAAGAGGTCATCAATGGAAAAACTGGTGAACTACAAATAAAGTCTAGAATTGAGTTAATAATAGTGTGCCAATAGTAGTTTCTTACTTTTGACAAATGTAAGTGTAAGATGTAAACAACAGGGTAATTGTGTAAGGAATATATAAAAACTACCCATATTATCTTTGAAACTTATGTGTAAATCTAAATTTGCTTTGTCAAAATTATAATTAAATAAATAAAAGATCAAACCAATCATGTGTTTAATAGTAGAAGAGCTAAACACCTATAACATATGATACTATGTGAATCCTTCAAAAATATTGAAAAGCTTTAATGATATGATAAAAAAAGTTATCAGAGAGCATCTTAAGTGTAAAAGTCATTTAAATAGTAAGATCTAAATCTTACAAAAAGTACACACAATTATACTAGCAATACTGCACAGAAAGAATACAAAATTTTGGGCTGGGGATATAGCTCATTTGGTAGAGTGCTTGCCTTTGCATGCATAAGGCCCTGGGTTCAATCCCCAGCACCACCAGAGAGAGAGAGAGAGAGAGAGAGAGAGAGAGAGAGAGAGAGAGAGGGAGGGAGGGAATACAAAATTTTAAAACTATAATTTTTCACATCATGGCTTTAAAAAATTTGCATCTCAGTACACCAACAATAATGAGCACTATATGCTTTAGATGCAAAGACAATTTGATTCTACATCTCTCCTTTGCAGTTTCTATAAAAGTAGTGTCATGAATAAAGCAATGAGGCAGATGCTGATAACTTCCCTGTCCACGGTCATCTCTCTCCTTCATTCATACTAACAAAATTCCAATTTTGTTAGGAATAACAATATATGACACTTGGAAATGTATACGTAAGTCATTGAGTGAGGTTTCTATGAATGCTCTTTAAATGGAAAAGATTCAGCTCAGCTTATATTCCCCTTTTCTTCTTGCCCAACCTTTTCTTGGCATAATAGTGAAGGGAGAACTAGCATTTAAAATTACGAGAAGATAAAGCACAATGGTAAAAGCTACATTTGGATTCAGATTTCTGAGCAAAACGTTCAAAGAATTCTTGGCCCCAGTTGGCATCATGCTTCTGCTTCACCAGCCCTGGAATACCTACCTCCATACTTCCCCTAACAGAAGAAAAATAAACCTCATACTTGTTTAAGCCTCACAGTCTCATCACATTTTCCTTTCTAAGAACAGGTATACACACTGCAAATGTCTCAAAAGATTTCTTACTGGATGTCTTAAGAAAGAACAAAATACATTTTTAAGAAGGTCATTTAGCAGTAGTATTTGATATTTTTTTTTTAATATTTTTTTAGTTGTTGATGGACACAATGTCTTTATTTTATTGTTTTGTATGTGATGCTGAGGATCGAACCCAGGGCCCCACGCATGCGAGACAAGCGCTCTACCGCTGAGCTACAATCCCAGCCCCAGTATTTGATATTTTTTAAGCTAAAACAAATGTCAGTTTCAATTCCTTGGGATGGCTGGGAGAAGAACAATTCCATCAATGTGGGAGGAAGGAGGAAGGACAAAAAAGAAGTTTTGATGATAACAAAATCAGAGTTAACATTTCCATGTATTTTCTGACTTAATGATCAGTATTTATAGGACAAAACATATCAAGCAGGCATTTGCTATGCAGAGGACATTTGGAGTGAAAAATGTAATGAAATAAAATCCTGTTTTAAAAGAGATCATAATTATTCCTATAAAAGTCTATAAACTAGCTGGGCATGGTGGCGCACACCTATGATCCCTGTGGATCTCGAAGCTGAGGCAAGAAGATCCCAAGTACAAAGCCAGCCTTAGCAACTTAGTGAGGGCCTAAGCGCCTTAACGGAGACATTGTCTCTAAATAAAACATAAAAAGGGCTGGGGATGTGGCTCAGTGGTTGAGCACCCCTGAGTTCAATCCTCAGTACTTAAAAAAAAAAGAGTTAATAAACTATCTTTAAAAAATGAAACAATAAAGAAGACAAAAACTACTTTCACATTTTTAAATTGTTAAACTCAGTTACAATCAACAATAACAATGACAAAAATCTGGGAGTTAAAAATCCAAATATGGGAAATTGAATAAAGAATATTATATATTTACTAAACCGATAAAGATTATAAATATGAATTTAAAAGTCCAAAGAATGATAAATGAAAACACTGTGCATATACTTTTATTTATTTTTATTTTTTGTAGTTGTAGATGGACAGCATGCCTTTATTTTATTTTTTTTATTTTTATGTGGTGCCAAGGATGAAACTCAGTGCTTCACACATGCTAGGCAAGCACTCTGCCACAGAGCTATATATACTCTTATACAAAAACAATGTGTAAAATAGGGATCAGGTGTAACCAGGTAAAATATAAACAACGTAATGTTTTATCATTTTTACTTCATATTTCACTATTGCTTCAAATTAAATGACATGAAACTTGCAACACATATCCTGAAATCTTCCCACTGCAAAAACACCTGAAGTACTGTTTGTACAGAAACAAGCTCTTGAATTTTGAATTTCACATCTAAGCTTTTATGGAAGTGAAAGAAAAATTCTGAAAGGCCCATAAGTGGGAGCAACAGAAAGCAAAAATATGTTAATGGCTTAGAGATAGAGTCAGAAAACTATGATCCACAAGACAAAGGTAACCAGCAACCTCTAAGCTAAGAAAACTTTTTAAATTTTTAAACTTACAAAGTATTCTTGACAAATAGAAATTCCATGAAATTCAAATTTGTCTCAATAAATGAAATGTTTTGCAACATGGCCCTGTACATTCATTCAGGTACTGTCTACAGCTGTTTTCACATCACAAAGGCAGAGTTGGACAATTTAACAGAAACTGTATGACCTGCAAAGTCTGAAACACATTGTATCTAGCCCTTTTCAGAATGACAGTTTGTCAATCTTTGGCCTCAATCTTCTCTTTGCTGTTGTTCAATGCTTGTCTGTTTTCCTGTTTTGCTTTTTAAAATACTATGAACAGAACCCAGGGCCTTGTGCATGCTAAGCAGACATCTGACCACTGACCTACATTCCTCGTCCTAGACCTAGACCTTCATTTTCAATGAATATACAAGGTGAAAAGGAAATAAAGCAGAGCAAGTAACTGAATTAGAGATAGTATGACAGCACTAATAAAGACTTGGACATTTAATCAAGAATGATCTGGAAAAATATATATCCTACAAAATCATATTGCATGAACATATGCCTGCTGCTACAATGACTCTTTTTTTAAACTTTTTTTTAGTTGTAGATGAAAACAGTACTTTTATTTTATTTGTTTATATGTGGTGATGAGAATCAAACCCAGTGCCTCACATGTGCCAGGCAAGGGCTCTACCACTGAGCCACAACCTCAGTCCTACCAGTGACTTCATGGAGCAGGGGTTAAACAGAGGACCAAGGGAGTTTCTTTGAGCACTGGTGACAATGAATGGTCTACATATGGGACAGAGCTGAGGAAACATCAAACTGAGTATCTAATTTAAAATGGATTCATGTAATCAGTGTCTCCCACCCCCTAAATACCTTACTGAAACCAACACATATTTCCTAAGAAGGACCATAAGCATCCACAAATAATGCTCCAGAGAAACTGAATTAGCACCAACAACAATAACAAATCATAATAGGAATTTTGTTTGTATTAACAGAGACCACCAATTAGCTTAAAACAAGTTAAAATATTAGCTAAAATATAAAAAATAGCAAATCAAAAGCAATGAAATGCTAATAAACTACTGTGGAACCATGAGGTCATTCAGGGGGGAAGGGGGGTTGTATACTCAAAAAATTGAGGAGAATATTAGAGTACTAAAGATGATTTTGAATTGAGGGCATTTGCCAATTACAATCCATGAACTTGGGGTTCCATGTGGTGGCCCAAAAAGCAAGGAGGACAGAAGTCAAGGCTCAAGCCCATTCCAAGATAAGGAATCTCGTAGGAAATTGTCTCCCATATAAAACTTCAATGCATAACACCCTAGAGATAAGACCTATAGCGTGAATGTGTCTACCAAAATTTCATGTGTTATTACTTCAATTCCTTGATGTGGCCGTGTTGGGAGGTGGGACCTAGTGGGAGGGGATATAGTTATGCAGAAGATATTTTCATGAATGGATTAATGTATTTCTCAAAAGAGGAGACTGACTATCTATAGAGCAAGTTGTTATAAAAGCAAGTTTGACTTCCTGGTCTTTCTCATGCTTCCACTCTGGCCAAGTGATCACTTTTGCATTTCTACCAATGCTACGAAGCAGCATGAGGCACTCATCAGATGAAGCCACCCAACCGTGGACTTTTCAGCCTCCAGGACCATGAGCCAAAATAAACCTCTTTCCTTTATATATTAACCTGTCTCTAAAATAACAGAAAACAAAGAATATAAGGATACATCGGTTCCTATATCATATTCAACCAGAGGGGAGTCTAAAAAAAAGTTGCTTTGGTGCAGAACAAAACAATGTTAATATAAACAAACAAAAAGAAAATAAAGAAAAACTAAAACAGGAATTTGGAAAGGCTATGGTCATAGCAAAGACCTCAAAAGCTTGGGAGCCAGGACTTGGATGGCCCATGTGATTTTGATTTAAGAAAATCCCTTACTGGTGGTGCTCCTAGACCTAACAGAAGCAAATAAACTTCACCTCCAGAGGAAGGAACTTACATCCTAGGCCTTCGGAAATACACACACAATTTTCAACCACAACAGAATCAAAGAAAACTTAGGCACAAACAGAAATCAAAATAAGTATCAACAAGCAGGAAACTTCCATGAAAACTAGATTTTAGAATTTTTAGGGACAGATATTACAACTATTTTTATTCCTTTTTAGAAATGAAATTGTTGAAACTATATCCTAAAATTGGAAACTATTTGGGGAAGTAGAAATTCTACAAATGAACTATATAATTGAAATTTAAAATTCAATGTATGTCACTGATAGAACCTAACAAGAGAAATAATTAATTAACTAGTCTAGAAAATAGAGCAGAAGAAATTACATAGAATGAGTTACAGAGCAAAATGATGAAAAATATAGAATAGCAATTAACAGACGAGCAGGTTACCATTAATTCATGTAATACGCATCTAATTAAAGTTCTGGAAAGAGAATGGAGAAAGACTGAAGCAAGGACAATATTTAAAGAAATAGTGGCTGAGAATTTTCCAGAACTAATGAAAGATATAAATCCTTAGATTCAAGAAGCCAACAATATAAATAAAAAGGAATCTACTCCCAGACATGTAACAATGAAGCAGCTGAAAACCAAATACATGGAGAAATGTTAAAGCACACAAGGAGGAAGGAAGGGGAAAAAAAGATAAATTACAATCAAAGTAGCTGTGGTAGTTTGAGAGCTGATTTGAATCCTTCAAAAATGGAAGCTAGGAGACAGTAGGACCAAATATATAATGTACTAAAGGAAAACAGATGCAAGAACAAATTATAGATCTACTTTCAAGAATGAGGGCTTAAAAAAAAAATCAGGCCAAACAAAACTGATAATATTAGTTACAGGCAGACATTCATTAGGGGAAATTCTAAAGGACAAACTTCAGACTAAAGAAAAGTTATCACAAATGAAAGGTCTGAGATGGAGGAAAAGAAGGAACAACTCAGGAAAATATAAACTGTAATTGATAGTTCCATTCTCAGCACACCTGTAATCCCAGCACTTCGGGAGGCTGAGACAGGAGAATCGTGAGTTCAAAGCCAGCCTCAGCAATGGTGAGGCGCTAAGCAACTCAGTGAGACCCTGTCTCTACATAAAACACAAAATAGGACTGGGGCTGGGGCTCAGTGGTGGAGTGCCCCTGAGTTCAATCCCCAGTACCAAACCAGTTTAACAACCTCAGGCCTCTGCTCTAAGGGATACGCAGCCAAGAAGAAATGGAATTTTTTTCTTTTCCTTTTCTTTTCTCCTTTTGTCCTTTTTTCATCAATCGTGAATGTGGATGTGTGGATGTGTGGATGTGTGAGTGGGTGTATACCAGTCGTGTTAACTGGCTCATGGATATACATACATATACATATATTTTCATTTTTTTCTCTTCACTCTGATCACTTCTTTTTTCCTCCTTTATTTTTTTTTCTTTCCTGAACTATTTGTTATTTCACCTTGTTTTGACCTTAAGAGGGGGAAGGTTTTTTTAATTATGTGTTTCGATTTGACTTGTTTGTTTGGATTGGCTTGTGTTTTTGTTTCTGTTGTTCCTTCTCTCTTCATCCTTCAATAGCCAAATTCGCTTGTTCTCTCTCTCATTCTTTATCTTATTACTTTTGGTTATTTTTTACTCCTTTCTTCATTAAAGCCATCATTTGGTCACCTCTCTCCTGCTATTCCTCTATTCACCTTTTGAACAGTTTAAACTTTCTTTTACTTTTCTTTCTTTCATTTTCTCTTCTCTTAGTAAACTGTAATCTTACTATCTTTAAGAATAATTTAATTTATATAATTACTGCCCCCACCATTCGTCTTATTGTGGTTTTTAGTACTAGGGAGGCAAAGTTTACTTTAATGCTAGAGACGGTTCACGGCTGTTTAAAGTTCAGCCAATCATGGCTGTTGTTAAATGCTGACACCACCATTCCTCTTTGTGCAGTAATCAATGGTGTAAATGCCATAGTAAACACTGGACATTTATTCTAATGCTGTACATTGATCACTATGATTGTTGCTATTGCCTGTTTCCCCTTTCTTTGAGAGGGGCTGAAAGGTGACTGGTACACTAGGAGTTCACAGAGTAGAGTCTGTGCTGAATTACACCCACAGTTCAACAAAGTGATAGTGCATCTTTATCCACACACAAACCAACCCCGCTAAAGCTTCCACAGCCTTTAACATAGAAAATAGAAAGAGGGGAAAAAAAAAACAACAATGACTAAGCCCCAAGTAGGAATGACTAGGTCCTTTTACTCCTACAGAAAATTAAGAGAAAGACTTTAAAAAGAAGGACACAGAAAACACCACAGTGTTGTAGAAGCTTTGAATTCAGCAGTTCTTCAGTGGCAAACTAAGACACGATGGTGGCTGAAATAAACACTTGGATCATGCAGGGCCTACATGCTAAAGTTAAGAGATGCCAACAACACAGAGCTTCTTTTTTTTTTTTTTTTTTTTTAATTTTTTTTTTAGTTGTAGATGGACACAATATCTTTATTTTTATGTGGTGCTGAGGATTGAACCCAGTGCCTGCCCACACATGTGAGGCAAGCGCTCTACCACTGCGCTACAATCCCAGCCCCAACACAGAGCTTCTTATAAAAGGGACAACTACACATCAAACAACATCATCACGAAAGAGGAAGAAGAATCCATCTCAAGAGATGTACAAGACCCCACAAAACATGAGGAAACAAACAAGTCCCTCCCAGCAAAGTTACAACCCCCAAAAGGAGCAACACATAAATGTGGAAGAGATGAAATTCCAGAGACAGATTTTTAAATGATTATTAAAATGATTAATGAACTAAAAGAAGAGCTAGGAAAGTAAGGAATGAACTAAAAGAGCAATTAGAGAAGGTGAAAGATCATTTCAATAAAGAAATAGATATTCTGAAAAGACAAAAAACAGAATTCCTGGAAAGGAAAGACACAACAAATGGAATCAAAAATTGACTTCAAAATGTCACCAACAGATTATAATACATAGAAAACACAACCTGAAGTCTCAAAGACCAGATATTTGAGCTAGAAAATGCAGGGCAGTAAAAATGGCAGGGAAGAAGACCCCGATCAGAACATACAAGATTCCAGGCATTAAGTAATCAAACTTCAGAGTCATCAGAATAGAAGGGGTCATAGAAATACAAGCTAAAGGGGCTGGGGCTGTAGCTCAGTGGTGGAATGCTGCCTAGCATGCGTGAGGCACTGGATTTGATTCTCAGCACCATATATGAATTAATAAAATAAAGTCCCATTGACAACTAAAAAAAATACTTAAAAAAAAAAAGAAAAGAAATACAAGCTAAAGATATTAAGAACCTTTTCGGTGATAATAGCAAAAAATTTTCCAGTTCTTAGTTGAGTTCTATCAGATCTTTAAAGAAAAATAAATACCAATCCTCTTCCAATTATTCCATGAAATAGGAAACTCATTCTTTCTTTAATTTGTTCTAATTAATTATACATGACAGTAGAAGGCATTTTGACACATCATACGTAAATGGAATATAACTTCTCATTCGTCTGGTTGTACATGATGTACAGTTACACAGGTCATGTAATCAAATATGCACATAGAGTAATACTGTCCGATTCATTCTACCAAAATCATTCTTGAAGCCAGTGTCACCCTAATACCAAAACCAGATAAAGACACATCAAGGAAAGAAAACTACAGTCCAGTATCCCTGATGAACACAGATGCAAAAATCCTTAATGAAATATTGCAAACTGCATTCAAAAAGACAGTACATCATTATCAAGTTGGACTCATCCCAGGGATAGCAAGGTCAGTTAAATACACATAAATCAATAAATTAATTCATCACATAATTAGAATAAAAAAGAGAAAAAAAATCACACGATCATCTTAATAGCTGTAGAAAAGGCCTTTGACAAAATGCAGTACCCATTCATGTTCAAAATATTGGAGAAACTAAGGATAAAAGGAACTAACCTCCACATCATAAAATTTATATTTGACAAACTCAACTCAATATCCTTCTTCTTTTTTTTTTAAATATTTATTTTTTTAGTTGTATGTTGACAGAATATCTTTATTTTATTTTTATGTGGTGCTGAGGATCGAACCCAGTGCCTGATGCGTGCTAGGCGAGCACGCTACCACTGCGCCATAACCCCAGCCCCTCAATATCCTTCTAAATAGAGAAAAGTTAAAAACATTTCCTATAAAATCACAAACAAAACAAGGATGTCCACACTCATTCCACTATTCAATATATTTCTTGAAACTCTAGTAAGAGCAATTGAGCAAGAGAAGGAAATTAAAAGTATATAGATAGAAAAAGAAGTCAGAACATGATCCTATACCTAGAGGTCACCAAGAACTCCATTGGAAGACCTCTAGATGTGAATAACAAATTCATCAAAGTAGCAGGATAAAAAATCAACAATCAGGAGCTGGGGTTGTAGCTCAGTGGTAGAGCACTTGCCTAGCACATGTGAGGCACTGGGTTCAATCCTCAGCACCACATAAAAATAAATAAATACAATAAAGGTACTGTGTCCATTTATAACTAAAAATAAAAGGTAAAATAAAAAATCAACAATGAAAAAATGACTCTTTCTTGCAATAATGAATCTGGTGAAAAAGAAACCAAGAAACTATTCCATTTAAACAAAACCCAAAAATTAATAAATAAAATACTTAGGAATAAATATAACAAAGGAGGTATAAAGACTTCTCCAATGAAAATTTTAAAACACTGAAGAAAGCTGGACACAGTGGTGCACACCTGTAGGCCCAAGCAACTGGAGAGGCTGAGGCAGGAGGATCACAAGTTGAAAGCCAGCTTCAGCAAATTTGTGAGACACTAAGCAATTAGTGAGACCTTGTCTCAAAATGAAAAATAAAAAGGGTTAGGGATATGGGTCAGTGGCTAAGTGCCCCTGGGTATCAAAACCAAACATACACTGAAGAAAGAAAATGAAGATCTTAAGAAGATGTAAATATCTATAATGAACATGGATAGGTAAGATTAATATCATCAAAATGATCATATTAGCAAAAGCAATCTACAGATTCAATGCAATCCCCATCAAAATAGCAATGACATTCCTCACAGACCTAGAAAAAAATAATCCTAAAAGTTATATGGACACAGGGCTGGGAATATAGCTCAGTTGGTACAGTGAGCAAGGCCCTGGGTTCAATCCCCAGCACCACAAAAAAAAAAAAAAAAAAAA
>CM053411.1:25457474-25480547 GCA_028644305.1 Xerus rutilus | reverse complement strand
GCTCACACATACCAATTTCTAGTGTGAATGTTTTCATAAACCACTGATTTTAGAGTTGCTAGAAAGTAAAGTGAGGAAGCAGGATAGAAGTCACAAACCAGATAATGGACAGCACTGAACGATGGATAAGAAGCCAGGGCATGACTTGCAGTATTGGGGAGCTACTGCTAGTTAAGAAAGAGGAATTGAGTTGCCCTTTGAAGCTTTCATTCCAGAAACTATGTAGAGAATGGACTTGATAAAAATAACAGGAGGCTGGAGGGTTGTTTGCCTTACACCTAAGATATGGAAAGTCTGAATTGGGGCAGCAGAAGGTAGAAATGGATATGAGGTGGAAATTTTTTTAAAATATCTTCAAGGTAAAATTATCATGATTTGTTAACAACAGAGATTTTAGGGCCAGAGTGTAAAAACCTGCTAGGTTTCTTCACCATCTAGCTGTATGATCTTGAGCAATTTAACCTCTTAATGCCTCAAGTTCTTCATCTGCAAAAAAAGAAAAATATCAATAACTACCGCAGAGTCATGCTCAGGGAATTAATGAGTCAAGGCATGTGAAGAGTGCAGAACAACAGCTACTAAAGTGAGAATGCTGAAAAACAGGTGTGCCCGAGGGGGTAGGGGGGACAGCAATGATGATAAAGGTTGTAATAATAAAATGGATATTAAGAGTGAGGGAGAAGGATGAATCAAATATCACTTCTAGGTCCTCAATTTGAATGCAGTTACCAACTAAGGAACATAAGGGAAGGGAAGGTTTAGTTGGGTCTTACATAGTGAATGAATGAGTTAAATGTTAAATGTCTTGAGTGTGAGATGTCATTCTGAGAAATATCAAGGTGAAGCTTGGAAGGTTAGAAAACAGGAGTGAACTGAGGCAAAGTGAGAGGTAAGCACAAAGACCTCCTGGGTGGCAATGATGCATAGGTGGTAGTCAAAGGCCAAAATTTTTTCATGTTTCCTTAGGCAGAAAACTTGGAGCAGAAACAAACAAACAAACAAACAAAACAAAACAAAAAATGACCAAGAACAAATTTGGACATTATTACAAATGGACCAAAGCAGGTTCTACAGTCCTTTGAGGAATGGAGACAAGAAAATAACCACTATAAAATTTTCCACGCTAAAATAGGCTGTATAAACTTCTTTAAATAACTTAAACCACTAGAAAATCACGGGGATGGTAATGAGAAAATGGGGAAGGAACTGAAAAGGGGAACTAGAAAACATGGCAACTATAAACAGAGAAAAAGACCACAAACCCTAACCAGTAACACAGAGAATTAAGAATAGCAAACCATGCCAAAGACACCTGATATTAGGAAGAACAGAGAGAGACAGATAGGTAAACAGACATCAAGAACCAAGAATATGAGATGTTTAATTAACAGAAGATATTTTAAATTAAAAAATAATCTAGTATGGATATTATATTAAGATTTTACTCTTTTTAAAATGTTTAATTGTAGATGGACACAAAAGCTTTATTTTATTTATTTTTACATGGTGCTGAGGATCAAACCCAGTGCCTCACACATGCTAGGCAAGCGCTTTACCATGGTGCTTTACAACCCCAGCCCCAAGATTCCACTCTTTAAACCTTGCAACATAAATCAGATCTTTGAAAGAGCTGCCATTGGACCTAATACTGAGATTGAAAATCATTTAAATATCCAATAAAAGAAGAATGATTCTTAGGCTGCAGTTGTGGCTTAGTGGTTGAGCGCTTGCCTTACCATGTGTGAAGCACTGGGTTCAATCCTCAGCACCACATAAAAATAAATTAATTAATTAATTAAATAAAGAAAAAAAAGAATGGTTCAGTAAACTGTGACATATCCATATGACACAATCACTTAAAATGTTAAAAATTAGGATAAACACTGTACGATCTCAAAATAATTTAAAAATTGTTGTGCGATGAAAAAATGTTGTAAGAAACTATCTTTGGGTTGTAAAGTTACATGATGAAATTGCATGTTTCTTTCTAAATTTTCTACAGTGAAAATGTATTCTCTTTATAATAAAAAAACAGTTAACAATCTATATTAACACTCAAGAGCAAGGAGGGGGAAAATGGAGAAAGCGGGAAGAAGGAAAGGAGGGAAGGAGAAATAGAAAGCACTGGGTTCGATCCTCAGCACCACATAAAAATAAAGAAAAAAAAAAAGAATGATTCAGTAAACTGTGGAAGGCAGGGAAGAAGGGGCTAACCTAAGAACTCAGATTTTACAAAGGAAGAAACAAGAACAATCCTTTATTTAATAAATATGTACACTTACTAGGTACCAGGGTAGACACTAGTAGCACAAAGGATACAGAAGTAAAAAAAAAAAAAAAAGGAAAAATAATCTCTGCACAACTGGCAGATGTGTAAACAAATATTACTATTTTATGAACACAACCAATAATATGTTTGTGAGGTATCTTTTCCCAGCTATGACAGTCATAAAAATCAAGTATCAAAATGAAGACTTCTTAGTGCACTTTAGCTATACCAGAAAATGTTAATCTAAACATTTCCAAAGTAAAGAAATCGTACCTTTCCCTTTCATGATTTTCCTTAAAGACACTAATAAAAACATCATTTAATGAGTGCTAATTGATTGTTGTCAAGTTGATAAATAAAAATGTTTAAAATTCATTTCATAATTATAGCCTTTACAACATACATAGTATCCATATATTATATATATACATAGTATTGCTTGTGTAATTTCTAAGTTAATAAATATATCTTTTTATTGTCAGGGATGCCCAATTAAAAAACTTAGAAATGACTAGGCCAAGTCCTGTCCCTGGAGTTACTGAATACAATTCCTTCTAAGTTAGAACAAAAGAACGGTGATGATACATTATGGAAATCCAACTTCAGATCAAGTGGTGACATGAAATTGTGGGCTTGCTACCCAACTACTCATATTCTTCCTATGACTTCCTCAATGTTGAACAATCTTCCTAACCAATTCCAGCCAGACATCTGTAATTAAAGGTTGATACTGTCAAAACCAATACTTATAATGGTTGTCTCCAGTTACAGTTATTTTTCTGGGCAGAAAAATCAGAAAATTAAATACTAAGTGAGAATTTTAATCCTGTTTTTAGTCCTCAAAAGGGAAACTGAAATGAAAAATGAAGGCCTGAAGAATAACTCTACATTTTCTCCCCAGATCAAAATTAGATAAGCTTATTTTGTTGTATTTAATTTTAAAGCATTTATATAGTACCTACCATTCACCACACACCATTGTAAGTACTTTATACATTGCTACCATATTTAATATTCATATCAACTTTATGAAAGAAGAAAAAAGACACCTGTAAGTTAGGTGTCTTGTATTACAAGGTCACACAAATTGTAAGTGACAAAGTTGGAATTTGAAACAGACCGACTAGAGTGTACACAGTATTCTACATCCTAACCAACAGTATCAGCCTGACAGTCTCTACCTTTTCCCTCACTTAAGAACATATAGAGGTTTTCTTCCTTTATGTAAACATTAAAAAAAACTTATACTCCTGTTTAAAATGTATTCTCTTGTGAAATTCAAAATGAGACTGGCAGTCTTTTTAAGTTTATCTGAAATTACACAGTCAAATACATGAGCAAGAACCTTTAAAGACACCCCTGCTACATTCACTCCTTTTAGTTACCTCTCACACACAATTTGTCAGATTCTGGAGAAGGTCTGCCCCCCACCACCCAGACATAAGAATGGCAAGGGAACACCAGTTTCTTGTTTCCCCTATTGTCCTCATTCCAGCAGCTCACGAGAAACTCTCTCATGTAACACATCTGGAAAGAGAACTCCAACCCCCCCAATTTGCTACCATATGCCAAGAAAGGCTCCAGGCTATACCAATTACCTCCAAATTCCTACACTCTTGTTCCAGATCCCAAATGTCATGCATTCTCTTGAGATTTAGTCTTTTACTGAATCATATAAATTTCAGAGGATAGTCTTATGATCCTTCCATTGCTGCAAGACCACCACAGCAGATCCATTACAAATCTTCTTCAGGAATACCCTCACCTCCAATTCACATTTGGTCATCATTTACACTAGTAATGGTATTCAATGGAATTACTGTGGTTTTCACAAAACTTTTCCATGGTTTCAAAGAGACTAAATTACATGTTCTGGCTATCCTCAAAGCTTCTGCTAATCCATCCCTCCCTTCTGAATCCACTCTCATTCAGAATTTCACAGTAACCGTTCCTTTCCCGTATCAAGTCTAGTCCATAAATTAAGTAATTTCAAGCTATTTCTCCCAGAAAACAACACCAAATCCAGACAAAAATAATTAAAATTTCAAAACATACTTTTTACATAAAAAAAATAAGAAAAGATGAAATGTAAGATCATTCTAACTGCACTCTTGTAGCTGAACTCAAATTCAACAAAAGAAATGAATTGGTCTTTCAGCATTCATATGGCTAGACTTATCAAGAAAAGAATGAACACTAGCTGGCTATTGAAAACACAAAGAATCCTTAAGAATTTAGAGATTATTTACTTGCAAATGTCATAAAGTCATTCTTTTTTTTTTAAATTTTTTTTTAGTTGTAGATGGACACAATGTCTTTATTTTATTGCTTTATATGTGGTGCTGAGGATTGAACCCAGGGCCTCATGCATGCAAGGCAAGCACTCTACCACTGAGCTACCATCCCAGCCCCATAAAGTCATTCTTTAAGGCTGAATAATATTCCATTGTGTATATATATGCCACAATTTCTTTATCCATTCATCTGTTGAAGGGCACCTAGGCTGGTACCATAGCTTAGGTATTGGGAATTGAGGTGCTATAAATACTGATGTGATTGTATGACTCTTGTATGCTGATTTTAAATCTTTTGAACATAAACCAGAGTGGGATAGTTGGGTCAAAAGATTAGATTAGATTCTTAATCTAACCCACAAAAGGGGAAAGAGGAGATGAACAGATATTCAGTAGGTAGACAAAGGTGAATGAAGGGAAGGAAGGGGGAATTGGAAAAGGAAAGACAGTGGAAGGAATCTGAAATGATTTTCCTATGTACTTGTATGAATACACCATAGTGAATCTCACTATCACATATATCCACAAAAATGGGTTCCTAACTAGAAAAAGATATATTCCATGCTTGTACAATTATATCAGAATGAATTCTACTGTAATGTATAACTAAAAAGAATATTTTAAAAAAAGAATTTGGAGTTTGACTAAAGATAGTAAACAGTTGGCACATAATAGCTCCCAAGACTAAAAAGAGGGGTATTTTTTAACTTAGCTTGATCCAAAGAAATGACTTTAACTTATAAGTATGTTCTATAATGAATCCTTCAATGGGTATCACCTAAGAATATTTTAGAGTTCCTTCAAATTGTGCGATGCTATGAATTCTCTTATATAGCTTCTTTGTCCCACAAACTACTCTCTCCTATAATGTCTACTTGCTATTTATATACTACCATGTTGGTGTCTATATATAGAAATTTTATCTTTCCAAGTAGATTTAACAAATAAAGACAAAAGCATGACTTATTAGTATTTTTTGGCATCTACCTGACACACTTCACACAAAATTAAACATTGCCAAGTATGAAAGAGAAGAATTTTTTCCCTCTCCAACACCCCACAATCTATTTAAATGAGATAAAATTCTTTTTTGTTATTATATTATTTTAAAATATGTTTATTAGTCATCTGATATGTACTCAATCTTATGCTATCATCTAAAGTTTGATCACTGCTGGGCAATGATTTTAACTAAGATGGTTCTGTCTATGCCTTATTAGATATCTGCTAGTATATAGAAGCAAATCAAATTCCTATTTAATGAGGCTGGTTGAGTATTATGTTGCAGAGGGTGGACTGGATGAAGACTTACAGAAGACAGCAGTATCAAATGAAATATCATATGGTTTGTAGTAGAAGAAACATTGCTTTCTAAGTTTTATGAAGATAGAAATGGAGGCAGAATTCATGCACAGACTTTTAGTAAGCAAAATGGAAAAAATCAATCTTGTTTTTCTTTAGTTATTCTGACTGTGCTGTTCTGCTGCAAAATTGTTCCTCTCTTCATCTCTGCTTCTCGGGTTACTAAAAGGGCAAAATACAAACCAAATTCCTTCTCTAATTGAGTCTAAGTCCCTGTAAATGTACGTACTAAAAAAACTCTGCATTTCAACAGCGCGCCCCTTACTGGTGCCACATCAGAGACCATTGCCGGACTGTAGAATCACTTGCCACTCACAGAGCAGAACATCTGTAATTTGACAAACTATGCTGTATAGACTCTTAGGGAACTAATGCATCATCCCCAGAAATCTTTCCTGCGATGGAAAAGCTTTTTGGATGGAGTTAGCTTCAAGTAGAAAGAACTATATTTTTATATTCAAAGAAAAATAATCAATAAAAACCGCTAATAACAGCTCTTACATGAGTTGTTAATGAAAAGCTTTAGCTGTTTCTTCTTACATATATCAACTGTCCTGCGCAGTGTGGCCACCTTGGAAACACACACTCCTTGGAGGCCTAGCAGAAGCCTACCTTTGCCATGCAATCTCTCTCTCAACATTCATATGTTAAAATGTTTACACACAATGCAATGTTATTAGGAGGAAGGACCTTTGGAGGACATGAGATTCATGAACAGAATTAGTGTCCATAAATGGGGGTCCCAGCAAGCTCTCCTTCTTTTGGCCATGTGGAGATACCATAAGAAGATGGTAGTCCTCAACCCAGAATACAGTCTTCATCAGAGTTCATGTTGGCACTCTAATCCCAGACTATGGTACTTTGATATAGCAAGTCAAAATAACTAAGCCATAAATATACAGTATGAACTTATGGGGGCTGGGGTTGTGGCTCAGTGGTAGCGTGTTCACCTAGCGTGGGTGAGGCACTGGGTTCAATCCTTAGCACCACATAAAAATAAATAAATAAAAAAGTTATTAAAATTTTTTTAATTAACTCTTCACTTTCTTTTTTTTTTTTTTTGTTCATTTTCTTTCTGTATCTTAATATTTTCCCAACCCCAAAGACCTCCTGGTGCCAGAACAATTCCAATCAACTTTTCACGTTCAATCCTTTTAAAAATATGAAGCCATACTCATGGCCTCCAAAGTTCTATGTTTTCCAGGTTAAAAAACAATTTTTAGTCTTTCATATGCAATAGTATATTGTTAGAAAGCTGCTCTATGCTCTTCCCCTTGAAGATATTCTGCTTCACTTATACCTATTCAACTGTGGCACCCAAAGCTGAATGTAACATTCAAAGTGTATCCCAAACAGAAGGAAATGGATGATCACGTCCTCATCCAGATACTAAATGATACTAAACTATTTGTGCAGCCTTGGACTTTCTGAATGATCTCATTGCACCTGACTTTTCCCTCCCATGTGCATTGTTCATAAAATTTTCTCATTCTGTACTTGGAATTAGTTATCTGAGATTTAAGAACAGGATTTTACACTAACTCATGATAAAGCTGAATTCTATTAGATGAAGCCAGATTCAAAACTTTGTAAAGATCCTTCAAATTCTGACATTCGTCATATTCTTTTACTACAAACACAGTTGACCAAGAAAGGCACCAAAAAGAAAAGAAAGTCGCCACCCAGAAATACAGTAAACAAACTCTTAATATCTTTATTATGATAGAAAACTCAATACTCAGCACAAAGGACCCTACTACACAACAGGAGCAATCCTCTGTTCTCACAGATTTCCCTACCAGTGACAGTACTTTATATTCAACTAGTTGACTATTTATTGGTCTTAGGGCAATGATATACAAAACAATGTTAAAAATGAAAAATGGCTGAAAGAAATTAATTGCTCTCCAGTTTCTAAATACACCTCTCCTGCCTTCAGGGTTGTAAGCTGTGTCCTCTACCCACATGCCACCCCCAGCACAGTGACCTTCATCAAACTCCTTTGTCTCAGCCTATACATCACTTTTTATGAAAAACCTTCTTTGATCACCCAAATTTGAGTCAGATATTCCTTTTCTGGGATTCAGAATCACCCTATACTTCTATTATAATATTGACTGTACTTTAGTATAACTTCTTCTGGTCTTCAATGTTCACCAGATTGCAGACTTTGGGAAGCACCATTAGCCACGGTAGCATTACAACAGGTCAAGCCTTAAGAAGCCAACAAATCCAGAAGGAACAATCAGGACACACCAAGAGATCTGGATCATCCCTTTTCAGCTGTGCAGACTCATGACATCATGCATGGCCCACATCCATTTATTCATCTCAGTGACTGATGTCTAACTCTCTAATCTCCCTCCATACTGTTATCATGACACGCTCTCTTGGATCTCCCACATGTAACATCACAAATATATGTTCTACCACTATTTAGAAATTCACACAAAAAGCCAGGTTTCCAGGATCGCTTGAAATTCTTAATTTAAATTTAAAAATAAGGCCTTAAAAATTTATAACCACTAGGTCTATATTGCCCCATGGAAATAAATGACTCGATCTGAACAGAAACTGACCCCTTTTGACCTGTATAGTCCTCAATATCCTTATCTTCATACCTGTTTAATTCCTGAATGTTAACTGAATATGCAAAATCTCTCCCAATGTAATCTATCTGCCCATGTCCATGACCTCTTCCCTCAAACCTCCCTCTATAACCTCTGTTCTCTCATTCTGAGAATCTTAAACTTCCATATACTCTTCTGGATCATACAATAAGCATGTATTGTTGTCCAAACAAAATAAAATATTTTACATTTTTAAAGCAATAATGATGCCAGAAATTGGGAAATACAGGATTACTTCTCAAACTTAAAAAAAAAAAAAAAAGATAAGAGAACTCCTGAGCTACTTAAACAATTACAGTAGGAGAAATGGTAAACCTAAAACATATTAACTATATTTTTTCCCTGGAAAAAAATTTCCAATGCCCAGGTGCAAATCTCAGGAGGAAGTAACAATAGAAGTAATAATGTAATGCCACAGTAGTCAACCCTAAAGGAAAAACACTGGCACCACATCAAATCACCAAACGAAACTAAATAATCCCAAAGTGATGTCCTAACATAGCAAACTACATAACAGTACATTCATGATGACTCTGCAGAACATCTGACAAAAACCAACATATATTTATAAAGGATAATTCATACAGTGTGTGTACAGGTAATATGGCATAGCCAATGCTCCTTCATAGTTCTAAAGTATTGGAAGGTTGTGTATGTGTATGTGTGTGTGTGTAGATGTATGTGGAGATGTGTGTGTATGTATATTTCTGTTTTATAAAAAGAAAATTTAAATGAGTCAAAGATAAATTATCCATAATTCTATGTCACTATTTTTATATAGGAACCTTACTGCTCCCCACCCTACCATAACATGTAACTCTGGTGTCACACGTGCAAAAGAAAATGTATACATTTTCTTTTCTTTGTATTCTACCATAGATGTGACTTCTGCAGTGCACAAAGATCATGCAATACATGGTGACACAAACATGAAAAACAATTTAGATTTTCATATCATACCATACATCAAAATAAATTCCAGATGTTGCAGAGTTAAATAAAGGGGAAAAGAAACATTCAAACAGTTTTTTAAAGTATAAAATAAAAATAGTCAAATACATAAACAATAAGAAATCTCAAAGATAAATAAATGATATACATGGGAGTGGATACAACTGGTGATCTAAGAAGAAAAAAAAACCCTAAGCACAACCTCCCAATAGAATAGAAGAATGAACAAGGGAAATGAACACACAATTCACAAAAGAGAAATATATCTAGTAGATAAACACGTTAAAATGTTCAGTCATACTAGTGATTAGAGAAATGCAGAACATAAGAACATCAATGAAATTTTAAAGAACTTAAGAAAAACAATAAAGCATGCTGGCAACAGTATAATGAACAGAAACTCCCTGATATCATCAGTACAAATGTAAACAAAAAATAAATATGGAAAACAATTTTTAATGTGTAGCAAGAACTTAAGAAGGTTTATATTATTTAACCTAATATTTTCATTTCCAAAATCATCCTTAGAAAATGATCTTAAATATGGGAAAGGTTAAAGTCACATAGTGGTGTTTCAATATTTTTTAAAATCTGACAATAATCTAAATGTCCATGTTTTAATAAAAATAATTGACTAACATATGGCATGACTCTCTGGATAATAAAAACATTCAAAAGTGATATTTACATGGGAAATATAACATAAAAATACTTATGAATAATCTGTAAAATAAGTTATATAGCTATACATACAATATCATTAAGAATACATGTTAGACAGCACAAGCATGGAAGATAAAAATCTTACCAGAAAATAAGCAGAAATTTTAATAGTAGCCTATTATATTCTACGTAGCTTTCCTTCTATTTCTTCATACCCAGTGTTACATCAATAGACAACTATTCTAACTGGATCAAAGTAGGTCCTCAAGGTCAGCTTCTTAATCTATTCTCTGCCTTCACCATAAAGGGAGTAGGATGCAGACGAACTTCTTTGAACTGTCCAGCTAGAACAAATTGGTTATAATTCAATGATATTTTTTAACTTTATATTCTGGCATTTATTTAATTCTGCTTTATACTGTAGCTCATTACAAATTACAAAATTTGCCTACTTGATCAATATTAAGCCCCTTAACAAAAAGCACTTTTGTCTACCAGCAGGTGGAGGTGCAGAGATTCTAAACAGAGGAACACATTGCTAACCAGCCCCCAACCCACCCTTACTATGGAATTGGGGAAGGAGCTAGGCAGGATCATACATTGTATGTTTGGGGGCTTTTGCTGCTGCTACTACTACTGCTGCTGCTGTTTGAATATCACTGTGCAATCCTCTATCCACAAAGATGCTGAAGCCTCAGTGACAACCTCTGGTATAATTAAAACAAAATGAGTTTGGATTCAAGCAACCATCTGACTCTAGTCCTTCCTAACTCTCTAACCTGAAACAAATTACCTTAGCACTCCCAGCTTCAGCACCCTCACCTGTAAAAGGGAATAATAATATTTGTCCTGAAAGTTTGCATGGATATTAAATTAGCAAATGTAGGAACTAATGTAAACATAAGTAAAACACCTAGAGCAAGGGACTGAGATTGTGGCTCAGTAGAAGAGTGCTTGCCTCACACATGTGAGGCACTGGGTTCGATCCTTGGTACCACATAAAGATATTGTGCTCATCTTTAAAAAAAAAAAAAAAAAAAGCACCTAGAGCAATATTATGGAGCTGACTCAAGTGGAAGGTTCATTTCCCCTTCTTCAACTGCTGGAATGTGAACCACTGTGCTAAGCACTGAAATATTGTTGTAGGACAGAGCAAGCTGGTGAACAAAACAGGCAGTGTCTATTCCATTAAAGACCTTACAGTTCTGTGAGAATAAAAAGAAAAGTTAAACAAATAATCACACTAATGAATTTAGAATAAGATATTCTGATGAATACCATAAAGGAAAAGTTGACAAGGTTATAAAGTAGCATAGGATCTAACTTCTGTTGTGGAGGGTCAAGAAAGATCCCTTTGAACAAATGGTATTTAGGTAGAAATCGAATGGATAAACATGAGCTACCTAGGAGGACAGTGGAAATAAGAATGCTCCAGATGGAAAAGAGCATGTGTGAAGTTCCAAAGACTGAAGAGTTGCCAAGTTAAAAAAAAAGCCAAGGGCTGCAGTATACTAAGCAACCAGGAAAAAGACTCAGGATAAGACTAAAAAGATATAGGCAAGGCTGGAGATATAGCTCAGTTGGTAGAGTGCTTGCCTCACATGCACAAGGCCGTAGGTTTAATCCCCAGCACCACACACACACACACACACAAAAGACATAGGCAGCTATCATGTTTGCTGACTACAACCTGAACTCAAAGCCAATCCACAGTCTGTATCTGTACAGTCATGGAGCTAAGAATGCATTTTATATTTCTTAAGATTAATTTTTTGTTTCATTTTTTCTCAATATTTATTTGTTCTTTTTAGTTATACATGACAGTATTCTTATGGATTATAAAAGAACACTAATTTAAAAAAAATAGCCTTTCATTTCCAGAAAGAACAGACAAACTTTCCTCTTCTTCCTGCTAAATACAGCTAAACACCAGAGACAGTAAATATAAAACAAATATAAGATTCTAAGAAAGACAGGCATACCATTAGAGACCTCAGAAAGGAAGGCAAGCCCTAGGGACCTCAAGACAACAAACAACATGGCAGTGAGTTTTATTATATATACCAAACTGGTAAATATCTTATTATTACCTGTATATTATTTTATGCATATCAAACTGGGTGCTAGAGAAGCTAGCAACTTTGAAAAGTCAAGAAAAGCACACCAAAAAGAGGTTAAGGAAAAAAAAAAAGTTTTCTCTCTCTAATCAAAAATACCAGGACAGAGGCAGACTATCAAGGGAGAAAGAAAACTTTCCTACAATAATCACTCTTCTCCAATCAGCCAAGAAACACTGCCCCACTCACACCCCACCAAAGACCAAGGAGACAACCAAGACTTCAATCCCTCCAGGCTACAGAGGAAGTGCTCCAGCCTCTCCTCACCTTAGGGATGTTGCCAGAACAGGCAGACCTGGGACTCTGACTTTAAACACCAGCAAGCAGTAAAGAGGAGCCTTGGCACGGTGTCAGTGGAGACTAGGTAATAGAAAAGACTGGCAGAATAGACAAATCCGCAGTTGAAAACAGAGACTTCAATAGCCCTATTTCAATGACTTATAGAACAATTATACAAGAAATTAGCAAAGGGACAGAACAACTCAAAAATCTCATAAAGCAACAAGATCTGACATTCATAGATTATTCCTCATAGCAACAACAGAATATGCAATCTTTTCAAGTATTCACAGTACATATACCAAGACAGACCACATTCCAATCCATAAAACAAATCTCAACAAATTTAGAAGACTGATATAAGTTGTAATCTCCAAAACCAATGAAACTCTCACACACTTGAAAACTAAGAAAACATACATTTATTAAATGATAAACAGGCCACGAAAGAGTCTCAAAGACAATTTTAAAATGTATTGAACTGAATAAAAATAAAAATAAAGCACATTAAAAGTCAGGGGAGCTGGGCACAGTGGCACATGCCTGTAATCCCAGCACTTTGAAAGGCTGAGACAGAGAATCGTGAGTTCAACTTCAGCAATGGCAAGGCGCTAAGCAACTCAGTGAGACTCTGTCTCTAAGTAAAACACAAAAAATATAGGGCTGGGGATGTGGCTCAGTGGTCGAGAACCCCTGAGTTCAATCCCTGGTACAAAAAAAAAAAAAAGTCAGGGGATAGACCTAATGCAGTAGGGAAATTTCTGGCACTGAATATATACACAAGGAAAGAGGAAATGTTTCAAATCAATAATCTAAGCTCCTACCTCAAGAAACTAGGAGAAGAAGAGCAAAATAAACCCATAATAAGCAGAAGGAAGGAAATAATAAAGACAAAAGCACAAATCAATTAAGAACAGGAAAATAATGTAGAAAATATAACATATCTATAATACTATAGAAAATCAATGAAATACATCAATAAATATAACAGAAAATCAATGAAACAAAAAATGGATTATTTAAAGGTATTCATAAAACTGGTAAACTTCTAACAAGATTAACAATTTAAAAAGGGAAAGACACATATTAGGAACAAAACCAGGGATATCACCCAGGCTGTTGGACATACAGAGAACAACAATAAGGAAATACTACAAACAATTCTATACACATAAATTTGACAACTTTGAAGAAGTGGACCAATTCCTTAAAAACTTTTGACCACCAAAACCCACCTAACATTAAGCAGAGCATCTGAATAGTATTTTGACTATGAAAGAAACTGAATTTGCTACTAAAAATATCCTGAAATAGTAATCTCCAGGTACATATGGTTTCAATAGAGAATTCTACCAAGCACTTTTATAAAAATTAACACCAATTCTACACAATTTTTCCAAAAAATAGAAGAGGAAAGAATACCTCCAAATTCTATTAAGCCTTGACGTTAAAACAAGTAAAAAACTGTATAAAAAAGGAAACAATAGACCAATATTCATCACGAACCTACTATAGTTATAAATTATCTTAGCAAAATAATTAGCAAATAGAATTTAGCAATATACAGAAAGAATAATACACCATGACCAAGTGGAATTCATCACAGGGATAAAAAGATGGTTCAATATTTTTAAAAATCAGTTAATCTAATCCATTATATACTAATAGGTTAAAGATACAAGAGAGGAAAAGATCAAAAGAGGAAAAATCACATGATCATATCAACTGATGCAGAAAAAACATTTGACAAAACCCAACACTTACTCTATACATACGGAAGAATTATCTCAGTTTAATAAAGAACATCTACAAAATATTCATAGCTAGCATCATATTAAACAGTAAAAAGACTAAATACTTCTCCCCTAAAACAGAGAACAAGACAAAGATGTGCACTCTCCTACTGCTATTCAACATAGTGCTGGAAATTTTTGCTAGTGAGATAAATTAGAAAAGGAAATAAAAAGAATATAGATCAAAAAGGAAGAAATAAACTCTCTATGTGCAGATAATATGACAATATATGTAAACGATTCCAAAGATTTTACACAAAAACTCTACTAGAAATAATAAGTTCAGTAAGCTCAAAGGATTCAAGATCAACAACAAAGTACAATGACATACTATATATACTACCAATGGGTATGTGGAAATGAATTAAAAATACATTGTCACTCAAAATTGCTAAAACAAGAAAATATGCATAATAAGATATGTATAAGATGTATATGCTGAATACTGCAAAACACTGATGAAACAAGTCAAAGAAAAAATAATGAAACACAAAATTCATAAATTGAAAGCATCAGTAACAGTCATAAAGATGTCAATTCTCCCAAAATTGATATATAAATTTAAAGCAATACTTGTCAAAATCCCAGTACAATATTCTATAGATATAAGCAAGACTATTCTAAAAATTATATGGAAAGGCAAAGAAACCAGAATACTTAAAATTAATTTGAAAGAAAAAGTGAGAGGAAATAGTCTACCTGATTTCAAAACAGATAGCTAGAGTAATCAAGACTTCACAAAGAGACAGACACATATATCAGTGCAACAGAGAGAGATCCCAAAAATAGCCCCACAGAACAGTCTACTGATTTTTTTCACAAAGGTAAAAAATGATTTCAGTTGAAAAAGTCAGCCTTTTCAACAAATAATGTTGGATAATTTCATATCCATAGGCAAAAAAAAAAAATAGAGCTTCAATCTAAACTTCACAACATACACAAAAGTAAATTTAGATGAATAATAGTATAAATGTAAAGCATAAACCTACAAACATTTCAGAAGATAACACAGAAGAAAATCATTGGGACTAAAGACTTGGTGAAAAGGTCTTGAACATGACACCAAATGTACAATTCATAAAAGAAAAATACAGAAAAACTGAACTACTTCATAATTTAAAACTTCTGATTTTCCAAAGACACTGTTAAAAAGATAAAGAGAAGCTACAGATTGAGAAAAAAAATCTGTAAGCCATATATCTCACAAAACACTCATATCTGGAAATGTACAAATAAATTCTTAAAACTCAACAGCTAAAAAAAAAACCCTCCAATTAGAAAATAAGCAAAAGACATGGTAAGAACTGAGTGCAGTGGTGCACCTGTGTAATCCCACAGCTACTTGGGAAGCTGAGACAGGAGGATGGAAAGTTCAAGGCCAACCTCAGTGACTTAGTGAGATCCCATCTCAAAATAAAAATAAATAAATAAAGAGCATTGGGAATGTAGGTAGCTCAGTGGCAGAGCACCCTCAGGTTCAATTCTTACTGCTGCCAAAAAAAAAAAAAAAGAAGACGACATTAACTGAAGAGGCTATAGAGACAGTAAATAAGCACATGAAAAGATACTCAGCATCACCACAACACCTATCAGAACAGCTATAATGAAAAAAAATAGTGTCAAAATCAAATGTTGCAGGTATATGTACAAGCCAGATATCCCATACATTTGTGATAGTAATGCACAACAGTCCACCTACTCTGGAAGATAGTTTGGTAATTTCATACAACACTAGACAATACTAAACATACAACCACACTTTACACTCCCGGGCTTTTTTTTTTAATTTTTTAGTTGTTATTTTATTTATTTGTATGTGGTGCTGAGAATTGAACCCAGTGTCTTATGCATGCTAGGCAAGCGGTCTACCACTGAGCTACAACCCCAGCCCCCCCTGGGCATTTTTACCAGAGAGAAGAAAATAGATATCCACCAAAAAAATCTATACATACTTATTCATAGTAGCTTACTTCTAATAGCCAAAAACTAGAAACAACCAAAATGATCCTTAATAGATGAACAGTGAAACTTATTGTGGTATATCCATAACATGAAACACTACTCACCAATAAAGAGAAAGGAATCACTAATTCATGCAACAACTTAGGTATTTCAAGAACAAGTAAAAGAAAATCCAATCCCCAAACATCTCTTCATATAATATTCTCAAAATGACAAAATTATAGAGACAAACAGATTAGTGTTAGGGGCTGGGTGGAGAGAAGGTAGATGTGACTATAAAGAGAGAACACAAGGATGTTTGTGGTTATGGAATAGTTCTGTATTTTGACAGCAGGTTGAGGTAGTGGTAAACACACCTAAGCAAACTAAACATACACAGGGTATCAACATCAAGTTCCTGGTTTTTATATTATTCTATAATTTCACAGAATGATTCTGTAAGACATAACCATTGGGGAAATTGTATGAAAGGTATACAAAACTTCTATGTATCATCTTTGCAACTTTCTGTTAATCTATAACTATTTCAAAATTAAAAGTTAATGTGGGCTAGGGTTATGGCTCAGTGGTAGAGCGCTTGCCTAGCACGCTTGAGGCACTGGGTTCGATCCTCAGCACCACATAAAAGTGAAATAAAGATATTGTCACCTACAACTAAAAAATAAATATTTTTTTTAAAAAAAGTTAATGTAATAAGCACTGTATGTAGCCAACAAAGCCCATAATATATAACCCTTGTGTTTATTCTCTGGCCCTTTACACACACAAAAATAATTGCCAACATATACAGCATTTGGAGAGTGGATAGGGTGACAAGAAAAGAAGCAAGGAAATAGTTTAGGAGACTGTTTCATCTCTCCTGAAAATTTTATATATAAGCTAGCCAGTATAATCCTGAATTCTAAAATTTCAGAATTAAAGTTACCCAAAGACTAGTATTATTCAAGAATTCACTGAAAAAGTGGATGAATCAAGCAAAATTAAGGAATAATAACAAAAATAACAGCCAATTCTGAGTATTATCATGTGCCACGGATTACATTAAGTATCATCGATGTTTTATCTGTTCTAATCCTTCAACTATTCTTTGGGTTAGGTTCACTACATTAAACTCTGAATTATGAAAATTATGTACTCAAAGCCTTCATGTTAGGAAACGGTAAAGCCAAGATTCAAAATCCAGGCAGTCCAACCACAAAGCCTGCAGTCTCAATCCATGATTTAATACTGTGTCCACCTCTATCTGTGAGGGAATAATCAAATTAAATCAGGAAATTAAATTCCAGACTGAGGTAAGGTCATCAGAACAGAATTGATATTAATTTGGTTGACCTTTGAAAAGGCACTTGAAAACCTCTGAGACACAATTGCTCTAGCATAACTAATAGATGCTAGAATAATTTCCCATTAAGTGAGCATTAAATAACAGTATTTGACTGGAAATCCCACACTTATTAAGTCAAAAAAGATCTACACATTCATTCTACTTTAAGTATGACACAATGATATACAGAGCTAGTAGTAATTCAGCTTGCCTCTGGTAGGATATGAATTAAATACCTTCTCAAAGTCTCTTCCTAAATTTTCGATAATTTCTAGCTTGGAATTTATTAATTGCAAAAATTTGTCAATATTTTTTACTTTTCCAAATTCCTATGGAATTTACCCATATAACCAAGGAAGCGAATTATGAAAAACAATGAATTAAATTTTAAATTTTCTCTTCCAAAAATAAAAAAATAAAACTGAATGATTATAAATAATAAACAGTAGCAAGAAGTGAAACTTTAAAAGAAGGATGGGGAGAACAAAAAAGCATAACCATCTGGCAACCATACAATATTTGAGAAAATGTTAGTGTGCTAATTGTGATTTAATTGAGTTTGATTTACTTGTCAAGATAATTACTTCAGTATTAATTAAATATGTCTCCTGCAGCTGCACAGAAAGCAAACCCTCGCATTCTGCTGATTAAATAGGATATACATCGCTCATTCAAGTCAACTTTGCCAGGCTCATATTACACCAAAAATAGCTCTCCATAAATTGATTATTAACATCTCAGATTTTGACATTAGTATTTTCTCCACAGATTAAAAACAACATTTCTTAAATCTTGAGAGGAAACTGGTGAGGCTATCTAGACATTAGCCAGAAAATGATTCACCATCAACAATATTCAAATCTGATCAGGTCTTTTAGAGAAGAAATTTTAGTTTTAAATCCCCAGAGTATCTGAGGCATTATTGGTGACTGACAAAATACACATTAGAAATCACATTTATCTATTTTCTTTATGGTGTTTCTCTGATTACAAGTTTGAAATCATTTTACCAAAAAGATTAAAATCATCTCCCCATGTTAAAACAAAACAAACATTGGCATTTCTCATTACTTCAATTAGGATTATTGTAAATCATGAAATTTTCCCATATATATTGAATTTAAGTTCTGCTATAGAATCAAATTCTTCTTCCTCATCAAATGGTGGAGATCTGTGGATCAATATTCTTTGAAAATTAACTGTGCATACATGTACTTTTAAGTATTAGATCATTCTGCTAATTTTCAGATTACTCATAATCCTCTAAATTCCATTCGCTTTGCCTCAGTTGGTTCTACTTCCTAGATCTTTAATCTTTGGAGTGAGTCTCTTCTGAATTCCTTCCAAGTTTTACTGGGTAGAACAAAGAAGTAAAGAGAATTCTAGTCTAACCAAAGCAGACTACATGAGTCATACTTAAGGCTATATATCACTGCATCTCTACATTTCACATTCATTTTTCATCTTTCATGTATTCATTCATTCACGCACATACCAGCAATTATTTCTCAAGCTCCAACTCTATGTAAGACACTGATCCCTGTCCTCTGAGGATTTAGAGTCCCATAATAGATAATAGAGAATAAAAGCAACTAAAATTCAACATGCAGCAGCCTATGCTAAGTACAGAATGCATGTGGATCCACAGGAAGGGTGCTTCCCCTAGAAATACGAAATGATAAGGGAAAAAATATCTCAGACAGGCTCCCCAAAGGAAATGATATTTACGTTTAAGTCACCTAGGAGTTAGCCAGGTGTGAAGGAGGAAGATAAGCCTCACACAGAATGAACTTTAATAAAGTGTTCAGATGTACCCAACAAACTAAAATACATCTAACTGAAACTAAAGTAAAAGGAGCTCAGAATATCTGTAAAAGAGAATTTAACTGAAGAACTATAAAAGTTAAGCAAGAGAGATATAAGTCTGGATTGTAGTCTAGAACTTAGGATATATTAAGTAACTTTAAGTATTTCCTTTAGTGCTTCAAATTAGAATTTTACAAAGATTATTTTGACTGCTGTGTAAAGAATAGATTAGAAAACAGTAAGACTAGAATAAGACTAAACTAAGAGTTTACTCCAGAAATCCAATAATGAGATTGTAACAAACTAAACCAAAGTAATGAAAGAAGAAATGGCAAGCAGAGAAAGCATTAAAAATACTTCCAGTCTGGGGAGGTGTGTAGTTCCATGGTAAGAGCATGGGCAAGGCCCTGGTTCAATCTCCAGCAAAATCCCTGCCCTAAAAAAAAATTTCTTTAGAAAGTAAAATTAAGAAGTCTTTATAACATTACATAAGGGAGAAAACAGAGGAGAAAGGAAGAATCAGAATAACTTGAAATTTTTTATTTTCATGGTGGACCCACAAAGAATTGTCTTCTTCTACTTTATCTTTTTGTTTCTCAAGTTTAAAAACTTTCCCTCATTTAAAAATAGCTCCTCTTCACTGTGGAAAAAGTTCAACAAGAAATGAACAAAAGCAGAAAATTAAAATCACCCTATTTCCATTACACAAAATAACCACTGTGAACATTTTGCTGTGTATTCTTTTAACTTATTATAAATGCATGCTATTTGTTTCATTTATAATAGTGGAATAAAATAATAAACATTATTCCATAATTAGCATTTGTTCCCTCAATATTTCACTTAAAAAGCGGTCCTCAAATCATGGTGTACAAACCAACAGCATCAACATCAGATGTGAAATTGTTAGAAAAGCAAATTCTTAGCCCCAACCACAGATTTCAAAATGGGAATCTGGGTGATTGTGATACACAATCAAGTTTGAAAACCACTATTATGTAACACATCTATCCACTCCATTAACATGTGATCACTTATTTAACCATTCCTCTAATGGTTTACCATTTTAATCACTTAGGTGGTTTCCAATTTTTGCAACCTAAAGACAAACTACAATGTGTATCCTCACCAAAAAAAATTCATTTCCTTTATTATTTTAATTGGGATAATCCCTCAAACTTGTAAATCTAGGTTAAAGTCTATTAAAGCTTTGATACGTTTTCGAATTTTTTCACACCTGAATACTCAATACTCAACAAAACAGTTGTTTCTCTACATTCTTACTCATAGTTAGTATATTATCACTCTTTTAAAACCTCTGCCAATTTCATAGATGCCAAATGGCAGCATATTAGAGCTTTAAGGTAAATCTGAATTATTTTTACTTGTCTTCTTTTGCAAACAATCTTCCCATTTTATGTGTTTTCTAAAAGTAAAGATATTAACTCTTTATTTTGTAGAATACAGATATTTTCCAATTATTATTTGCAATTTTTAGCACGATTTTTTAACTAACATTTTTGTATTGGTATAGTACATTTGTGTATAATTGATTAACCAATATTGGCACATTATTAGTAACTAGTTTCCATTAAGATTCACTGTATACAGTTCTGTGAGTTTTGACAAATGTATGTCATTAACAGTATCACACAAAACAGTAGTTTCATTGACCTAAAATTTTCCCTACATTCTACCTATTCATCCTCCCCTAGTCTATACCCTAATTCCTGGCGATCTTTTTACTGTCTTTACAGTTTTGTCTTTTCTAAAATGTCATCCAGTTGAAATCATACAGTACATTTACAGTCTTTTCAAATAGGCCTCTTTCTCTTAGTAAGATGCATTTATGGATTCCTCATGTCTTTTATGACTTAATCTTTCATTTCTTTTTATCACTAATAATATTTCTTTGTATGGCTATACCACAACTGATTTATCCATACACCTATTAAAAGGCATTGGGATTGGGCTGGGATTGTGGCTCAGCGGTAGAGCTCTTGCCTCGCATGCGTAGAGCCCTGGGTTCGATCCTCAGCACCGCATACAAAGCAATAAAATAAAGACATTGTGTCCATCTACAACTAAAAAAAATTTTAAATAAAAAAAAAGGCATTGGGATTGCTTCCAACATTTGACAATTATGCATAAAGCTACTATAAACAGTCCTGTCCAAGCTCTTATGTGTGGACATTTTCAACTCATTTGGATAAATAACAAGGAGCAGTTCTGCTGAATCATATGGTAACATTAACTTTGTGGAAGAAACTGCCAAACTGATATCTAAAGTGCCCACATCATTCTGTACTCCCACTACAAGAAATGAGAGTTCCTGTTGCTTCACCATCCTCCCCAGCATTTGGTGGTGTCAGTTTTTTGGAGCCATTCCAACAGCTGTGTAACAGTGCCTTCCTTGCTGTCTTCACTTGTGATTCTCTAATGACATTATGTTGATTGTCTTTCATACTCTTATTTCCCATCTGTAATCTTCTTTGGTGATACTCCAAAGACTGAGACTTTTTGACTACTTTCTAATTTGGTTATTTATTTTGTTGATCCTTTAAGTTCTTTGTATATTTTGGATACATGTCGTTTATCAGATATGAAATATTTTCTGCCAGCATGTGGCTTGCCTCTCTTGATTTTGATAAATAAAACACAGGTTTTAATTTTTATAATTAAATTAACCACATTTTTCCAGATATTGTTATACTTCTGTTTAGAAATCCCTACCAACTCCAAGATTAATACCTAACCATATTATCTAGTACTTTGAAGAATTTTTTTTATTTATCTCTTTAACGTATCTGTAGATTTTATATGCCATAGCAAACTTGTTAGTCTTTCTGTTACTTATTTAAATGTTGCCTTTATCATTTATCAATTTCTCATATTACTAGGATTAATGAATTCCATATTATAGTCTGATGTTCTTGGAATATTTAATACATTAGCGCCAAATCACAAACAAGGACAAAAACCATATATCACTACTCATGATAATACAGTTGTACTTTCCCCTCCAAGGGAACTCTGGAATTACTTTTAAATTTTGCTACCCTCCAAATTTTATTTCATTGTGATATTCATCCTGACTGTGTTAATTTATGATTTTCTATCCATCAACATACTCCCTTCACGTATTGAAGTCTCGTTTTGTGTCCTTTCATGATGTTTTGTTCTATTCTTTATAGCTCCTACACCTTTTTTTATCAGTTTAATTCCTAGGAAATAAACATGTGCTTGAGTAGCTGTAGCTGTTGTCCATGCTCTTGCATACAGGAAGTCTTTTTCCATTTTATTTTCTATTTGTTGTTTCTTATATATGGTAAATCGCTGAGTTTTGCATATTTTTAGCTAGTCACTGATCTCTTCTTGTATATTAAAATAATCTTCCAATTGATTCTTAGATTTCTAAATATTATATTGCATGTTAAAATAATTCTGCTCTTCTATATTTTAAGAACTACTTATATTCTTTTATTGCACTGAACTGAATTTCTGTTAATAGTTGAACAGTGACAATGATGCACAGCAGCTTATTTCAAAACATTTAGAGCAGCCACTTCAATGTTTATAGCAGCACAATTCACAACTGCAAAACTGTGGAAGCAACCCAGATG
>CM053411.1:25420799-25457374 GCA_028644305.1 Xerus rutilus | reverse complement strand
TTGATAAAAAAAAAAAAATATATATATATATATATATATATATATATATACTGTTCATTGAAAGTGCATATAAAGGTGTTTAATATGAAGAATTTAATCTGCTTATGATTTTGTGCAAAGTTAGAAAAATTATGATTGTAACAATTTTTTCTATTTGCCTCAACAAATGTTTTCAGTGAACAGTGTGTATAGCTTCTGAAAATTTTTTTTTCTGTTATGTTTGATAACATGTATTAAAAGGCAATTTTTGAGAAAAATAAATAAAAAATAATAAATAAATAAATAAAGGTCAATCAACAACTAAAAAAACATTTAGGATTTGTAGGCCTATAATACAGTTATAATGAAGTCTTTTAATAAATCATTGAATTCATATCTACCTTATAGTTTCCACTTACATTTTATACATTATTTTCTCTCTAACCTTACAATGTTTGCATCTGGCTATCTTTTAAGTGTACTCTGGCTTTGTATTAAGTCCAAATTCTATGGTCTAGTGATAGATCTCTCACCTGCTTCAGTGTAATATATTTATATTAAACCAGGACAACAATAAAACTATCCAACAATCAAAGGCTATTACTAATTCCTCAATACATCTTGTTGTAACTTAACATGTCAAGCTACTGAAATAATGAAATAAGGGAAATCAAATATGATGACCACTTTATGGAAAGGAAAAGTTGGTTAGTGTTTTAGTCAGCTTTGTCACTGCTGTGACTAAAGGACCTGACCAGAATAACTATAGAGGAGGAAAAGTTTATTTCAGGGTTACAGTTTCAGGGGTCTGAGTCCACAGAAGGCCGACTCCATTCCTTGGGACTCCAGGTAAGGCTGAACATCATGCAGAGGAGTGTGGCAGAGTGAAGCAGCTCAGAGGATGATTAGAAAGCAGAGAGAGAGACTCCACTGGCCAGATACAAAATACATACCCCAAGGTCAAACCCCCAGGGATCCACCTCCTCCAGCCACACCCTACCCACCTTCAGTAACCAGTTAATCCCCATCAGAGGATTAAATTCACTGACTGGATTAAGGCTTTTATAATACAATCATCTCTCCTCTAAACCTTCTTGCCTTGTCTAGCACATGAGCTGCTGGAGGACATCTCACATCCAAACCATAACAGAAACTTTTATACAGAGACAATCCACAAATTCTAACATTTCAACAGATTTTATTGCCATGATGCAAATCATATCAAAAATCTGTCTTAATTGGCCACAACAGTAACTCAAACTGTTCACTAAAACAATGTTACTTTTTCTACCCAATAAAAGAGTAACGATTTCTAAAGTAAAAGTTATCCTTCCTAACATTTTTTCCTGATAAAGTGAAATGTTGCAATAATCAGCAATAATTTAATGATAGAAATTTTCTTATTTGTGGCTACAAAACACTCTAGTTACACTCTCTATTTGAGGATTTATTTTTCAATCTCCCTATTCTCTCCACCACAATTTTATTGTTCAATTCTGTGAATTCAACATTTTTTAGATGTCACAAATAAAGGTGAAAGACACAGTATTTGTCTTTCAGGGCCTGGTTTATCTCCTTTTAACATGGTGTCTTCTAGGTTCATCTATATTGTCCCAAATGACAAGATATCCATCTTTCTTTCTTAAGGCTAAACAATATTCCGCTGTGTATATTCATCACATTTTCTTTGTCCATTCATCCTTTAATGGACACTTAGGCTGAGGTTGATTCCATATCCTGGCTATCGTGAATAGGGCCGCAATGAACATGGATATGAAGATATCTCTTTAACAGACTAATTTCATTTCCTTTAAATATGATGTGGGATTTGCTGAGTCATGGAATTGTGGTGAAATAGAACTGTAGTTCTGTATACATACCCAGAAATGGTGGTTGGTAGAATCATGTTTTTAATTTTTTTTTTTTTTAGTTGTCAATGGATCTTTATTTTTTTATTTATACCCAGTGTTGAGAATCGAACCCAGTGCCCCACACGTGCTAAATAAACATTCTACCACTGAGCCACAACCCCAGCCCCCATGTTTTTAAATTTTTGAGGAGATTCCATAACTAGTTTTTCATAAGGATTATACTAATTTATATGCCTACTAATATTATGCAAGAATTCAACTCTCCTTCAGAGCTTTCCCAGTATGTTATCTTGAAGACTATTAAGCAGAAAACAGTTTTCTCAGTTTATTCTACATATACTATCATAAATATTTTCTAGAAAAGAGACAGAAATATCAGTTGAAAACAAATGAACACTGTATACAAATAGTAATACAGAAGTAACTCATTCTTTCAATTTAAAAATATATTTATCTTTTGAAAACTGATGAGCCATATAGTACAAAGCCTAAAATCAACCTATACAAATCTTTCACAAATTTACCATACTTCTCTGTCCAGAAGTACTAGATCAATAAGTGATGCAAATAAGTAAACAAGAGTTTAGAAACCACTCTAGATATGGTAGTGGTTATACAGAAATAATTATAACCATGATCATTCAGCTCAATAGCTGGAGAATACAGAAATCAATTTTTAAAAGTATAAGCACATATTCTGAAGAATTATATGTAAATTAAATTCAACTTTTTTTATTCTTTAAATTTACAGATTACTTTTTTCCTTTTTAAAATGCCTATTGTTAACTTACAGACCTTCAAATTTCAACTCTTCCACTGTATAATTGTATTGTTATTACATGTATAAGACCTAAACTCTTCCACTGAGAATATTTATTATCATTACGTGTCTAGTACCTTTGCTCTGGAGTATTCAGATTTTATAACTTTAAATATATTGTGTATTTGGCCAGTTGGTTAAAATTGATTATTGGTAGTATTGTTTTGTTTTGTTTTGTCTGTTTTTTGGTGCGGGGTATTAAACCCAGGGGCTAGTGTACGCTAAGCACACTTTCCATCACTAAGCTATAACCCTACTCCATGAGTATTGGGATTTTAATATAGTATGTAAACATGTCTGAGATATAGTGGTTTATAAACAGTAAATAAAAGTATTTTTGTAAAAACCACTTCATTTTGACCATTGTAAGAAAAATCACTATACTGCAACTAATTGTAGTCACTGAGTATTAACTTTAAAATTATAGTTACCATTAATGTCTGCTTTTGTATCATAAAAAACAACAAGAAAAAAAAAGATAGATAGATAAACAAACAAAAGAAGTGATGGAGTTGGGTTTTAGAATATCTATCTACCTAAACTGAAAACTGTACTGCCAATGTTAGCAATTAAGTTTCAAGTTGAATTGAGCTGTTAGTTATTTTAATCAAAAAAAAGACAGTGGAGCAAACAATATGTTACTTTAATTATATTTTCTCTTAAAATATAATGAACCATCAGAAGAATGCATAATGATACAGATTACTTTTTAAAGTAAGCAAGGTAAAAAGAAAAATCAGGCAACACCAGACTTCTTTCATAAATGCGACACAACAATGAAGCAAAAATATGTTCTCAAGAGGGAAAAAATATGTAACACAAGAGTTCTATATTCAAGGAAATTGTTATTTGTGAGAAAAGGGAAAAGGTTCTTCTGTCTCACACTACAGCAACCATACTGTAAAAAAATAAAAGATCTGTTTAATTTTGGAACAGACAAATATTTCAAATCGGACAACAAAAGAAAAGTTCAAAATGACTACATAAAACTTTTACATATTAATGCAAGGGACAGTAAAAGGTAATTCACAAAAGAATAAATAAAAATCAAAAATTATGAATCAAAATATACTAATGTTTCCTTTCTATTTTAGAAAATGTTTATTTTTTTAAAATTCTTTTTAGTTGTTGATGGATCTTTATTTTATTCATTTATTATTTATATGTGGTGCTGAGGATCAAACCCAGTGCCTCATGCATGCTAGGCAAGCACTCTACCCCTGAGCTACAGCCCCAGCCCCGAAAATTTTATTTTTTAAAAAAGAAAAATGCTGCCAACAGTGCAGATAAAAAGCCTCACTCATTCATTTACTACTGGTTAAGGTCAAAAACTCATTCATTGATGCTCATCATAAAGTTGCCTAAAATTCCATAAAACTACCATCTAGAGATGACCATAGTATAGGTGGAAGACACCATAGTACTGGTGTCTTTCCAGACATTTTCCATCCATAAACATACTTGAATGTATACACATACAATTATATAAACACATTACTACCTGTTACTTGTTTTGTGTTTTAATGAACAGTAGGTCATCAATGTCTATTTTATTAATTACTTCACCATATTACAGCAACTGCTCAACATTAGATCTTTGTTTTTGAGAGGCACGGGGGCATTCTTTTGAACCATTCTCCTGCTAACTAGGATATGCATAGGACGACTGGAACTTGGATGTCATCTTAGACCTAGAGGTAGCACCACCAATAGACAAAGAAGAGCAAATTAGAAAAACACTGGGTCTCTGATGATTTTATGGAATAAAGTCATTCCAAAAAGACTAGACTTAGAGAATCTACCATAAGAGAAAAAATAATTGTTCAATAAATATTAACTATTATTATTATTGAAGAATATCAACTTACATAGAAAATGTTCATAACATACTAGATTTTAAGAGCTAGCAAACAATCACAAGAACAGTCATCAAAACAATATCAGTGGTCACCTACCTCTATGCATAAATTATATATTTTCTTTACTTTTATTTATTTCCTAGATGTTATACATTAAGTATTACTCTCATAATTTGAAAAATGTATAATGGAAATTAAGCAATAGGCATTAGAAAACAAAGTTCAAATAATAAGTTAACATTCATCCAGCTATTCAGTTCTTTTTCCATAAACTACACTGAAGATAACAAAAAAACACCTTCAGGAAAACCAATAGCTACACCCTTCATCTTTAAAGGATTAATCTATTCTGAATTAATTAAAGTAGAAAGGAAGAGAAGGAAAAGAAAAAAATGAAATATGGTTATATATCATAGTAAAAACAGACGGAGTTTTAAAAAAAAACCCAACAATGTCTAAAATTATAAAAGTTCAATAATTTAAAAAGTCCAAAAAGAAATTTCCTAATGGTAAGTGTACCAAAAAGTTCTATCTGTTAAAATAATTTGTATTTGTCACAGCTTTTATGGCCAAGTACTTTTGTTTTCCAAATGTAACAGACCAGGGAAAAGACTCAGTTCTGGTTGCAACGTTCCCTCCCTCCAACTGTCTTCGCCATCACCTAATTCCTCTGCCAGCACTGCCCTCACACTGTGGTAGAGCCAATATAGAGCTTCTACTTGCCTTTCCTACAAAACTGGCCACTTGTTACCATTCTAACTGGCAAGAAACAGGAAAAAAATATTGGGAAACACAAAACCGCTTTCTAGTAATATAATGTTGGGTTGGAGGGGGTTGTTTGTTTGTTTTTGTTTGGGGTGTGTGTGTTGGAGGGTTTGTGGGACTAGAGATTGAGCCCAAGGCCTCGTACATTCTAGGCAAGTACTCTACCACTAAGCCATATCCACAGCCCAGGTGTACATGCTTTTATTCAGTTAGTAAGTTTTATTTTTTTCTCTCAAAAATTTAGTTTGTTTTTACTAGTTATAAATAATCAAGAATTACCTTTAGTTTAAGATAGATAGATAGATACATAGATACATAGATAGACAGACGGATAGACAGGCAAATAGAACAAATGAACAAAACCCATCTTCATACTCTTAGAATTTGGGGGGGGTCACATTCTTGTTTTCAGATAATGATAAAACTATATATCCTATGTTGTCTTTTTTAACCTTAGACAGTAGAAAATTTAAAACCTTGTATGCTGAAATGCAGTAACTTCTTAGATCAGTTTCTTGGTATTTATTTCCTGTCCCCTTTCATCATATCTCTTAACCATCACCATTTTCATTACTATATCATTGTTCTCTTAACCCTAATATTTGTAATTTGTAGGTCTGTTTTTACCCACAAGGTACCTCAAATTTTTTTTCTTTCTTTTTTTTTTTTAGTACAAGGGATTGAACCCACTGAGCCATATCCTCAGCCCTTTTTTATATTTTCTTAAGAGACAGGATCTCACTGAGTTGCTTAGGGCTTTCTACGTTGCTGAGGCTGGCTTTGAACCTGCGATCCTCCTACCTCAGCCTCCCAAGCAAATGGGATTATAGGCATGCACTACCACACCTGGCTTCAAATCATCTTTAGAAGTAGACAGAAACATACAATAAGTATGCAAACTGAAATATATACACTGTAGAAACAATGTAGCCTTTTTAATTATAACCTAGTTCCAAAAACGAACCTAAAATGAGGTATCATACTTCCATCTCAAGAAGATTAAAAAACAGCAAATAGTCTGTTCCATGTCTGGACAAAACCCAAAAAAAGGAACCAGAGTATAAACTAATATGGTAGTCTCCTTTACTAATCCATCCCACTTTCTTCCTTATTAAAACTCTTCTGTTTTTATAGTAAGAATAAAAAACTGACTAGTCCAACAGTCTAGAGGTAAGCAATATATATATATCTTTATTCTTTAAAGCACAATTTAAAACAGCTAAAAGAAATGAAGCATGTAGTGATTTAATTATTTTAATATAAGTAAACAATGAATTCTTACTGTATGTACTTCCAGTAGTATTTGTAGATTATTATTAAGAAAGCATTACCAGCCGGGCGTGGTGGCGCACACCTGTAATCCCAGCATTTTGGGAGGCTGAGACAGAAGAATCACGAGTTCAAAGCCAGCCTCAGCAACAGCGAGGCACTAAGCAACTCAGTGAGATCCTGTCTCTACATAAAACACAAAATAGGGCTGGGGATGTGGCTCAGTGGTTGAGTGCCCCTGAGTTCAATCCCCGGTGCCAAAAAAAAAGAAAAGAAAGCAAGCATTCTCCTTTCTCAACCTTAAGAAAATTAGACTTTTTCTATTTTTTTAATTAATAAAAAACAGTATAGAAATGGAGTTCTTTCTAATAGTAGAAAGAATTATTTATTGTGTCCTTAGAATTCCACTTAAGAGCACAGTACAAATTCTATCCTGATTCAATGCTTCCTTAAAGATTTGTCTCCACCAATGTATTTGTATATGAACTGCCCTAACATAAACTGTTTTCAGTTATAACTATGGCAACATCACAAGCTCATGCATTCTGAGATTACTTCTTCCACACAAGAGAGGATGGTTTAGCTCAATCCTTATAAAATTTCTTTAATGGAGTCTAATACCCAGTAAAATTAATTAAGCACTCTTAAAACTTCTCTCTCTCATAAATACAGCTACAAAGTCTAGACAGAAAGTATAGAGCAGCTCTTTGGCCACTTGATTTTTGACAAGGTACAAAAACAAGTCTATAAAGAAAGGATAAGCTTTTTATCAAATGGTGCTAGAACAACTAGGGGAAGGGCAGGGCAGAAGAAAACCTGAACAAAATCTTACCACTCATAAAAATAAGCCACATAGGGTGGTGCACATCTGAAATCCCAGCTATTCAGGAGGCTGCCAGCCTGAGCAAAGAGCAAAACACTGTCTCAAAATAAAATAAAAAGGGGTTGGGGATGTAGCTCAGTAGTAGAGCACTTGCCTAGCATGTGTGAATCCCTGGGTTCAATCCGCAGTATTGCTCCCCTCCCCCAAAAAAAAGGAGGAGGAAAAAAAAGAACTAAAGATGGATCATAGACCTAAATGTAAAATTATAAGATACTGAGAAGAAATCTTCATGGTCTAGTATAGTAGTATGGTAGAGGCAAAGAGTTCTTAGAAATGACACCAAAATCATGACCCACTTTTTAACATTGATAAATTGAACTTCATCAATATTAAAATATTTTACTGTACAAAAGACACCATTAGGAAATTTTAAAAACAAGCAACACACTGGGGAGAAGATATCTACAAATCACATATCTGACAAAGCACTTGGATCCAGAATAAACAGCTTCCAAAATAAGAAAATATGAAAATAAACAGCCCAATTAAAAACTGGGCAAAATATCTGAACAGACAATTCACCAAAGAGAACAATGGGTGGAAAATAAACATAGAAAAAGTTGTTCAAGATCATTAGCCATTATAGAAATGCAAATTAAAACCATGATATCACTATATACCTAAGGCTTATGAAAAATGTTGACAGTGCCTACTGGTGGGGGAGAACGTAGAGCAACTGGAACTCTAGGAAATTGATAGTGGGAATGCAAAATGGCACAGCCCTATGGAAAACAGACTGGCCATTTCTTAAAAGGTGAAACACACACTTACTCTATGAGCAAGAAATTTCCACTCTGTGGTATTTACCCTAGATAAATGAAAACTTATGTTCACACCAAAACTTGGACATAATTGTTTACAGCAGCTCTATTAAGTGAAAATGACCCTTTAATAGCTGCCTGGATAAACAACTGTTTGTCATACAACAGATTAATACTTGAGAAAAATATCATAACATACTGTATTCACCCTTCTTTATGATGCTATGAGATAATACAATGCCTATGTGATGAGATGAGGTGAGAAGAATGGCACAGGCATTGTGACACAGTGTTAGGGTGCTACTGACCTTGTAATAACATGTCCAAGGAGGATCATCAATCTATGACAATGCCAGCTGATGGTGGATAACTAACCCCAAGGAAAGTGAAACTCTAAAGAGGGAACTACTGTAAACTAAACTTTCACAAATGCAATAACCATATGAATTGAGGGAAAACAGTTTTCTAGTTAGTTCATCACTTTTCGAAGACTTCTTCACTGACTCAGAAAATGAAGTACCAAAGATAAAGCTGCTAATGGTATTTAAATTGTAACGCTGCTGCTGGTGTAAGTCTCCACTTTAACTGTAACACACACAGTGACAGTTAGCAAGTACCTGACAATTTCATTATGTGAGATTTCAATATTTTATTATGTCTTCAAACATACATAAATGGAAATATATAATATTTTATTATAAATGTGTTTCATTTTATTTCTCCTTAATACTACAGTTAGGACATAATAATATTTTTATTATGTATAGTTTACATTATCTCTGAATTTTATTTCAGGAATATAAAAGGAGCATTACAAAATATTCCTTATTAAAGGCAGCATTAAGTTGTATCAGCACATTAGATTATACCATCTTTCCCCTGAAATTCTGAAATAGCAGCTCAGTTAGGCACCTTTTTGTTTAATCAGTCCTACACACTGCATACCAGTAACCCTTACGTGCTGGTCAACTTTTTCTCACTGTGTCAAAATATCAGAAAAACAATGTAAATGAGGAAAGATTTATTTTAGCTCCCAGATTCATGGTTGGCCAGCTCCATTGCTTTGAGCCTGAAATAAGGCAGAACATCAGGTGGAAGGGAGTGGCAGAGGAAGCCACTCACCTCATGGCAACTGAAAAGGTAGGTGGGGTAGGGGAGAAGTGCTAGGCATAAGGTTTACCCTCCCAGGGCATACCCTCAGTGACCTACTTCCTCCAACCAGGTCCCACCTTCTACAGTTTCTACTTCCTCCCAATAGCCACCAGCCACAAACCCATCAATGGATTAATATAGTCATGAGGTCAGAGCCCTCATGATCTAGTCACCTCCCAAGAGCCCCACCTCTGAACACTGCCTCACTGGAGGCCAAGCCTTCAACACATGAACCTTTAAGGAACATTTCAGATCCAAACCATAACACTTTCCTAAACTACAAACCTCTTCATGCCCCTCTGTTTTCTCGATAGGGCTAAAAGGAAAAGGTCAAAACTTTCAAAATGGAAGAAAAACTGTATCTGTACAGTTTTATATTTATAAAACTGTATATATAGACTTTTCTTATTATTATTCCTGAAACAATACAGTAAAACAATTATTTATATAGCATTTACACTGTATAAGGTATTATAAATAATCTATAGATGATTTAACATATAGAGGAGGACACATGTAGATTACATGCAAATAGACCATTTTACATATAGGACATGAATGTAGATGATTTTGGTGACTGTGGGAGCCAATTTCCCATAGATACTGAAAAACAATTATTTAGTTTTAAAATCCTTTAAGATTAGTCTTTTACCACTAACAAACCCCACTTAGTAAAATTCACAAGAAGAGAAATAGTATCTATTTTCTTCAAACAGTATCCACAGCATTAATAATAAGATGTCTAATACATTTCAGATACTGAAATATTTACCAACTGACCAAATGTGGTTTATTAGACATTTAAAACTTCCCTTCATTTAGGAGTAATAATGAGGAGAGATTTTTGTCTAGGCATAAAAGCAGATTCTGTGACTTGAAAAATGTACTCTACCACTTGATTTTATGAGTCTCTGATTTCTTCATGTCGGTGAGTTTAATTAAGAAGTCCTAGTTCTCTCACTTCCCTGTTTCCTCATTTGATCCTTTCTACCTATGTCAGTCAGCTTTTTGTCACTATAATAATGAAATGCCTAAGATAATTAACTTATAAAGAGAAAAGGTTTATTTGAGCTCATAGGTTTGGAGGTTCAAGTCCAAGATCAAATGGACTCATTGCTTTGGGCCTCTGGGAAACATGCTGGCAGAACAAATGCACTCACTTCATTATCCAGGAAGCAAAAGAGGAAGATGAAGTGGCCAAGGTACCACAATCTCCTTTAAGGGTATGCCCCCACTAACTTAAGGACCTTTCATAAGGCTCTTCATCCTAAAGGTGCACAGTGCCTTCCAATATTGTCACCCTTGGGACCAAGCCTTTAACACATGGACCTTTGAGGGACACTTAACATGTAAACCATAGCACAATCTCAGTCAATCAAGCATACTCCCAACCTCCCTTCAATGCCACCAACCTTCTGAGATTTGTCTCAAGTCTTGCTCTATGATAAAGAAAATCCCATCTTCTACAAATGACATCAATATTCCATCAAATACAGAGTTCCGTCTCTTACACAAAGTATTTTGTTAATTTATGGCCTTAAAACTACTGCCCCCGAACATTAATAGTCCCCTTTTCACATTTTGTCCATACATATGAACACAACATTTACATTTACAGAAATGTCCATTTACTTCAATCATTTATGTTTATTTAATGGTGATAATTCATACAATTGTTAAAAGGTTATATAACATAAAAAATATTAGACAATGTTTATGTTTTGGCTTACGATTTCCTAGCATATATACTATGTTCACTTAACCATCTAATATGCCCAAGGCACAATAACGAATGAACAGAATAAGGATACTAAGTGCTTCCTAAATCTATCCCTTTCATCTCTTTAAATCTATTCCTTTCATATCTTTAGGCTAATATCTAATTCTGATGCACATCCCCTCTACCAAATCAGGTTGACACAGTTCTTTATATACTACTTGAAGCAAGCACTACTAAAATGTCTTGCTCCACTATGATTTGTGTATATTCAACAATCCAAAGCATGGTTACTGATAGATGCACGTGATCAGGTCACATCACTAAGTGGTTCTTTGAACTTTCATGTTTGGAATTCTGTAATGCAAAACTGTGACAAGCTGACTTTAAAAAAATAAAAACAAGAATAAAAACATAAAAAGCTGAATAAGATCTCTCCCAGTTTAAAGATAACATTTAAACATTCTATTAGTCTGATGTCATTAAACAGAATCCCCTGAAAAGAGGCTCATTAAAAGCTTGGATCCTCTATAAGTGACTGACTGTGCAAATTGGGTCAATTAACTTGAATACTTTTCTTGTGGAATCTTTATGGCTCATAAGATCCCCTGAGGAGGTTTCAAGCAGCGAAATGCCTTAGACCAGCATGCTGAAAATTAGGACTAAAAAAAACAATGCATGAAACAAATTTTTCTATGTAAATCCTATCATCAGCTCAATATGCTTATGTGTGCTTTCTTACCTCTATATTCCACTCATACATCCTTGGTACCTGAATCAAGTTATAGCTTCCTCTGTATAAATTTTTTAACAAAAACAGAACATACACAAATAATATGCACACACACACAAACACACCCTCAACAGCTTTTTCCAAAGATGTTTTCATTGAATAGAAGTTTGACTCTGGAAAATATCCCTTACGACAAGAATAGACAAAGCTCGAAACTAGTATGTGTGCATCTCATTCTAGTTAAAAGAGACATAGGTGTTCATATATTGAGGGAGAAAAAAATCAGTTCTGCTTATGATAAGTCATTCTTAGTCTTTAGAGAATGCCCTGGCCATTTTCTGTCTCTCATCTCAGAACTTCAACCTTTCAAAATGATTTTTTTTAAAAGGTTCAAACACTACAAAGCATCTGATTTAGTGAAAAGCACTTTAAATACCACTCCAAGCATTCCCCACTGGATCAAAATGTCATAGAAATGTTGTAAACACTATCAGTCATGTTCCAGAGAACAATTTAAACAAACATTGTTTTGCTCTTTTGTCTGGAAAAGTAATTTCTGAAGTGAAGAGTTCAAAACTTTTAGCCCTACATACTATGCAGTAAAAAAAAAAAAAAAAAATACATCTTTTAAGCATCAGAAGCAGAGTACACAATAGGCTTTGTCTTGTTAAACAAAAGAACATGCTTTTCTTTTCAATCACTTCCAGCTGTATGATCTGGCCTTCACAGGATCAGAAATTAACAGCATATGGCATCTGGCTACCTGCACAGACTGCATATAAAATCTGAAGTCTTCAATAAGATTAACGGGTCTAGTGGTTGAAAGTGGAGAGGGAACCACCAAATACCATTTCTTATACAGAGGCAATAACCCTAACAAAAGAAGGCAAGAAAAATCATCCCTACCTAATCAGATGTCAACTGTATTCTTACAAAGCAACTCAGACCCCAAGATATTCCTGCCCTCTAGACCACTACATAAGATGTCACTACTGACTTTATAGCTGGATCGGTTCTCAAGTAAGGAATCCCAATGAAAAATCCCCAGAACAGAAGAGTTCTTGGTTAACCCACCTGGTGATACATCAGAGTGATGCTTTGGATTCAAATGAGCCAGAAGTAAGATAAACTCAAATGGCTATCATTCTTATCATGAATTCCCCAAATCATCTTAGCAGAATGTGAAAATACACAGATTATTGGACTCAAAGATCTTTAAAGGTCTTCCAAAATAAAACTATTCCAGATAAAATACTAATTAATTACAATGCTAGAAATTAAACCTAGGTCCTCACATATGCTAGGTAAATTCTTTACAAATGTGCTACATCATCTCCAGCCCTAATTTACCTTTATTTTAAGACTAGTGGACCAAATTATCTGTTAATTGTTGGAATACATTTCAGTGTTTCAGAACCCACACAGCTTTCATCTCTAATCTGATTGTCAGTTGGCATAAAATAACCCCTAGACTTCCCTTTCTATAACTAGACAGGGAAAATGAGTTTGGACAATAAAGAATAAATATTTTTGAACTTATAAAAGAGAGCTGCTCAAAACAATGAAGACTGGTTCTTTTCTGTCCTTCCTCAACTCTTTCCTCTAGAGCCTCAGATACCTAACACCTTCAAGTCCACTCTTCACATGTTGAATCTGGTTTGGTACTTTCATCTGGACTGTCTCCAAAACACAACACTAAGATTCAGTGGGCTTGAAAGTCAACAATGCTATCTTCTTTGACAGTTTACTTCAGAACTTCTAGAGAAGAGAAAAATGCAATTTGTTAATAAATACAAACAGAAGTAAGCTTAAAATAATTTTATCAATAAAATTTAACTCTGTCCACAAGCATTTGGACCTCAAAAGTATACTCAACAGTGCCTTATGTGGAAACAAAGAAAGAAATCCAAAAACATACAGAGGCAGAATTAAAGTCTCTTAAAGACATACAACACAGAAAAAATAAATAAATAAAAGGAACAACCCATGAAAGAGTTAACTAATGTTTATAAGCACATGCAGTCTAAGAATATTCAACCACTGGAATTCCTAAATCAAAGGCTCTTTTAATGGCTATGGGGATTGCTGGATTCCAAGAGAACTATCTATCTAGATGGATGGATGGATGGAAGGAAGGAAGGAAGGAAGGAAGGAAGGAAGGAAGGAAGGAAGGAAGGAAGGAAGAAAGGAAGGAAGGAAGGAAGGAAAGGAGGGAGGGAGGGAGGGAAGAAGCAGCAAGCTTAAAAGAATAACAACCTTATTTTCATCTCTTGATTTTCCCTCTCCCCACAGTTCTCACAAGACCCTGACAGCCTGACAACATCAATGTATTACACACCCTAAGGCACTAGGTCAAATGCAGGAATCTAGTTATCACAGCTGCTGTTTTATCTTCACTTCAAACTTCAGAAATGCAAATGCAATGCACCAACAGCTGTTCACACTTTCAATTTTTCTTGCAAAGCTGGTCATGAAAAGTGGCTTGCTGAACATTTGTAACAATTACCAATTTGTTTCAATGTCTGTAAATACTACTGCCACCAGTGTACAATCTGATTTCACTGCCCAGTAGTGAAGGAGATACTATTCCCTGGAAGAGGTAGCAAGAAAAGGAGAAAGAGTTAGTTATTAAGGAACTGTAGCAGACTTACAGCTAAAATACACACAAAAGCAATTCGTTTCAATTAGGACATAGGGACATTAAAAAGTGTGCATACAGTAAATTAGTGTACAATGTGAATTCTTAATAAATGCACTTAGTTAAAATTTGCAAGGACCTACTGTTTTGTTGCCTATTAGGATTTCACGAGTCAGTGAAAATTCCTCATGTAATCTCCACTACAAGTAAACACATTAGCAGGGTAACTCTTGAAATATCCTGGGTTATCAACCACTTTGAAACCCTAATGAAAGATATGGATGCTCTTTTCAGAAATACATGCAAACACACATAACAGTTCATGGGCCCCAGATTAAGAACTCCAGTTTTGAAAAATATATTTTAATGATAAAGGAAATGTGGGTCTCTTAGTTGTAATCTGTTAAGTTTATGTTTTAGAAGTATATTTTCAATGAGAAAATAAAAGAAAATTGGCAGACGGAATATTTCTGATTTAAAAATTAGCAATTCCATGGGACTTCAATGACAGCATAAAAGTTGTAAAATGAATTGGAAGGAATTAACAAAAGGTAGAATGTACATTTATAACTGCAAAAAATATTCTTAAGAGAAAAAATGAACTGTAAAGTTATTACAGTTTTGAAGCTGACAGAAATGGCAGCAGAAAACTGAAGAGAAATGGAATATAATCGATGCGTGACTGAAGGAACTGGTTATGGCAGGACCAGAAATGGTGACAAGCCCATGGGAAGGCTGTACAGGATAGAGATTAAGAGCATAAGCCAAGCACAAACGACCCTGGATAGACCCTGGATCGACTTGTAAACCAAAAGGAATCCTTTTCTTTTACAAAATTTAAATAAAGCTCATAGATTGGACAAGAGTACTGCATGAATATTAATTTCCTGCTTTTGAAAACGTGCTTGTGCAAGAGGATGCAAGTTTTTTGGTTTGTATGTTTGTTTTGACTTGCGTTTTTAGAAAGGGGTCATTCTGACCTACAACAAACTTTTAAACTGGGGAAAATAATATGTAATATGTAGAGAAAAAAGGATGGAGCAAATGCAATAAACAATATTTTAGGAATCTGGATAAAGTATATATAGACTTTGTGCTATTTCTGCAACTTTTCTGTAAGTCTAATATTGTGTCAAGAAGGGAATTTGGGGGAAAAAATTGCAGGCTCTGAAGCATGAGAAATTAGGTTCAAATCCTGGTTCTGCCATTTATCAGCTGTGTAGTTTTTTGACGTTTCTTTGCCTTTTTCTCATTTGTAAAATGAAGATAATAAAAGTTCTAATTCAAGCTGTTGTAAAGAATAAAAGATGGTCAAATAATTTGTGTAAAGATGTTTTGAACAATACATGACAAGCAAGAAACTCTCCAATCTTTGTCATAATAGTTGTTGATACTCCTTTCCAAATATAACCCTTATTCCTTCCCTATTTTATCCCACCATTCTCTGACTCAGATTGGGCCAATTCTAGGAAAAAAGACAGAAGCAAACAAACAATGGAAAAAAGTCACTGTTCTTCATCTTCAGCTACAGAATTATTGGTCCTCAGTGCTGGCTTCCTGCCTTCAGGCTGTGCCTCCTTTAAACTGTCCTCTCACTGCTGTCAGGAGACTCCCCCACCTTCACACACACAACTCTGATAAGACAATAACTTCCTTAGAACCTTAATTTTTAGCTTAAGGATGCAATTCTGATTCCTTTAACTCAGAATACAAGACTCATCATAATCTGGTCACAGCACATCTTTATTTTCTCATCTCTCAATGCTTCCACAAATACACAAATACAAATAGGGTGTATTTGTGGAAGCATTGAGAGATGAGAACTTCTTACAATTCCTTGAACACAACTTGTCCACCCTGAAACTATCTTCATTGCATAGGATAGGATTTCACCTTTATTTATCAAGCCAATCCATATTCATCCTTAAAACTGAGATCTAAGTCTAATATTGATACCTTTGTGATCACACCAAATTCTACATCTATGCCTTCAGCATAATACCACACTATAACCAATGATTAGTCTGACATGCTTAGTTTCTAAGTCTTAAAGGCAAGATTCTTATGTCTTTTAGACTCTAAATCTCAAACACAAAACTGAATAGGATATAGGCTTTCAATTAATGTTGAATAAATGAATTTCCTGACAAGAAAGCAATAAAACCCAGCCCTTATCCATACCTGTATCTATTCCTAAAATTCCAATATGTGTATTCACATAGGATAACCTATTAAGTAACAAATGAAAGCATCTGTCAAATGTAAATGATTAACATAAGCCAGCACTATATTTTTGAGCAATTATATAAAATGTTATCCAGATACATTTTAATCATTAAAAAAAAAAAAAAAAAACCCTAGCTTCATGGCTCAAAGAGTTCAGAAACAGTAAATAGGAATGTAACTAGTAAGAAAGGGAATTCCCCCAAACACATGTTCATGGATTTTTTTTTAAGACACCAGTCACAACAATATTTAGTCCTAATTTGTTAAAAACAATAAAAATAACTAAAAATACATTTGTTGCCAGAGGTATATACCAGAAATAATAAGTATTCTAAGTTCTTTCTCTCCACTAGCCATAAAGTAGAAAGAAAAAAAGTCTGATCTCAGTTCATAAAGTTATTTCTAACAAGAGCATTAAAAAAAAAGAAAAACTAATACAATCTGTCTGAGAAGGCTTTTAATCTTGCTAGTCACAATGGCTGATTAATTCCTAGAATCAAAGTCTTGACCAGAGTTCCCTTTCCCACCACAAGCTGGACAAAACACATGGCCAAATAAAAAAGGTGCTAGAAAAAGGCCCTTGAGCCTATTAAACACAATGGAAATAACATTTGAAAATTGTATCCTTCCCAGCTGGGTAAGAAATACAATGGCTCCAACCATCTGCTCTTTCTTCCTAAGATTTCTTTTTCACAAATGAATAGACTGACTTAGATTGACTTACTCATTCCATTCGAGAAACAAAATACCAGAAGTTGAGAATCACCATTTTAAGAAGACAAAATTCAGATTGCAGTAAGGCACTGCACAAAATACTAAACACACTTTGGGTAGGCTTTTTTTTTTCTTTTTATATTATATTCTCCACTTCATTTTTCTCTTTCTACCTACTTTAATCACTATCCATTCTGTAAGAAAACTCACCAGGAATTTTCTTTAAGGAAAAGTTGTTTTAAAGGAACTTTGAAAAGAAAAATGATAGGCTCACATAACCATCAGGATGACTATGAGATAAGGAAAAAGTACAGACGGAAAGCAGAATTATTTGTTCAATCAATAATTTTAAAACATGTAAGTTGTCAGGTGACAATTATAAGCATTAATATTTGAACTTAATTAGGTTCTACAATGTAACTATAAAGAAACTATAAAGAAAACGTAACTATTAAAGAAAACCATAAGGAGGAAATCCATCTTGCGCCCACATAGTGAGTACAAATGTTACGAAGTTATTCTGTGGTGTTGTTTTACATAGCAGGCCTCCAGATATTTTTGTTTGTTGTTTGTTGTTGTTGTTGATGATGATGACGATGATGATGAGGCAGAATCTCACTAAGTTACTGAGGCTGGCATCAAACTTGCGATCCTCCTAACTCAGCCTCCCAAGTCACTAGGATTACAGGTGAGCAGAGTCACTAGGATTATAGGTGAGCACCACCACTCCTGGCATGGCCTCCAAATCTTTTTGTGGGATTTCATGTAAACACTGGAAATGACATTTTCTCCATAATTATTCTTTCAACAAATCACTATGAATTTCTCATGCAATTCCAGGGATCTATAGAACAATATTTGAAAACCAGAGGAACAATTTTCTATTCCCAACTGCAACTACTTAATTATTCTAACAATAGAATAGGTTGCCAAGTTGAACCAAAATTTGGCAACTCTGCTGCCCGGGTATACTGACAACAGGCTGACCAGCAGTAGAGTCATACTAAGTCTGACTTAGAAAATTTTTGCACAGACCACCACATACTCGCTGCATACCAAGAAAAAGTTACTCTGAAAGTTTTTAGCATTTGATTCCATTTCACTGGATTAGGAATTCCTAGAAGGCACAACTAAATTTTTTCATTTTAGATTCTCTACCTTCCTCACTATTGGCCACTCAGTGCTTTTGTACACAGCAGCCACTCAAAAAGTGGCTGATTTTCAAAAATTAGAAATAACTCAAAGTCCAGCAATACAGGAATAGTTAAATTATGGATTTATATAACAATATTTTTAAAGGGTTTGGTAGAGTTATACTTATGCACATTAAATAGTCAGAAAATGTAAATGAAAAGGCTATAATTTGTATGACTTAAGCCTATTTTTGCAAACATGTATATATTGATATGCATATATGGATAAATGAATGATTTTCATTGATCCCTACATAAAAATCTAAAATCTTTTCACCAAAATGTTAACAGTGTTTATTTATAAACAGAGGAATTTTGAGTGACTCTTATATTCCTGTGATAACTGCTTTTAATATTCATTGTTAATGAATATTAATTAATATTAATGAATATTAATCCTTGCCATAGATATCAAAATAATAAAGATGCTTTCATATGGAGGGGAGGGGGTCCAACCAAATTTAACTAAGCCAACTACAATTCTTCTCAACTCCCTGAAGGGACTGTGACTCTGCCATCCTCCAAGTAGTCACTCCTTCATCACTTGCTTAATCATTCTACCTTTTTGTCCTGTTTTCCTTTGTCGTCTTCATTCTTTGCTTCACCCATGTCCCACAGTAGGGCAGATAATTTGCTATTTCAACCACTGCAATTTGTTTTTAAGTCTCTCCCATCTCTTATACATTTCCCACACTAAACCAAAAATAAAGGTCAACCACAATGAGATAACATTATTGTGGTGGGTACCACAATAACTAAAGTAAAAGTCTGTCAACAAATGCTGTTGGCAAGGAGGTAGAGCAATTGGAACTTTCATATATTAATTGAAGAAGCATAAAATGGCACAATTACTTTGTAAAAATATTTGGCAATACCTCACAGAATTCTGACTCAGAATTCTCCTGCTAGATATATTTAACAACATGAAACATATGTCCAAAAAAAGACTTGTATAGGATAGTCATAGTAACTTTATATATAATAACCCAAAACTGGAACATCCCAGGTGTCCATCAACATGAGAATAAATAAAATATTAAACTCATACATTATACTACTCATTAATGTAAAGAAATGAAATTGAAACTAACAAGAGAGATGCATCTCAAAACTATTATGCTGCGTAAAAGAAGCCTTATATAAAAGAATACATACTATTTGATTCTATGTATATGAAAGTCTATAATAGGGAAAACTAACTATGCTGGAAAAAACTCAAGAGCATTAGTTGCCTCTGGGGAGAAGACCAAGGGGAAAGGAGCATGAGAAAACTTTCCAGGGTGATGGTAATGTTCTATGGCTTAATTGGGTTAAACAGATACACATATTTGTCAAAAACTCCCTTCAGATTTATATATATTGTATAAATTTAAATTTAACATGAAAAGAAAAAATAATCAAATACTGAGCTCTAATATTTTGCATACTTAAATTTTAGAGATGAAATGTACAGATATCTCAAATTTACTTTGAAATGCATAAAAAAGATGTGATGGGTTGATAGATTGTAGATGGGTAGACACAAAATAAAGCAGGTATTGTAAGATATTAATTATAGAATCTAGGTCATAGATAAATATTGATGTTGACTGCACAATTCTTCCAAATGTTCTGTATGCCTGAAATATCTCAAAATAAAGTGTCATGAAGAAAACAGCAAACTTTTATCTCCAACTCAAATTACTTTTGCTCAATCTCCAAAGACAGACTCATTTTGTGGCAAGTCAACTTCCTCTACTCCCGCACTAGACAGGCACACTCAGCCTGCTACTTAGTAGTGGAGTCAGAAGTGGTGGATTAGCAAGCTTGCCCACGGGGCACACTGGTTCCTAAGGATGAGCCAACAGGAAATTCACTGATGCAAACAATCAGAGAATGGCTCACTGATTTTAACAGCACCTTTGGTAACTGCTTTCTTGAGCCAAAAAACCAACAACGGTCCAACCAGTACTAAATCCCCTTTAGAAGAGTCTGCCACCACCACCCAAATATTCACTAACATTTTTAGGCAGCTTTCCTACTCTAAGTACAACCAGAAGCACCTTCTAACAAAAACACACAGTTTTGAATTGTAGCACGGGATAGATTTATGGAATATGGAAGACATTAAAGTATTCGCTTTCTCTCTGAAAATAAAGAGTGCAGACTCATAAACAATGCCTGAAAGGCATTTCAGCAGCTTAATCCACGGAGGACATGTTTTGCTTTTTGAGACAATCAGGAACTGTTGGATACAGGAAGCCATAAACAACAAGAATTTGACTTAAGAAAGAACAGAATAAATGTTTTTTATGGAAATCACTTAACATTTTTTGAAGAGGTTTATTTATATGTGACAAGGCCTGCAAGATACAACTTGTACATAAGCAGAAGCTCTTACAATGCGTCTAATATTGACTGACTTCTCACGACAGTGGCACCAAGCAGGACCAGTCTGTCAGCAATTCCATCAACAACTACATTTTCTGGGCTTAATAACTCCCTTTTCCAGTTTTCTCCAGACAGAGAAAACCACTTAGCTGGTTCTCAGCATTCAGGCTCAGCCAAGAGTTTTTCTTTTAAGTTTCATCATAGATGGAGTCTGGAGTATAAGAAAGTGAATTTCGTTAGGTAGGCTCAGTCTTTTAAGTCTGGGAGTCAAAGAATTATGATAGAAAAACCACACACAGTATTTTCTAACTTAACAAACATGCCATATATGAAATTTACTGAATTAATAAGTTAATAGACAATATCGAGGGGCAGAGGAAGAATATACTCTTAGAGAAAAAATTATGAACTGATAATCCTACTGAAGCAAAACACGTTACGAAGAAGTCACAGGGTGGTGGTGGTGGTGGTGGTGTTTCGTTGTTTTGGGGTTTTTTAAGGGGTCATTTTGTTTGTGTTTTTGTTTTTGTTTTGCTAAGGTGCAATATCTGGAAAAATCCAGGTTTCAGAGATAAATAATTAGTGTTCTGTTTTGAGACAACAGTGTAACCATAAGGAACATTCTGAATTCTTTGTTTACCCCACCTATAAAATTAACCAAATGTTCTCAATTATTTATAGCCAAAGACTTAAACTTCTCATAAAAGCAATAGTAAGGATTGATTTTTTTAAATTGTCTTATTCCTTCTGGCAACCAAAGAGGAGGCCTTCTATAATACACATAAATACCACTTAGATTTCAAATGATGCTAGTTAGTGCAAAATATCCTACACAAGCAGAGAATGCATGTTCCACATACACTAAAATCATAAAGTTCATTCCCCAACTTTCACTTTTATGTTTGAAGAAAAAATATTTAGTAGTATTTTATGAATAGTCTGGAAAGAAATAATTGCTTGAAATGTGCTACAGTTGGATATTAGGTGTCCCTCAAAGGCTCATGTGATAAAGGTGTGGTTTCCAGTTTGGCATTATTGAGGCAGGGTCTAGTGGAAGGGCTTCGGGTCTTGTGGGCATGCCCCTAAAGGGGATATTGGGACCACAGGCCCTTCCTCATTCTCTCTTTTGCTCCCCAGCTAGGAGGTGAGTGGTTTTGTTCTGTTACACACTCCACACTGTGATGTGCTGTCTTGCCACTAGCCCAAAAGCAATGGGACCCATCAATTATGAACTAGAACTTCCAAAACTGTGAGACAAAATAAAACATTCCTTTTACAAGTTAATATCTCAGATATTCATTGTAGTGACAGAAAACTGACTAACAAAATGTTTTTCCTCAGATGCTCAAAAACATGAATTATCAACTACTGGGGCACTCTATGCAACCTATCATTATGTTCAATAGCATCACCTATACAGCTTTATTTTATGCTTCCTTTGATAGACACTAAATTCTATAACTTCAAGTTAAAGGCAACAGATCTAACATGTATACGAAATTGAACTCCTTCCTCAAAACTTCATTAAAACAAAACTAAACTTAGGCAAAACTCTGAAATGAAAGAATACAGAAAAATAAAAAATGGTAACAAAATTCTGGAAGTTGACTCAGTCAGTAACCAGAAAAAAATTAAGTATTAGAGAAAGTCAAGAGGCAGAATGACAGCATCACATTGAAGTGGTAGAAATCTCTGGAAGGAAAGGCCAAAAACGAAGTCTGAAGGGGCTTAGCTGGTAGTCAGTCTGCTTAAGAAGCAGTTAGAGCCTGAGATCACCTTTATAATTTCATCCAGTCAAGCAACTGCTCCTCCTTCACCACAACAAAAGGCTGAGGATTTATTCTTTACAGAAGGTAAAATAAGAGACTCTGGACTGTATGATAGCTGTCATAATTGAGGAAAGGGATGCCCTTATGAAAATGGATTAAGTATGAGAGTTTACATTCTGAATACTGAGGTCCTCAATCTCATTGTTGGCAAGCAGGAAAAAAATCTAATTCTTTCTTCCAGTCATTTGATTATCCCACTCCCACAAAAAAAAAAAAAGTCACCAAAAGAGGTCCCCCAGGGGCAAGTGTTCACTCAGATAACCCTAGAGATGGAGAAGAGTTGGGAAATAACTTCCAAGGGAGTTAGAGTTAAGTAGTAATAGTAGTAGGGACATGAAGTGAGATGGCAAAAAAAAAACAAGGAATTCAGTATAGGATATTATCAACCAAGTTAGGTATACTGAAACTTAATTCCATGGGGAATTCAGAAATGACACAGAATACCTCTGAGGTAGCTCAGAGGTATTCTTTATCATCCTCATACCAGATGGGTAAGGGAGCTGAAGTATTTACATACCAACCTCTACAAGTTATTGATTGAGGGTCACTAAAACAGGGAGCAGGAGAAGAGGTGGCATTAATTACCCATACCTGACTTCCAGAGAAAGCTTTTATGAAAGAAATGCAGGTGCTGGCACCTGGAGGACTGATCAGCATGCAATGAAGAGTAAGATCTAAATGGACATGAACAGGGCACTTACAGCAGCTGCTATGTCCATCAGGATAACTTTCCTTGCAATCTGACTGCTCTCAGATTGTGTTACTATCTTATTCAATGTAAAAAATCATCTCTTGTATGTTCATTTTGAAATCCTTTTCTTTCCTGTCTTGAAGAAAACTAGTATCTAGTAGTAAATGATAGGGATCCCAACAGTATCAAGCACTTTTACAAAATCATCTAGTCACAGCTATACATCATTTTAGTTAACAATACTAACCTCATTATTTTGTACTGCACACAAACATTAATCACCCCTATGTTTCCAATGATAAAATGAACCCAAAATAATGTGATGCATGAGGTCCCAAAGTAAATTAAAGCAAATTAAAAAGTAAACTCATGATTCCTTTTTTTCTTGGTTTTTTTTGTTTGTTTGTTTTTGTTTTTGGTACCAGGAATTGTACTCAGGGGCACTTAACCACTGAGTCACATCTCCAGCCCTTTTTCCCTTTTTTGTATTTTATTTAGAGACAGGGTCTCACTGAGTTGCTTAGCACCTTGCTAAGTTGCTGAGGCTGACTTTGAACTCATGATCCTCCTGCCTCAGCCTCCCAAGCCACTGGGATTACGGGCGTGTGCAGCCATGCCTGGCTCATGATTCCCATTTTAACCTTTCAAAACATGCCATTTATTAACTTTTACATTTGCATTAATTATTCCAATTCCCAGCATTTTAGCCCAGAGCAACTGGGCAGAAAGGTACATGCTATTTTATTTCATGATTAAGTAACTAAAGCTAAAAGTTATACCTGTCTACAACATTAAATCTCTGAAAGATAAGGGCAAACCAAAATCCCTTAGGACCTTCAATATGAGCATCCTATTGGGTTAATCCAAACATGTCTCTAAACCTAATGGCTCACAAACTTCACTTACCAAAGTGGCTAAACTTCTGTCTCCACCCATATGCATATCTCTGTAGAAGTCTCTCTTTTCTGAACAGAAACGTCTTCTATTTTAAAGATCTTGTTTAAAGATGGGTACGCCACAACAGAAGGACGAGAATTTCTAGTGATGCCATCTTTCCTTTTCATATCCCAAGATATATACAACTGCTTGGCTGTGAAGTGAGATTAAGGGGACAAGACTAGGTGACTATGGTTGACTCCAGACTCATTTCTGCTATCCGGGTTCTATGGCAAAGTCTGGCTGACTGCCAGAATCCTTCCACATGTGCTTCTTTCTCCAGGGGAATCTACTACTACTGTTTTTCCTTGCAATCTGACTGCTCTCAGTTTAAATTTGCAAAATTGTGGGCAGGGTTTGACTCTTTCCCTTTAGATTCATAATGTACCAAGAAAACAAAGGACACATCTAGGTGCATGCTAAAGTGTCCTTAAGTTTTCTAGAACCATAGAGGAGACTGTCTACCCAAAGCATACATAAAACACCCAGTGGAATGTTACTTAGCCTCTCATCCCAGCTCTGCCTCAGCCATGTTTTACATAAGTTTGAATTCTTCACAACAGGACAGAGGTGATTTATTGAAGTGCAGAAACTAAATCTTTAGTTCAAACTAGTTTATAACCAAGATGCTATAGCTGGTCTATGCTAAGAAGTTGCTTTTTCTCAGAAAACATACTTCTTAACTTATAAGGCAGAGAAGAAAAATAACCAACCTACTTCACAAAAATGTCAACAATAACTATAAAACCTCCAAAGATGTTTCACTCACAGGCTGTAGTCCCAACCCCTGCTATAGAGTCTTGGGATCACAGACACATAGTTATAATAGCTCAATTTGGCTACACCTAACTACATGGCCCAGATTGCCTTTCTGTATGTACCTCTAATTAGGGTGTGACACGAGACATTCCTGCACAAGATTTAGAGAGAAAATTAGTAACAAGTATCTTATTGTTCACACATAATGTCCTTTTCTACAGTCTAAGCTTGTCATCATGGGACAGAGTCAGTCCTGCAATTGTTCTACCTTTTCTTGGATCCTTCCTTCTTCAGCTTCTCCCTGGTCACACGCTACTTCTCCAGCAGGTTACCCACATTATCAAGGTAAGAAGTAGGAAAATCTGACAGGATTTCAGTCCATCCTTCTGGATTCCAGCTTGTCCTTGGCAATCCCCTATTTTATATTCACATTCTGTTCCTGACTACTTCTCTAGGACCATGGAGGAGACTGTCTGCCCAAAGTATATATAAAGATAACAGCCCTGCCTGTTATCTTTGACCTGATGTGGTCGTGGGAACTAGGCATTCTCCTAGGAGTTCTGGTCCCCTGACTAATCTTGACCAATACACACACTTTGAGAGTCCATGAAAGTGATAAACCAAGGTAATGTACATATACACATAAGGACAAAACTGGAAAACATCTTCATGGGGGTCACCAAATCTACCTCAAAAAACCTACTGTTGAGTGAAATAAGTCAAAATGCTAAGTATTAACCAAAAGACTTAATGATTTGAAACTTTCCAGTCCTGAAAAAAAATCACAGAACATAAATGTGTCCACCAACCTGTCTAAAAATGAGTTAGCTTATCAAAGATGTCACTTGCAACAAAAAAGGATGAAAATTCATATGTGCTTTTTACTTAATATATAAATTTATAATACATATAATCTTCTTCAATCTCAAAGTTTCAAATACTCCTTTTAAAAAATATGTATGTGTTTTTCTCTCTGTCCAAAATATTCTACAAAAGCCCAGGAGAAGAAACTAAGTAGAATCTGGTGTTTCAAACTTCTTTTACATGAAGTCAATACTAACATTCTCAAGGGAAATTGTATGAAATTCAAAAAAAGTTCAAAAAAAACAAGCAAAAAGCCAGCACTTTCTCTTTCTGTTTCCTGCATATTCTTTATTCCCATTTTAAAAGAAACAACAGAAGGAAGAGTAGGTGGAAGAGAAAGAGGAGTGATTTGAGTTAACAAAGAAATATACAGTGCAGGAAACTTGAAAAAGGAACACACTCTGATGGTCTCAACTAGAAAACTGGAATATATTCATATGCTAAAGGCTTGCAATTTTTTAAAGAGATTTTATATAAACAAGTTATGAATGAAGCGTATTTGTTTTTGCAATCCAGTATCTGCTATATACACTACACTGCTTTTTTTTGCCTGTAAAATTTTTCAAGTCATACCTCCCTACTCAAGTATAACCTAGATGATAACAAAGTCCCACATTGAGTCCTCAAAGTCATCTTTTGAACCATTTTGAAAAACAAAAGGACAGCATACTGGATCAAATAATTTTTCAGATTCTAGAGATCAGAGATTCTAAAATGAAGAATGTGATGAAATACATCAACATTCAGTGTCATTATTTAATTCCAAAAATCAATATAATTGTGGAGGATTCATACTGATATATACTACCCACTTTACATTTCAAAATTCACAATCTTTTATCTGTCCCCTATGGTTCATCTACAAATTAGAAGCCTGGCTATCTCTCTATTCAACCTCTTTTTTCTACCAATTTCTGCAAAGTTTTGTTTTTGTTTTTGTTTTATGGGTGCCCTTCTTACTCCCCTAAATTTCTACCCTTTCTGCTTCCCTAACAATATATCTAAATCCCTTTAAAGAACTCAATGGGCCGGGCGTGGTGGTGCATGCCTGTAATCCCAGCACTTAGGGAGGCTGAGACAGGAGAATCATGAGTTCAAAGCCAGCCTCAGCAATGGCGAGGCGCTAAGCAACTCAGTGAGACGCTGTCTCTACATAAAACACAAAATAGGGCTGAGGATGTGGCTCAGTGGTCGAGTGCCCCTGAGTTCAATCCTCGGTACCAAATAAAAAAAAGAACTCAATGGTTTCTCTGTCTTAATCCTGTCATAATAACGGAGCAAGATGTTTATGGAAATGTGACCTGACACACTAAGGCTGTCTATGTTGCCTATGAGGAAGAGTTATCTATCTCTAGAATACAAATGCATACTTCTTTCTAAATGGGCCTGGGCATCAAGAAGAAACCTTTAATCTAGAAGCTCTGGACACAAGCTTGTCTGCTTTGAAAGGAGTTTGCATCCTTTGAGAATAAACTTCACAGATTTCATCTCAAGGACCCACAAACCTAGACTCCATGTCTTCAGCCCAAGTTCAATTTTTAAACAAATGTTCAATGAGAAGGGGAAATTGGAGGAAAGAGTAATGTGAACTATTGTTTATGTATGCGTTTTGCTGCTGTTGCTTGAAAAAGGAAAATGAAAAGAAAAATGCCACCATAACAAAGGAGCTCCTAAAGAATCCTGGATGCTCCACAGGCTGCGATACACACGTGGCCACAGTCACCTTTGCTTTTCAGACTTGCATATTGCTGAGATAGATTTCAGCCCCTTCCATTTGTAGCAAGACATTTCTCTGTATGTCATTTGGCAGATGTAGTTGTGGGGCTCTGCCAATTCCCCCTGGAGCCCTCCATTTTAATCAGTATCACATAAAATTTAACACATGCTTTGAAATATGCACCAGATTCAAAGTTTTGCCTGGGGACGGGGGTGGGGATGCTTGTTACAAAAACACATACCATCCCAGCCGCTGTTCCACAAGCAATTATCTTTCACCTTTGGCTGAACCAGAAGAACTGTCAACACTAGCACACTGCCAACCAGGGGAGAGGTTATGGGGTCAAACAGGAAAGAAGGCTGGATGATTTGGGGTTCAGCTTGGCCATCTGTTAATCCTGCTGGCTGCATGGAAGAAGCATTCTCTTTAGTCACAGAACACAGAAAAAGCATAGATAAAAGGGAAGTAGCTGTGAGTACACTACAATTTTAGCAAAGTTTTTCCAGTAGTGCACTTAGTAAAAGCAAAAACTTCCTGTAATACAATTCCTATAAAATAGTCATGTAGGAAAAACTAAATAACTCAGGTCAACAAAGTCACACACATCAAGACACTGCAACTGTGAATTGGATTTTGTAAAGAAGAGGATTAGGGCAAACCTCATACACTGGAATAAACACTTGTTTTCCTTTCCTATCAGAAGCATAAGTTAAAAATAAATACAAATATTCTTAAAGTTAGTGTTTGAACATGGAAACCAAAGGAAATTTGCCACTGATAATTTAAAAACAGAAGAAAAGAAAAATTACTAAAGCAGAGATAGGAGCCCATATTCTCCCCCAACTCCTTCACATAAACCCCCAAATACATATGCACACTGCCAATAAGACACACATGCTCCTAAAATGCCTACTCTAAAATACATGAACATCCCCCCTCTTCCACAAGTAACAAACAAATGCTTTTTATTTCATGTGTCATTTATAATCTCTTTGTGGAGCCTGATGCAGACTGCTGCACTAAGGACTCTCTGGCTTAGTCCATCCAGTGCAGTGGAAAGTGTCATCTGAATCACGAGTCAGAGCTGACACCAACAGGCATACCAGTACCACAGACTCATGGCACTTCACTGTTCCATATCACTTAGGCTGACAGTCTCCAAAGTGGGATGTGTCTATCCCCCAAGATCATGCAAAAACAATGCACTGGTACTTTATTTTATTCTTTTTTTTTTAATTTAGTTGTTTTATTTAAATGCATTTCAAGTCATAGTACATAACCAGAGCTCACTTTTGTTTTGTTTTGTTTTGTACTGCGTTGCTGGGAATCAAACCTACAGCCATATGCAAGCTAGGAAAGCACTCTACCACTGAGCTACATCCCCAGACCTGATTAAAGAAATAAAGAATGGTGAAGACAAAGCTAAAAAATAAGAGGCTGAAAGCCAAGAGTTTCTGCCAAATAGCCCTCAGTTTCTCTATGACATTGGTCTATGCGGTAAAGTTACCCATAAAGAAAAAGGGGCATTTTCTCCATGAAGGAGGTGGTAATGTCTTCCCAAAGTAAAATGCCTTCATATGTTACATCAAGTAATATTAAAATTTAAATGGATACAAATTTTAAGTTTACCCATAGTAAGCTACATCTCGATTTTTCAACTCAAATTTAGAACATCTGTCCTTGCTATTCTGTCCCTCCCCATTTCTTCTGTACTACCCACACGAGAGAAATCTGGGAAGAAAAGAAAAAGTGACAAAAGCACACACAAGAAGTCCAAAATCTGGAAATATGACCTTATCCAAATTTACCACTGCCTGGAACATAATGCTGTCAACACAGGTCAACTTATTTTCTGACATCTCTCTATCTGCTATCTGAATTTTTATACTCAGAGAAGTTTACCAACACCTTGAATCTATTTGTCAATGTGTCCATGAAGGTAGCACCCATTTTCACTGGTGGTATAAAATTAAACTCTGAGATTGTTACAACTTTATTCAACATTTCCTACTGCGTACTTTTCACGAATCATGAAGAAACTAGAAAAGGAGCCTCCCAAAATAGTCCACTGACTCTGACACTAACACTGAGCCTTAATAATCTGAATGACTCCCACAAGGGACATATAATTTATTTCAGAGTGTCCGACATTTTATGAAACTTATGTACACATTATAATTTTGCTAAAGAGAAGGTTCATGACTTTCATTAGATTCTTGAAAGGTTTATGTCCCTAAAATGTTTATGAACTACTACTATAAATCACTCCTTTCCCCAATTTTAATAGCCAAACTCTCTTGAATACCTACCAAGAAAGTCAAACAGAATATATGCCTGTTTAGGTTACAGGCTTCTTCATCAGGGCAGCTGAGAGATCCATATGTTTAGCAGACTGAGAAGAGCTAAAGTCATTCTGTTGGGAAGAAGGCCATACTATTTTCTGGCATTTGCTTGTTTTCTTTATGGTTTATTTAGAAGGGAAAAGTAAAAATTAATAATGGACTTTAACTTATGTTAAAAAATAATGTTAATGTACTAAAAAAAATAGTACATTACCAAATTATCTAGAAGTAGAGTAAAACTACCATATTTAAAGATAGCCCTCAACAGTAGACTGAGACCACCACAGTTCAAGCCATACTTCAACCTTTAAAGCCTTTACACAAAATCTAAGCTAAAAATAGTTTTGTATATATCCTGTAGCCAACAAAGACCACAGTGTGTGTATGTGTGTCACACACACACACAAGTTCTCTGTATCAATCACTAAAAACTAGATGGACTTTGAGAGACAAAGCCTACTCCCAAATTTTGATTCTGAACAAATTCATGAAGGAAACTGAAAAACAGAAAAACCTATATATGAAATTTGAGACAATCTACTTTTTAAATTAAAAGGCTATCATACAAATTCTTTTTTTCCTTTGCCTCCTTTTCTTCTCTGCAAAGAGATAACAATTAGTTCCTCAACACATATATACAATTTCATTGGTTCATCAATGCCAGGGCACAAATTTTAAGTTTGAAATTCAACAGCTACAGAGCTTCGGTTTGGGAATATAAAAAATTTCTGAAGATGGATGGTAATAATGATGCACAAAAATGTGAATGTACTTAATGTCACAAAACTGTAGACTTAAAAATTATTAAAATGGTAAATTTTAGGTTATGTATATTTTAGTACAATAAACAATCATTGGAATGAAGAAAGTTTTATTGCACAAAAAAAGTTTTATTAAAGTTTTATAAAACTTTATCAAGTTTTATCTTGATAAAATATACTTAAATTGTGTGCATATACAAATATGTAGCAACAAATACCACCATTATATACAACTATAATGCACCAATAAAAAAATGTGGAAAATTCTTTAAAAACAAAAATTATAGTAAAAAATAATAATAGTATAAAAATTTTTTAATGGATAAAAACGAACACTATCCTGCAGTGAAACTTTTTCACTTAAGATTTCAAAGATAAATTGCATTTTGAGACAACAAAGCCAAATGTAAGTGATTGGTGTCATCATCAAATTAATCACCTAAGACAATCAGAAATATTAAAACTCTTACAATATCCATCCTGTCCTTGAATGCATCAGTGTTCTTCCCCACCCCCATTATATATAAAAAATGAAATAATATACATAAAAATAAAACTATATGTGCATGTGTGTGTGTATATATGTATATATTTTATATATAAAATAAAACAAGAATTTTCTGAATTCCTAGCTTGTCCAAGGCAGGCTCTATAGACACTAAATATGAAACCAATCCAGATATACATCTTAGAGAAAATGCTCATGAATGGTTTATCATCTTTTCTACTTCTTCACATTTATCCTAGATGGATGCTCCCCTCCTCCAGACATCTGTCCCAGATTTTGTCACCCAGTACTATTTAAGTAGGCCCCTGTGATTTAAAGCCCATTTTCAGTGGTGGCCATTTCAGTCCCCACTGCTTCCTTTTCCCCTCCCTTCCTCTCTCTGTCCCCCTGTTCCCCTTCCACTCTTCTACTGCTCTTTCTTCTATGTATTTATTTTTTTAACTGGTGCTTTATAGATCTACATAAAGGAGGGATTCACTTTACATTTTGCTATTTAAGAACTTCCATTTCTGTTTATGAAGTATGTATGCACACATTTATTTTATACAATTAAACTAATTTTGGAAAACATAAAATTAAATTAAAATTTTTTTAAAAGGTGGAATTCACTGTGGTATATCTACATATGCACACAGCATAATTCTGTCTATTCATTCGGAGTTCCTCCCTTTTCCCACCCCTCTCCTCTCCCCTCAATTCCCTTCCTCTACTCCACTGGTCTCCGCTCTATTTTTATGAGATCGTCCCCCACTTATTTTTTTTTTCCTTACTCTTCCTGAATATAAGAGCAAGACTGCTTTTTAAAACAGGGCTGCCTTCAATCCCCAGCACCACAAGAAAAAAAATTAAATTAAACACAAATAAAAACAAGGGCTCTCAAATTCTCTACTTCTCTCTCAATTTCATTAACCTCTCACTGATATAATAGAAGGTAATCATCTCCCACTCTCCTTTCTAGAATAATGTTTTCCTAATTTTCAAAAATCTTCAAATACTTAAAAATTAACATAAAGATCCATATCACCATTCTGTTTTAATGGCTAACCACACTCAAAGACCTCGCTGGTTGGCTGACTTCAGAATTTAAGCAAATAAACACACGTATGTGCAAGCAGACACCATAACCTGACAGTCTTTTCTTTCCCTCTGAACAACTGCCCTAATGTGCAGAGAATTTTTTCTTCTGTGCTCACGCACACACACACACACACATACACACACACAATAATAATTGACAGCAATTCTGAATTTGGTGTAGGTATGCAATTAGAAAAGTATGCCAAGAAGGTAAAGTAGGCTTAACCTGCTAAAAGAATAACTTTATTGCAAGCTTTGAAAACAAAACATAGTTGAAAACTTTCAACTCAAATTGTAAACTTTTATTTTTTTTACTACTAGAGATTGAACCCAGGATCTTGCACATGCGAGGCAAGTGCTCTACTACTGGGCTACACATCCCCCCCACCCCCACCCTGGCTAGGGCCTTCCTAAGTTGCCCAGACTGGGCTTGATCTTGCGATTCTCCTGCCTTCAGCCTCCAGAGTAACGGGATTCCAGGCATGGCCACCACACCTGGCTCAAAGTACAAACTTTTGACACTAACTTGTTAGGTAACTTCTAACAAAGAATAAAAAAGGAGTCTATGAATAAAAAATTCAACTATAAAGATGTGTCCATAACCAATCTATGGGGTCCTTTATCCATTCACCTTCGAAGATGAAGAAACAAAGAATCTTTCAGAATCAGGTTCAAAGGCCATAAACCCTGTAAAGCTTAAAATCACAGATATGGGGGGGGGGGGGGGAAGCAACCCTGTTGCTTTTTAATTGCACATATTTAACTCTTGTTTTTAGTTAGAGGTTCATTTATTCATTAAGATCTTAAATAAGAGGCATTAAGGAAAATGCCACATTCTGGGAAGTTATGCTCCATGTATGTATAATATGTCAAAATACATTCTACTGTCATGTATAACTAAAAAGAACAAATAAAAAAAAAAAGAAAAATGCCACATTCCTAATCAGTGAGAAATCAAGCAATAACTAAAACACCAAGTTGTCCTCATTACTTGGTAAAGGTGCTTTCCAGGCTTGCCCCTCCCATATATATACACACACAATATATATATTATATATATACACACATATATATATGTATATATAGATAATCTTTTTTGGAAAGAGACAGATGTAGGGTGTAAATGTTTCCTCCAGACTATATTTCTCTTACATTTCATGATCAATGACCATTAGGATAGAAGAATAAAATCTACTAGTTATCTAGAAAATACTGTATGTTTATTGTCTGAACACAATATTAAATTTTTTTTTGGTCAAGTGATTCTTCCCCCATATGAAAGTATCCCTTCTGGATAATTCATTTAGATACTTCATTTAGAAGTCATTGAGCAAGACATATATATACATATATGCATGATATTTACAAGAAGGCGTTTTTGAACAAATTTTTTGAAGCATACTGCCAGAGAAATGAAAAGTTATGCTCCATCTGTACAATGAATCAAAATGCATTCTGCTATCATGTATACCTAAGTAGAATGAATGAATGAATGAGAATATTTTCTAGTGTAATATTTTCCCAGTCATTCACCCAAATACCACCTGAGAGACTGAATGCACACATGTGTTTGTACACTCAAGTATGTGTGTCTGTGTGTGTGTGTGGAGAGAAGGGTGAGGAGAGGGCAGGGCAGGTGGACAGCAAAAGCTAAGATATTTTAACTGTCTATTCAGACGGTTAATCTGCCTTATTTCTTTTGGTTAACTATCATGAGCTGAAACTCTTTTGGACTATCTCTCAGATATTTTTACTTCTCTATATGTTTGCTATAATCATATTACTCTCTTAGTCTGGAAAGACATTTGGAGTATGGCTTTGTAGGATAGATTTTTTAAAAAGCCACAAAATTCATTGACTTTCATTATATAAAGAGGGCATTCCTTTGACTATGGCTGGCATTTCACTGCTTTGACCTATACAGTATAGCTTCCAAAGCTAGGCAGAATAAGGTGACACAGTTTCCACTTGGTGCTTGGAACCCATAAATTCAACCATGCTGAGGCTTACATGCTGAGGAAAGGTCATAGATGAGCACTCAATTCAGCATATCTCTTCAAGTCATCCCAACAAGGGTACAAGGTTAGTGAGGTCTCCAAACAATTTCAGCTCCTAACCTGAAGCCACTCTTAGCTGAGGGCCCAGATCTTTTAGGGGCAGAGTGCAGCTATCTTTGCTGAGCACTGATCAAATTCCTGACCCATACATAGCATTTATAAGCAGGAAAAAAAATGGTTTCTGTTTCCAGCTGGCAAGTCTTGTGGTACTTTATTATGCCAAAACAGTAACTGGAACACTATATACCCAAAACAATTTCAAATACCCCCTGGAGCACCTCATACAACTGTGAGAGATTTCTCGTTCCTCCAGATTATTCTAACATGTTGCCTTTATTTCTTCCACGGTACTTATTTTGTATTTTGTATTTCTACTACTTATGTATATTTTTCATTTCTCACTGGAAGATAAAACTCGATAAGAAAAAGGTTTTTTAACTTTGAATACCATAATACCTACCACCGTATTCAACATATGATAAATACTCATAAATATTGCCTGGCCAAATGAGTAAACTAATGAAGATTAGTTGAACAACAGTATTATTTCTGTGGGGGAAAAGAAATAAACAGCATATAGAAAAAGAAGGACTAAAATAGTTATCAAAAAACATACACTTAAGTTTTCTTTCAGAAATGTGATGGAAGAGCCGGGCGCGGTGGCACAAGCCTGTAATCCCAGCACTTAGGGAGGCTGAGACAGGAGAATAGCAAGTTCAAAGCCAGCCTCAACAATGGCGAGGTGCTAAGCAACTCAGTGAGACCCTGTCTCTACATAAAACACAATATAGGGCTGGGGATGTGGCTCAGTGGTCGAGTGTCCCTGAGTTCAATCCCCTGGTACCCAAAAAAAAAGAAAAAGAAAAAAAGAAATGTGATGGAAAAGACATAATAGATCAATACATTGCCTATTTCAAATTTTCAAAGAAAATTAATTTTAAAAAAACCCAAGACTGGACAATGTTTACTTCCTAAGAAAAGACAATAGTCTCTATTACATAATGAATTTGAATATTTTAAAGAAAAACATAAGATTCTAACAATAAATGTGAGATAAATTCACATAAGAGAAAATGCATATATATAAATACCAGATGGGGAAAATAGCAATGACATGTTAGCATAGTGGAACTACAATCCTATATGGTTGAAAACATCATTAAAACATTCATGAATCATCATATATTGCAGCAAGACCCTTTGATAACAGAACTATAAACTAGAGGAAACATTTATTTACATATAGTAAAACTTACATTTAAGTGTCCCATTCTACAAGTTTTGACAAAGGCATAAGAGTTATAAAAGCACCCCCACGTGAGGCTATCAAATAGTCCCATCATCCTGTGATATTCCATTTACAAGATATTTTGCAAAGAGCACAACAATAGGGGTGGAAAAAAATCAGTGATTCCTGGGGATGACAGGTGGAGGAAAGGTCTGACTGCAGTGGGTAGCACAAAGGACTGCAGAGGTGACAGAACTGTTCCACACTTTGTTTTCAATAGTGGTTATGTGAATTTGTACATTTTAAAATTCAAGTACACCAAAGAAAAGTGACTTTTAAATCAAGTAATCAATTTGTTTTTTACAAACTAATTTAAAAAATGAGCTAAACTTTCAAAGAGATCTACAAGGAAATTAGAAAGCACAACCAAGCTAGATTTCTCTTTCTTCCTTTTTTATTTCCTTATATACCAGTTTCCTTAGCATGATTTTGATGATGTTTTCATGCTCAGTAAAGAAAACATATGGCAGAAGACAAGATTAAAGCACTTGCTGAGAGCATAACAATCCCAGGAATTCTCAACTGAGTTTCCCCAGGGCCAGTGAGTACTATGCCCCAGGTCAGAGGCACTCTAAATCTAAACCTCAAACTGGGCTTCACTACATTCTACACACATGCCAGGGGTTAGGATTGCTTAAAGAAAACCACAGCTCCCTAGTAAACTGAATTGTTCATACTAAGAAGTAAGTAGCTGAGAATTAAGAAGCTAAAAAGCTTGGTGTACAGTTCAACCCAGTAACCAAGAAACACAATCACCAAACACAGAGTGAAGTTATTCAAGAAGACTGTAGAAAAG
>CM053411.1:25391005-25420299 GCA_028644305.1 Xerus rutilus | reverse complement strand
CACATAGGAGCGGGGAGGTTAAAAGGATAACAATTGTGAAGAAAGGGAAAAAAAGACAAGGAAGATAACTTATCTTTCTAGTCCATTCGACAGCAAGTTATGGCAGAGAGCAGCTAGCTGTTAACCAAACCTATTTCATCCTCTTCCTGGTCACAGAGTATATTTGTAAACCTCCCGTGCAGGGTTTGAGCTCTGGATAATGTAACATTGGAAGAAGTGATATGTGATATGTATCCGGGTTTTAGTTAGCTTTTGTGTCTCTGTGACCAAAAAGAATAACTTAAAGAAGGGAAAATTTATTCGGGACTCACAGTTTTAGAGGTTTAAATGGTTGACTCCATTGCTCTGGGCCCAAGTTCAGGCAGCACACCATGGGGAAAGGGGCCAGCACGGGGAAAGTTGCTCAGCTGATGGTGGGGGTCAGGAAGCAGAGAAATGGAAAGGGGGAAGAGGCAACAGGAAGATGAACATTTCCAGGACATGGCCCCAGTGACCCAACTCCTCCAGCCATCCACCTACAATTGCCACAAACTAGGATGTACTGATTAGGTTACAGCTCTCATAATCTGATCATTTTACCTCTGAATATTCCTGCATTAACTGGCACTTTTAGGGACATCTTATATCCAAACCATAATAGTCCATTAAAAAATCTTATCATATTTTTTACTCTATTTCTTCTGTTATGCCCTTGGAAGCTATAGGTTGAAGTGGTAGAACCATAACTTAAAAGTCTTGGATTCCTTAATAATCACTTGAGAGGAGAGCTACCCCACCAGGAATATCCATTTTGGCCTTTACATAAGAAAAAAAAAAAACTTATTATGAGATTTTGGAGTTTAACTATTACAGTAATTAGCATTATTTAACAAGTTTGGAAACTGGTGTTGGAAGCATAGTATTACCAAAACAACAGCAACCAAAATAAAACTAGAATAAACAGTATTGGCTTCAGTGATCAGGCAGTAGGTATCAAGAATATTTTTAACAAGACAGCAGGCTGGACAGCCATATAATCCTGTAGGAAAACAACTGGTAAAACTAGAACCATAGTAAGTAGAAAGCATAGCAAATGCCAACTGGGCCTGTAGTACTATGAGTGAATAAAAAGTCAGAGTTACAGTGTACATTGGCATTTACTTTCTGCTTTAATAAGGTATTACATAAAAAAGATAAACTATAAAATAATTCATTAATTTGCAGACTGAAATTATAGGAAATAGAAGTCGTCTATAACTTGGGCCTCAGAGATTTAGAAAGCTCAACACATATGAATTCTAAACAGTAAGTGAAAAGAATAAGGATTGAACAATAAAACCCCAGGAAGACTTCTAGCTGAACAAAGTGACTCAATTCTGAGGCACAGATCAGAGTCAAATATGGTCCTCCCATCCACTGTTTCATATAGCCTCAAAGCAAGACCATTCAACCAAGATTAGGCAAGCACTGTGCTTCCCCACCTTCACTAATTCTCCAAACAGGGCAAAAGAAAAACAAAACCATTCTAGAAAACTTTATTTAGGAAACAATATTGAGTATGGTGTTCACATAGAACCCATTGGAAAGAATCAGATCAGAAGCCTACTAAGTTTCAAGGGAAGTACAATGCCCCAAACACACAAATCTGGACTAAATAAACTTTTGACCATTCACAGCCTTAAAACAACCCTCAGACCCCTAACTTGCAGGAGCAGAAAACAAGCAGTGTAAGATAAATATAGATGTAACTATAGATACAGATACAAATAGAGAAAGAAAGAAATATGCCTTCTAATGAATGTATATTCCCCAGAATTCACTTCAGAAGTTGGGGGGGAGGGGGGGGACTAGTGCACAGCGAGAAGCCCAGCAGAACAATGGACCAGGAGTTCCTTCTAAACAATCAAGGTCTAAGCACAGAACTGCCCCTACAACAATGCTGAGGGATTTCCTAATGCCTACCCAAGAGGATTGCATGATTTGCTATGGAGCAGAGAACAGCTTGTCTCCTATTCTTTCCTTTTCTAAATGGAAGTTTTGCTTGTAGTTATTTTATTCTAGCTTTTTCATTGTGTATTGGGGACAAGAGGAGACACAGGTGCAGATGACTTGCAATTTTAGTTGACTAGTCATCAGCCCATGAAGAGCCACATATGGACCTAACAGAGAGGGTTGAGCATCCCTGAAAGATATTAGACTTTGAGATGGATGTTGTAACTAGGTGGGCCATTGAATTCTCTCCCTTAGGAAAGGGGTGGGTGTATTCTACAGTTATACATAGGACAGAAGGTGATGAGACTAACTACTATTCAATGGAAAGAGTCTAAATTCCTAAATCACAATTGTGAGGGGAAAAATCACAAATCAGAAACACCATCTAGGGCTTTATATAGGTGAGAAATAAACCACTTCTTTTCCAATATCCATGAATTAAAATATATATATTAAACATTCACTATGTGTGAAGTATATGGTAACTCCTCTCATATCATCTTTACTTTCTAGGTACTACAGAAGATTTAAAAATATGTAAGGGCTGGGGTTATGGCGCAGTGGTAGCGTGCTCACCTAGCACACATGAAGCACTGGGTTCGATCCTCAGCACCACATAAAAATAAAATAAAGATATTCTGTCCACCTACAACTAAAAATAAATAAATATTTTTTAAAAATATGCAAGATGTCTTTATTCAAGAAATGTGTGTACATATACATATATATACACACACATACATTTGTGTGTATAGGTCATATCATAGGTTAATAATTCACACAAAAAGAGCTATTCTTGAGATTAAAATTTTTATGGGGGGAATAAAGACCTAACAAAAGATCTGAATTCACAAAAGATTTCTCCAGAATTTCTTTATATGACAAAAATGTAGCAAACAGCCAATCATTTACACAGACTGAGTACCATAGTATATAAATTCATTTCAACCTGACCTGAATTCTGCTAGAGGATTCAATCTTTTTTTTTTAATATTTTTTTCATTGTAGATGGACACAATATCTTTATTTTATTTATTTATTTTTATGTGGTGCTGAGGATCAAACCCAGTGCCTCACACATATGAGGCAAGCCGTCTACCACTGAGCTACAATCCCAGCCCCATAGAGGATCCAATCTTTATAAGTTATTTGTCTGAACTTCAGCAACTCTCTTAATCTTCCCTGAGCATTCATTTCTTCAAATAATTAAAGAATGAGACCAGCTAACCTCATATTAAACAAAGGAATAGTGTTCTTAATGGATTCTTTCATCAAAAGGAAGTAAGTTAATTTCTCACGCAGAGGCCTAAGAAAAACATCCTTTAAAAAGACGATTTCCACAGAGGCTTTGTACTACACTCACCTATTTTGAAAGTTTGGCAAAAATCAGTAAACCATAGTTGTTAAAGACTTGTATGAGATGTCTTTATTCCTATACTCAGCAATGCAAAGTTATATTTTCAATGATCAATTTCTGTTTGATCACTATAAAAAATCATATAATTATTTCTATCAGGCTTATCGTTGACTAGTTTTAAATTCTATCAAGTGTAATGCTAACAAAATTTTTTAAAAGGAAGAAAAATATCTGCATTGCTTTAGTAAAGGGTAATTAGCAAATCTCTTGATCCAAATATAATCTATTCCCTCATTCCCCACAGAATGATAAGAAATACAAATGACTTATTCAAAAACACTGTTGTTTATAAAACAAAAAACACTTTCCATAAACAACTAAATCTTCTATTTATTGTTGTAGGCTACATCATCAGGTATGCTGAGAAGTTTTAATAAAATCAATGTGACTTAAATTTCAAAGAGTAAGTACTACTGCAAGTCATTACTATTCTTTTATTCATAATGACAAAAGAAATCCAGATGTTCTTTGTGGCTTTAGTGACTTAGAGATAAAGATTTTTTAAGAAAAAAAATTTAAATATTTCTAACACATTTGTAAAAATTGTCAGCTGTAAATAAATTCCTTTCTGTGATCATAATTCACATTTCCCAATACAAAAATGATAGCTGTTAATATCACAAATACCCATGTAAGCTGAGCATGGTGGCACATGCCTGTAATCCCAGCACTTTAGGAGGCTAAGACAGAAGAATCACGAGTTCAATGCCAGCCTCAGCAACGATGAGGCGCTAAGTAAGCAACTCAGTGAGACCTTGTCTCTAAATAAAACACAAAATAGGACTGGGGATATGGCTCAGTGGTCAAGTGGATTGAACCCGAGTTCAATCCCTGGCACCATTAAAAAAAAAAAAAAAAAAAGAAATACCCATGTAAAACATGACATATTGCTTATAGATAATCAGCCAAAGACACAAGCAACACGATTTAGGTCATTAATGATAAGAAAAACTTTAAAGTACTGTGAGCTTCAAATCATACCCAAAACCAAGGGAAGTATTTTTTAATTAATTTTCTTCAATTCTCCAATATAAACCATCATAACCAATCAGTATTTACCAGACATCCACAGAGCAAAACCATGTAATAGTCAATAATTCATTGCTCTGTTAAGACAATAAGAAATATTTTTAATCATGTGTTCCCAAAAAGACAAAAGTCTTCCCTAAAATTATAAGAAAGAGGATACTTGGCAAGGAGAAATCTGTGTTTAACTAAATACTTGTAAAGTCATTGGCCAACCTATCACAAACCCAAGACCTACTTGCTTCATGGCAGTCTCTCCAATTTTGTCTGAATGTTTGCGGATGCTCTCCAGAAAGTCTTTGAGATCAGACATAGAAACATCCTTTATTTCTTCTCGAAGCTTGGGAATGTTATCCACCATCACCTTGCAGAATCGATAGTGGCTTACTTGAGGCAGATAGGTATGTTCTAGATGTTCCAGAGTTTTCAGTGCAGGATAATGCCTACAAAAGGAATTTATCACCTTTAGCTGAACTTTTAGTCTTCTTTAGGGTCGCAGACATATTCCTCAGTAAAAAATTTTAGCCTGAATTAGTTTTCACTATAAATTAAGATAAATACAATTTTAACTAAAATATCAATGAAAAAAATCTCATTAAAAAAATACATGCTTTAAAAGACTAGAAAAGTATGATCAAAAAAGATTTTATCCAAAGAATGTGTAAAACTTAGAATATCTAATAAGGAAATTACTTACATAAAGATTAAAATAATTTTTAAAAGATCATCTCAATGACCCAAAAAAAAAAATCATCCTGTAAAATGAAGTACTAAAAGCTAGACTTCCTACTATGGCAGAGTAAAGAAACTGGCAAATCTTCTACCCAAGCAAAAACAAATATACACCAGACAAAACTACCCAAAACAACCATTTCAGAGCTCTGGAAACTGACCAAAGGAGAACAACAAATCCAGAAATGTTTATTCATGAGAACTGCTCAACAATGGGACTCTTGTAGTGTTCCTGCCTGGGGCTACTTCCATCACTCACCTACCACCACCAAAAACCACCAATTACCCTTCTCCTGGTCATTGGTCATAGCTAGTCATGAAAACTTGGCAATAGAGGAGGACATGATTTGGAGCAGAGGGTGAAAACCCCATATTTGAAGTAGAAAACTCAATAAAAAATTTTTAAATTAAAATATGAATAAGGAAAATCTCCAGCTTTACTTGTCTAAAGTTGCAGTCTGGGCTGGGGCAAAGAGCTGACTGAAGGAAGAAATTTAACAGGAAGCTCATAGAAAGAACAATATTCAGAGAGAAGCTCTGCATGACTCTAGCTGTCTGCGCACACATGCAAGAGACATCTAAGAGGGTCTAAGCACTTCACATGTGCCTGGCAGAGTAGGAGGCTATAGGTACATACATAGAAATCTAAGAAAGACTGGCAGAAAGTAAAAACTCAGGCACACTTGGAACCTACCGGCATTTTTTTAAATATCTTTATTTCATTTATTTATTTTTATGTGGTGCTGAGGATCAAACCCAGTGACTCACACATACAAGGCAAGTGCTCTACCACTGAGCTACAGCCCCAGCCCCTGAATTTTTGTTAATTTTTTTATTGCTATAATTATACATAATTGTGGGATTCATTATGCCACTTTCATACATGCACATAACATATTTGATCACTTTCACCCCCCAGTACCTTCCTTTGCCCTCCCCTTCACCTCTCTCCCCCTAATCATTGGCTCTACTCTACTCATCTCCCTTCTATTATGATGACTATTATTTCAATTAGGACATTATAATTATATATATTATATGGGATTAATTGTGGTATATTCATGTGGTATATTCATACATGGATATAGTATAATTTGGTAGATTTCATTTACGTCCCCCCTCATGCCCTCCCCTATCCCCTTCCTACCCCTGAATTATTTTTTTTTTTTTTTTGTAAATTAATTTTATTTTTATTTTTATTTTTTTTTTTTGCCATTTTTTTTTTATTTAAATGCATTTCAAGTCATAGTACATACCCAGATCTCTGTTTTTCCATTTCTCTGATTGCAAACCAAATAAAGTCATCCCATTAGAGTCTTCATAGATGTGCCAGGGCCTACCCCTGAATTATTAACTCACTCCCTAACCCACATACAAATCTATTAGCAAAGAGTGGAAACCAGCTTAAGTTTGAGTCTGGTCTCTGACCAGTAATTAGCTGATGAATATCCTTTAAAAATAAAAGTGAAATGAAATACATTTTCAGATAACATATAGATAATGCCTTGCTAGCCAACTTGCCTTCCAAGAAACAGTAAAAGAAGCTTAAAAAGAAGTGACAACAGTGGCTTGAATTCACAGACGACAATGAAGAGCATAGCAAATAATAAATGCATACTGATTATAAACTATTAAATATACATATTTTAGTTAGGTGTGGTGACACTCACCTGTAATTCCAGCAACTCAGAAGACTGAGTCAGGAGGATTGAAAGTTCGAAGCCAGTCTCAGCAATTTAGCGAGGCCCTAGACAACTTAATGTGATCTACTAAAAAACAGGGCTGGGAATGTAGCTCAGCTATAAAGGGCCCCTGGGTTCAATCCTCAGCTCAATCCACACACACATACATACACACACACGCACATATACATACATATGTATATATGTGTATATTATGTATGCATGAATGTATGTATATAATATGTCTGTAATATATACACCTACATATACTTTTTTCTCTTTTCTTAATTTCTTTAGAAGATAAGATATTTTAAAGTAATGTAATACTGTATTGTTTGGCTTATAAAATATACAGATGTCATAAGTGAACACCATAGTATAAAAGATGAGTTGGGGAAAAGGAGCTAGGTTGAATCAAAACTATTACAATATATATCAAATTTGTAATGTTATAAAATAAACTACAGTAAGTTAAGAGGCATATCATAATCCATAGAGTAACTCCTAAGAAAATAACTCACAAAATACATTAAAAATAATCAAAAGAATTAATACATTAATAAATATGTAACACAAAATAAGGCCTTTTACTAAGGAAAGGGGAAAAATCAAAAAGACATGAAATAATATAGAAAACAAAAAGCAAAATCAACTATCTCAACAATTATTAAATGTGAATGGACCAGATACTCGAGTTAAAAAGCTAACACTGCCAGATGGGATATATTTAAAAGCATAATCTAACTATATATTCTGTCTGCAAGAAATATAATTTAGATTCAAAAGCACAAACAGACTGAGAGTAAAAGATGGAAGATGATATACTACACAAAAATACCCATTAAAAAGCTAGAATGGCTATGTTAGTATGAGATACAAAGGATTTTAAGACCACAAATATTGCTAGCAACCCACAGAAACATTTGATATTAACAAAAAGTATAATATTTATCTTATTGGTAGGAAAACTTTGATAAGCATAGAGGATAAATAAAGATAAGATTGAAAAAACTGATGAAGTAAGAACAAAGTACGTCATGCATAAAAAGAACATAAGTATTTTTTTGGAGGGGTGGGTACTAGGGATTGAACTCAGGGACTCTTGACTTGTATTTTATTTAAACACTTTTATTTTACTTAGAGACAGGATCTCACTGAATTGCTTAGTGCTTCGCCACAGCTGAGGCTGGCTTTGAACTTGCAATCCTCCTGCCTCAGCCTCCTGAGCCACTGGGATTACATGAACATAATAATTTTAAAAGGCAAATAAAGTGGTAAAGATTATTTATAACGCATACATAAAAGATTAATAACCTTGAGTTGTTGTTTTTTTGAAAAGACTACAATTGGCTGGGGCTGTAGCTCAGTGGCAGATCATGTGCTTATCAAGCACAAGGCCCTGTTGATCCCCGGTACCACAAAAATAAATAATCGAATAGAAATAAACAAAAAAAATTCATAGACAAAATGGGGAGATCAACATGTAAAAACAAAAGTTGAACAGATACGTGAAAAAATGCAAATCAGAATTTTATCACTCAAACTACCAAAGATTCCTTAAAAGATAATGTCTGTTATTATCAGTATTGTAATAAACAGGAATGCACAGCCTTCTGGTGAACAAGTTTTCAATGAAGAGTGTTAGCAGAAACAACTATTTTAAACATGGCATGTCCATGTATTAAAGAAATAGTAAAAAGTCTATAATACTGTTAAAGAAAATTATCTCAAAAAATAAATCTACTACTTATCAGCCTTTGGGCTAAGATCAAGTACAGTATTTGTTTTTATCAGTGTCATAACTGATATGTTCTCTGTCTATGGACAATGTATCAAATGAAATTTCTGGAGCATGGAGATGGAATGGGAGCCTGTTCCATGCACTCCATCAAACTGGTATTACAATACCTCCAGGAATGGTGCAACAATTTAAAAAAAAAATGATCTTACAAGTATAATCATGACATTTTAAAAACTATAACTGTGTGTACATGTATCATTTATCAATATATCACTGATTACACAAACACATACAAATAATACAGATAAATGACTAGAAAAATACATGCAAAAATATTAACCTTAACTTTTTCTTTGTACAACAATATTAAGAGTGATAATGTGCTTCTTCATGCTTTTAATTTCCTAATTTCCACATTTCCCATGATATATGTAGTATAGGAAAAATTCAATTCCATTCCTATAAATTAAAAAGACATATAACTCAACTTTGGAGTTAAAGAATGATTTCTGCAACTGACATTTAGGCTCTTTTTGCTCCAAAGCACTCAATACCATAAACACAAAAGACTAGAGACTGGTTTGTTTAATTTCTTTTATGTCTTCTCTCACGTGTTCAAAGAACCAAAATCTTAGCTCAAATAAATGGACAGAAGAAAAGTTTTCCTCCTAAAGTTAGAAATAAAAGCACTAGTATGATTAAATATAAAACAGTTCCTTTTATTAAAATTTTACAGACAAAAAACAGTACAAGTCACATGGTTTAGTGTAAACAGAATGGTGTTTATACTATAATTAGGTATGAAGAGTTATGTGTAATAAAACTCAGCTCCTCTGGAGAAGAAACTTTAGAATGGATAGAAATTAAGCCAAAAAGATAAACACACTTTGGGGTTTTGTTATATTTTGGAACACTGTTTATAGAATGAGAAAAATCTAACAATGTTGCCTGCAGACACAAGGCACATTCACTGATGAGACACATGGCTCATGCTGAAAACATCTGGTCTGTCAAATAGCTCCACATTTTTCAAGGCTAATTAGTATAAAACCCAGTGATTCCTTGCAACAAAGAATGTTACCTTGCTCCCCCATTATCCCTTCCCCAGCATACCCACATTCCAACAATAACTGATCAAGTAGATCATTCAAATTTCGTGTGTATTTCAATATCAATGGCAGATAATCAATGACAGCCAATTAAGCACCTGTATAACAGGCACCAAAAGGAAAAAAAAAAAATCTATTTCAGTGGTCATGGAAACCCCATGCTAGATTTTGAATCTACTTTTTTTTAAATATTTTTCTGAGTTGTAGATGGGCACAATATCTTTATATTTACTTATTCTTATGTGGTGCTTGGGATTGAACTCTGTGCCTCACACATGCCTCACGCAAGCACTCTACCACTGAGCTACAACCCCAGCCCTTGACTATACTTTTGACAACCTCCAAACATTAAAACTGAATCAAAAGCCAAATTCCTAAGTTTTATTTGCATGTGTGTTTAATCTCTTCTTCCCTCTTGCAGATTCCCTAATAGAGACATCAGCATAAAGGAAGTATAAATCAGATAATAAAAAGGAAGAAGGCAGAAGAAAACTTCTAAATAATACTGTAAGTAGGATAAATAAGATCCAAATAACCTAGACATAGTCAAATGCCATCATGACTAGAGGAATATTGATTCTAGGTATATAAAATTTTGGTACTTTCTTACCACAGTAGAACTCCTTCACAATGATGGTTTTTAAAATCCTAGTGAGTGGCCTTGAAAGCAAATCACAACTACAAGAATTTTTTTTAATCTAGAATATGATTAACCTATGAAATAGTTTACCATAGGAAAATATTAGTTCTTTTCCTAATCGAAGAGTATCATTCACAAAAGATTAATTCCTTCTATATGCTAAAGATAGGCAGTCAGATATCTTTCCTTGGGGAGCATAAAACCCAGTAGTACAATCAGTATTTATAGTTTAAAAACAAAACAAAAAATTAGGCTTCCAGCCATAAAGGCATAACAAGGAACAGACATGACCTCCCACTTTATAAACAAGTAAAGTACTGGCTAAAGCATATAAAACAACTGTTTTCAGTCATTTGGCTTCAGGCAACACAGAATTATAATACCCAAAAAAAAGGGAAATCAAGGTAAGTTTTAGAGAGTTATTTTTGGGGTTGTTTGTTTTTGTAGCTGTTGTTGTTTATTTGGAGGAGGTTAGTGCTAAGGACAGAACCCAGGGTCTCCCAACATAGTAGGCAAGTGCTCTACCACTGAGCTACATCCCCTAGTACCTACAATGTGAATTGAATAATCTCCGAGCTATCGACTTGAAGGTAATTTCTAAATCATGAAAAGAGTCAGAGAAAACCAAACAGCCCAGCCCACCAGATTTGTTGACTTACAGAGTCAGTGATAATAATTCAGGAAGACGAAAGCAGTTTAAAGGGAGAAATGGAAGGAAAAAAAATACAGCAAAAATCTACAAAGGGATTCCCTTGAGTCTTTGCCAGTCGTGGGAAAAGTGAAATTCTACATGGATAGACAAAAACAAGGAAAGGGGTGGGGGAAGAGGGAAGAGAAGAGGAGATACTGACAAGGAGTATAAGACAAAGACTTCAAGAAGCTCAGACAAACAGGGAAACATCTTAACTCTGGTTAAGATGCTTTTGGTTCTCTGAAGAACCGAATGAAGAATTCTGGGGGACTGCTCAGTTATTCAGAGTAGATTATACAGGAATGATGTCTTATTTACTAAAGCTGACTCACTCTGGAATGAGATGGTTGATTGAGATCGTCATCACTACCCTTGGGTGCATGTATGAAGACACAATTGGTGTGACTTTATCTGGTTTGCAACCAGAGAAATGGAAAAACTGAGCTCTATATATGTACTATGACTTGAAATGCAATTAAATAAACTAATTAAAAAAAATTTTTTTAAATGGGGGCCTGAAGGGATCAAGGTGATCTACAAATGACTTAACTATTTGCAAAATAAATCCAACACTAAAGAGAAAACAGTTCCCCAAAATCCAGACACTCATCAACATAACATCATGATGTTCATTAGTCACTCAAAAATTACTACACATAACTGACCTATAACCCATAATAACAAAATCAGTCTCCACAAGGAGATTCAAAAAAGCCAGAAGTGGCAGAACTTGGAAAGAAGCATTAAAAACAGCTATTAGAACTACTTAAATGTATTTAAAGAAAGACACAAATATGATGACAAGAATATAATATTTTTTAAAAAATAACCTTCTAGGGGCTAGGGTTGTGGCTCAGTGGTAGAGCACTTGCCTGGCATGTATGAGGCACTGGGTTCGATCCTTAGCACCTTGTAAAAATAAAATAAAGGTATTGTGTCCACCTACAACCAAAAAATATTTTTAAAAAAATACACCTTCTTAAACATGATTGGCACATAAAAATACAGCAATAAAATTTACTGTAAATAGGCAGCAGACAGGGTGGAAGGTCTTCAAGTCATTTTTGTGATTTTATCCATCTGTCCAATACAGATATAATCGAAGTTCCAGAATGATGACAGAAAAAGGACGCCAAAAAATGTTTTGAAAACAACATCTGAGCTGGGCACAGTGGCACACACCTATAATGCCATCAACTTAGGAGGCTGAAGCAGGAGGACCACAATTTCAAAGCTAACCTCAGCAACTTTGCAAGGCCCTAAGCAACTTAGCAAGACCCTGTGTCAAAACAGAAAATGAAAATAGCTAGGGATGTGAATCAGTGGTAACGTATTCCTGGGTTCATTTCTAGTACCCTAAAGAGAGAGAGGGAAAGAAGAAAAGTAACATCTGGACATTTTCCAGATTTTATGAAAACTATAAACACACAAATCCAAAAAGCTAAACAAACCACAAGTGGGATAAATATATACATGTAAGCATACAAACACATATTTATACCAAGAATTGCTAAAAACAAATTAAAAAGACAAAAGCTTTAAAACAGCTGGAGAAAAGGCATATTACATACAGAGAGAAAAGTAATATAGTCATATACCTTTCTTCAGAAACTACACAAGCAAGAAGACAATGAAATGATTTCTTATCAACTAATGAAGGTATAAACCTAGAATTCCATACCCATCAAAACTTTTCTTCAAAAAAGGTGATCAAGAAGATAGAAAATAGCAACTATTGGCTGGGATATGCAGAAATTAGAATCCTTGTATGGTTGCTGTTAGGAAGATAAAAATATGCAGCTGCTTTGCAAGACAGTCCTGTAGTTCTGCACTTCCATTCACAGGTAGAGTATATCAAGAGAATTAAAGGCATATACCCACATTAAAACTTACATTTACCATAGCATTATTCATAATAGCTAAAAAGCAAAAATAATCCAAATGTACAATAAACAAAATGTAGTATATCCATACAATGAAATAATATTCAGCCATAAAAAGGAGTAAAATCGTTAAAGATGGTGGAATATGATGGACATCATAGCCCTAGCTTTATGTATGACTGCATGTATGTTGTGATTCTACATCACATACAACCAAAGAAATGAAAAGTTTTGCTCCTTCTGTGTACAATGAATCAAAATGCACGCTATCATGTTTACCTAAGTAGAATAAATAAATAGATAAATAAAATTTTAAGCAATAAAAATAAAAATCTTGCCTGTGTTAAAAAAAAAAGGTGTAAAGTCATAATCCATGCCACACATGGCTGAATCTTGAAAACATTGCTAAGAGAAAGAAGTCATACACAAAGGCAACATATTGTATGATTCCATTTATATAAGATGTTCAGAAAAGGCAAATCTCCAGAGACAGAAAGTAGATTTGTGGTTCCCTGGATTCAGGGGAAAGAGGAATGAAGATAGTTTTCTTTTAGGGGTGACTACAATGTTTTAGAATTGTGTAATGATGTTGGTGACATAACCTTGTGCAGTTCTAAAAATACTGAAATGTACACTTTAAAATGATAAAATAACTCAATTTTTAAAAAATTTTTTTAGTTGTAGTTGGACACAATACCTTTATTTCATTTATTTATTTTTATGTGGTGCTGAGGATTGAACCCAGTGCCTCGCACATGCCAGGCAAGCGCTCTACCACTGAGCCACAACCCCCACCCCTGAAATAACTCAATTTTTAAAATGATGGTGAAACTTCTGCTTCATAGTCAAGACAGAATGAGAGGCCATTGATATGGACAACTAACTTGTCTGTTTTCTTCTTTTTCCATGACCATATCTACTGCCTCATCTTGAAGATGAAAACCTACAAAATAAATGTTTTATGATTTATCTAGAAATAATACAGAAAATACTGTTGTTATTTTGGGTGAAGAAAATCAATTTTGTATAGTTTATTTCAATCTAAATAAAATGTAAATTTTGGTTTTTAAAAAAGATGGTGAAATAAAACTTTTTTAGAAATACTGTATGCTGAGAGAATTCATAACCAACAGACTGATCCAACAAAAAATGTTAAAGCACAATGCCTTCCCTTTAAATAGCATTTCCCTTTAAATGGAAGTATACTGTTATAAGAATCTTGCATTGTACATGATGTGACATGACATTATTTAAAGATCCACCAAAAGTTTATTGTAAAGTTAGAAGCAGTTGTTAAAAAGATAAAGAGGTACACATAATAATAAGGCATTAATGTAGATAAAACGGAATCCTAAAATACAGTCAGTTGATTTAGAAGAAAGCAAGAATAGAGAGAAATAACAAAGAACAGATAGGACAAACTGAAAATAAATTAGAAGCCAGGTGCAATGGCACACACCTGTAATCCCAGCAGCTAAGACAGGAGGATCACAAGTTCAAGATCAGCCTCAGCAACTTACCAAGGTCTAAGCAACTTAGTGAGGATCTTGTCTCAAAATTAAAAAAAAAAAAAAAAAAAAGGTGGGGGTTGGGGATGTAGCTCAATGGTAAAGCACCCCTGAGTTAAGCCTCCAGTACACAAAAAAGAAAAAATTAGAAGATAGATTTAACTCATACACCGATGATTGTACTAATATAAAAGACCTAAACAATTCAGTTAAAAAACAAAAATTGACACATAACACCTTTTTTAAAAAGCAAAATAGCCCTATAAAATAAAAGGCCTATAATCCTTAAAGATCACAAAAATCAAGGAAAGACTGAAGACAATTACAGACTCAAGAAGACTAAAGAAACATGACAACTAAATACAGCACAAAATTGAACTGAATTCTTTGGCTATAAAGAACAATGAAGTGGGCGCACTGGTGCACGCCTGTAATCCCAGCACGGGAGGCTGAGACAGGAGAATCCCAAGTTCAAAGCCAGCCTCAGCAATGGCGAGGCACTAAGCAACTCAGTGAGACCCTGTCTCTACATAAAACACAAAATAGGGCTGGGGATGTGACTCAGTGGTCAAGTGCCCCTGAGTTCAATCCTCGGTACTTAAAAAAAAAAAAAAAAACAATGACTAAGACAATTGGCAAAACCTGAATTGGGTAATTAGGTATAAGAATTAGATGTCAGTAATATATCGATGTTAATTCACATTTTCTGTCACATTGTGGTTGCACAGAAGAATGTTATCTATTTGTAGAAAATCAGACTAAAGTAACGTGACTACATGGTGTTAACCTCTTTGAGCTGGTGTGGGAAAGAGAGTTATTTATATTTAACTTGAAAATACTTTAAAATAAATTTTATTTAATATTCACAAAATAAATTTGACTATATCTAAAACTTAAAACTTCTACACAACAAAAAATAGTAAATATACAAAGTTAATAGATAAGCCATGCATTGGAAGACAGTGTTCATAGAAAATAACAGAAAAAGACATCCAAAGTATGAGATTCTATGAATGAAGAAAACAAAAAAACCAACCACCTATAAAAATATGCAAAGCATATAAAAGAAAGCCTCTTCAATATCTAAAAACCACTCTCACTAGCAATATAATCAAAGAAATGAAAAATCATAAGTGATCTATCATTTCATAATCATCAGAATGGCAAGACAAAAAGTCTGACAATAGACACACTACCAACAAATGAAGTAACAGAACCTCCCATAAAATGCCTGTGGTAGTGTAAATGGGTAAATCACCGTGGAGATGATGTCTAATAAGACTGAAGAGCACATATCCTTCTTTGATCCAGCTGATCACCTTTTGGATATAAATGCTATGCCAGCTGAACTGGCATCACCTGGGAGCTTGGTAAAAAATGCAAAATCTCAAGAACAACCCCAGGCCTATTCAATCAGATCTACATTTTAGCAAATCCCCTCATGATCCATATGCATAACAATATTTGAAGAATACCACTTTCATGAAATTTTAAATGTGAATCCATAGAGATATGAACAAGAATATTTATTGCACCATTGTCTGCCATAGCAAACAGCTGGAAACACACCAAATGTCCCTCAACATTAGTCAGGATATTTATCCTACAGTAACAACCCCAAAAATCTCAGTGATTTAAAACAACAGTTTAAAACTTACTCATGTTATACATTCATAATAGGTTGGCAGGAAAGCTCACTGAAGGTACTTAAAGACTCAACCACCATCTTTAAAAGTTGCCATTTGTTTTGACCAAGGAAAAATAAGAGAACTCTGGAAGGACCTGCACTGGAAATTAAATACTAAACTCAAAGTGTATGCTCACATATGATCAGCCAGAAAGAAAAACATGGCCTGACCTACACAAAGGAAGCCATAAAAAATAATCTTATCTGGTACCAAAAGAAGGTTGAGCTAAAAATATTGGTGAACAATGCTTAAGACAACCACTGGAATTGGGAAGAAAAATGTGATGCATTCATATAACATAAATTCATATAGTGATTAAAATAAGCATACTAGATCTATATACTTAAAGAAAATAAGCTCTCTATTGGTGTCTAAGCCAAGGGTAGATATTTTTGTCTGTTTTGTTCACAACTGTATCTATTCCCAAAACCAAGAGTAATGCCTAGCACATATAGGTACTCAATTCATTTTAGTTGAGTAAAAGAATGGATCCCAAAAAACAAGTACAGCAAATCATCTATATAAATGTTTTTGAGCACAAAAATAATATATAGTTTATAGATATTTAAAACATGGACTAAGAAACACAAAATTTACGGTACCTCAGGTACGAAATGAGACCAAGGAAGGGGACAAAATTTTTGTTGTTTTTGAATATATATATATATATATATACGTATATATATATATACACCTCTGTGTGTTTGCATGTATGTGTGTATACACATATATATTATGCTACATATAGTTATATACATTATATGTATGAATCAAAACTAGAAAATTAACATCTCTTAATTAGAAGAATTCCACCCATATTTTTTTTATTCTCTGCAATTTTAGACCTTTACTGAAAGGTTGTTATGATTTAGATGTGGTGTCCTCCAAAAGCACACGTGTGAGACAATGCAAGAAAGTATGGAGGAAAAAATGATTGAGTTATAGCCTTAACCTAATCAGTGAATTAATCCCTGATGAGATTAACTGAGTGGTAGCTGGAGACAGGTGAGGTATGGCTGGGAGAAGTGGTTCACTGAGTGTGTAGCTATGGGGTATATATTTTGTATCTCGAGAGCATAGTCTCTGCTTTCTGATAACCATGTAAGCTGCTGCCCTCTGCCACACTTCCATCATGATGTTCAGCCTCACCTTGAACCCTTAGGAATGAAGCCTGCTGTCAATGGATTGAGACCTCTGAAACTATGAACCCCTAAATAAACTTTTCCTCCTCTGCAATTGCTCTGGTCAGGTATTTTAGTCATAGCAGCGGAAAAGCTAACTAAAACAAAGGTTATTTGGGAAATACCACTACTTTCATTTCAAATTGAACAGAACTTCTCATAGTTTTCTACCTATATATTCATATGTGAGCATATCCTCTTGGGGGGAAAAAAGGGAGTCTGGAAGACAATTTGAAGAAACTCAATATTTTTGATAGCTCATGCTTTAGCTTCAAATTTCTTGAGAATTTAGGATTTTTATCCAGTGTCTCCAGTCTTATTTCATTATTAATTATGTTTTCACTGCATACTTTTTAACCTCAAAACCTAGGTCAAATTAACATTCCAAAATGTATTCTATTTATCCTATTGTTTCAGGCACCCTCCTCATATGGGAGGGCGTCCCAAGACACAGAGGATGGGAATGCTCACTTCTATTTTGGGAATAAGAGTCAAAAAGTCACTATAGAGTTTCCTCTGGAATAAAAGAAGAAGAAAACACTATATAGGAGAAGAACCCTCTGAATTTAACATTAACTTTACCCTTGGTGGTGGTTAATTTTATTTATCAACTTGACTATGCCATGGTACCCAGGTCCAACATTTTTCTAGATGTTTCCATGAAATTTTTTTTGTACAAGATGAATATTTAAATTAGGAGACTAGGAGTAAAGACGATTATCCTTCATAACGTGAGTGGCCCTCCAATCACAGTTTAAGACCTTAGTTTAAAAATGAAAAGCAGCTGGGCACAGTGGTGCACACCTGTAATCTCAGCACTATGAGAGACTGAGACCAGAGAACCGCAAGTTCAAAGCCAGCCTCAGCAATGACAAGGTGCAAAGCAACTCAGTGAGATCCTGTCTCTAAGTAAAACACAAAATAAGGCTGGGGATGTGGCTCAGTGGTCGAGTACCCCTGAGTTCAATCCTCAGTACCAAAAAAATAAATAAAAATAAAAAGCTGACCTCCCCATAGGAAGAAGGAAGTCCACCAGCAGACTGCCTTTGGACTTAAGCTACAGTACTGACTATAATAGCTATAATAGCTCACTAGCCTACCCTACAGGTTTTGGACTTACTATCATGGAGCCAATTTCTAAAACAAATAATTCCCCAGACAGACACATACACACACACACACGTACATACACAAATATCCTACAGGCTATTTTTCTAGAGAACCCTGACAAATACATTCCTGCACCAGAACTAGTGTCTATTTTTTCTATGACAATATCAAAACAAAATGTGTTTCTCAAACCATTACTAAAATAATTACATGCTTTTCCCCTGAACAACTGGGTCATCTAAAAATCAAATTGTACATATATTTTATCAAATATAATCTGTGATCATTAGTATATGTAAATAAATCTAGGATGAATGAATCAATAGATAGACAAAAGGATATAGAAGATGTTACAGACTTGTTATTTTTTAAAAAGTGATACCAAATATGGACCTTAAGTGTAGTCTAAATAACAGGAATTTCAGAAATATAAAAACTATTCAAGAAAAAAAATCTTACCTTTTAGTTTTCATCTGGTCCCTCAGTTTGCTGTACATCTCTAGGACTTGAAAGAGAGAAAAGAGCGCACAAGCATTATTGAGAGAAAGTGAAAGACTAATTAAAACTAAAAGAATTGCATCAAAAATCCTGCTCCAGTTCCAGTTCCTCACCTGGAAGACACAGCATTAATTTATCAACAGTGGCAGAAATATTTCTCTGTTGTAGTCGACACTGCTTCAGCTCTTCCATTGCTATTACCAGCTTGGCAAGAGGAAAAAAAAAAAACTGAATTATGCCAATAGCTATAAATAAAAAGCTTTCAGTCACATTTTTCCACACTGTGTTCAATTCATCAGAAAATCCCAGACAGTTTCAAAGTAAGACCTGCCAACTGGACTAAGGAACTGCCTTTCCAACCAGTAAAACATTCCTGCACAGCTTCCCACTTTCTCCCCAAGATACAGACTACCATAGGAAGGGCTAGGTAAAATGAAATCCTAAAATACAGGGGCTGTCCAGGAGGGGAAAAAAATTATATTTTCTCCAAATCCTTGAGACTCTTCATGACTTATGAGTTCATCAATCTTCTAAAAATATCCTATGTTTCTTTCATTGGGGCTAGACTCCTAGAGAAAAACAGTCCTTCCAATACAGCTTCAAATGTACATGAAAATCATCTTCAAATAAGTCTCTATTTCAACAAATAAACCACACACTTAGAAGATGTGGCTTTTCTAAGAGATCCAGTTTAGTGAAGACTAACCACTTTCTTCCCATCCTAAAGGCTTCTATCTGAAGTCACTCTACAATATAACTAGGAGAAACTGGACTTTCTTTAGAATCTAGAATATATGAGACAGAAAGCAATAATTTACATATTCACTTGCAGCATTCACCCCATACCCATGCCTAAAAATGTTATCTCCTTAGGTATCATGCCAAAAAGAGTGAACAAGAATGACTCTCATTAACAATCACAATCTACACTTAAAGATTATTAAAATTAAACATTAAATAAGTATTAGGTGGTAAGGAAGGGGCATGATACAGAGAACAGTAATGGACTATGACTCAGAAAACTTGGGTTTTAATCTCAGCCTTCCAAATATCAATGTAAACTTCAGCAAATCCTCTGTTCTAGTTTCTTCACTAATAAAATAGTGATAACACCTGTCCTGACTTTGTCATTGGTCTGCCATAAGGACTGAGAAAGCAAATGGATGCAAAATAATAATGTAAATGCAAAGGTTTAAATGGTGAGTGTATCAATGAAGAGAACAATGATTCATTTTTAAACACTTTCTGCCGATCACTGTTTGAGTAGACAGAAGGGATACAGCAATAAATAAAATAAAAATTTCTGAACACTTGAAGCATACAGGAAGAAAAAACAAATACATAAGTTAAAATATATATTAAGAGTATGAGAGCCAGGGATGTAGCTCAGTGGTAAAGTGCTTGCCTGGCATGTGTGAGGCCCTGGGTTCCATCCCTAGCACCCACAAAGAGAAGGCGGGGGTGGGGGCGGGGGGAGAGAATGAATATGAAAGTACAATAGAGAAAAGCAAAGTGGGAAAACATAACATGCAGGGAATGAAGGTGAGACTATAACTTCAAATAAGATGGTTAGGAAAGGTCTTACCAAGAAGGCAGTATCTTAAAATGCACCAATTTAAAAAAAGTGGTAAGATTTGAGAAAAGATTTGATGTATGTGAAACTGGGGAACAAAATATTCCAGGAGGGAGAACAGCACTGGCCGCATTAGGACCACTCAGTGCCTTAAGAAACATCGGAGAAGGCTGCATACACTCTCACCACACTTTGTAGCAGCTAAATTCATCAAATGCAGAGAAATACTAGAAGCAGCAACAATAATGTCCAAGTACTTCCAACATGCTGCTTATGGTCTTACAAGCCCACTAAATGAAAAACAGTCATCAAAAGAGAATGGCATGAAACAAAAGATTTTGTCAAAAGATAAACTGGCCTTACTTCCTTTCCCTCATGCTGTAGTTTTCTATTAGTATCCGTCACTTGATTCTGTGGAGAGAAGACAATTTAAACTCATAAAAAAATATTTAGACAACAGTTGAATAAAAATCAAATTTTCATGTGAAACGATTTAGGTAGCTACATCGTTTGGTATTCTATCACATGTTGGTCATGGGCATTCTCTTGAGTTTAAATGACATCAACATTGCTACTGGATCTTTGCATGACCTTTTGAACAATGAAAAGAAAATTGTACTGACAGATATCTTTAGTTTGGAACATTCCAAACTAAGATACAATAATTACCCAAGACCACACTGTAACTTTGAAAAGGAAAAAAAAGAAAAAAAAAAGAGGACAGAAAAATAAAATAGAAAAAGTAACCTACAAAGGATCTTAGCAACAAAGAACAAATTTTATCATACATATCCCTTACCTCATCAATGTATTCCTGAAAAGGCTAGGTATAAATTCAACTTTTTAATTCAAGTCAATTTTTCTGTGTTTATTATCCTAATTTTAAGAAGATGTTTTTATCTTAGTTCTTTCTGGATCAAAATTAACAACTCCTAACAGTTCCATATTCTCCTTAATTTCTCATTCCATTAGTTAAAATATGTAATTAAATCTTTAAACAATCTATAGTTTGTAATTTGAAGGAACAGGTACACACTCCTCCTAGTATCTACTTTTGATGTCTCCACCAATGTTAAAAAATTAATATAGGATCTTCATCATCTCAGACCTTATCAACATTGCTACTACTTATACTTTTACTGTACTCCATAACCCAGAATTTCCTATGATGTCCCTTAGAGTATCAAGAACATTAGTTATTAACATGTGTGCACATGCACACACACACACACACACACACACAATATAACATATAGTACAAATGCCCAAGAAAGGTACATCATATGGAGGGTTTTCCTAACTTATTTAACATCCTTTTATACAAGATCATCTCAAAGAACCAGTTTTTCAGAAAACATACTTTTTTAAATCATTGCTCTGAATTGTACTACATGTTCAGAGCAGATTACCATATGCACTCTGCTTCCAAAGATAAAATGAAATCCAACCTTCTCCAAAAACCCTTATAAAGTATCAGAAAGAGGCAAGAAGCTGGGCGCAGTGGTGCACATCTATAATCCCAGCACTTTGGGAGACTGAGACAGAAGAATCACAAGTTCAAAGCTAGCCTCAGCAATGGTGAGGCGCTAAGCAACTCAGTGTGACTTTGTCTCTAAATAAAACACAAAATAGGGCTGGGGATGTGGCTCAGTGGTTGAGTACCCAAGTTCAATCCCCGGTACCAAAAAAAAGGGGGCAAGAAATACTCAAATTACCTCTTTATTAAATACCTAGTAGCACCACATGTGAAATCATTTGTTGTTTTATTGAACTGTGAGCTCAATATGAATTAAGAGTGTGATGTAGATGCCCAAAACACATATCTAAGGCATTAATAGAAGTTGTTGTTGAAAACAGTAGTTAACTGATAATAAGCCGGACTTTTTAAGTCCTATACTGAAGGTCTCCATGAGTACTACTAATTCAGCATCTTATTTCTACTAAAAGGGCTTTGTTTACTTTACGAAGGCAACATTTTTCACTTTTTCTTTACCTTAAACTCAATGTAGAAAACATATTTTATACTGCAACTCGAACACATGCATACACGTACACACACAAACTGAAACAATTTTCAAGAAACTCTGTTCACCCTTAGTACATGTAATACACTTTTTTAATTTATTTTTTAGTTGTAGATGAACAGCATGCTTTTATTTTGTTTATTTTTATGCGGTGCTAAGGATCGAACCCAGTGCCTCACACAGGCTAGACAAGCACTGTGCTACTGAGCTACAGCCCCAGCCCCGTAATACACTTTTATTTCTATTCAATTCTCTTCTCTTTAATTTCAATTCTTGTTAAAAATACTGATCAAAGCTCATTCAACTGATTTCATGCAAACCCCGGTCTAAAACATACCCACAGATACCAAAGCAATGCTTCTGGTAAGAAATATAGTACCTATTTCAGTAAGTATTTCAATACATTACAATGAAAAGAAAGTATAGCAACTAGCTGGGATGATACTTCCTTTGATTCAGAAAATATAAATATGTGTGTATACTCATACAAGTATATTCGTGCTGTAAATCAAAGGAAATAATGGGCATCCTAAAGTGTATAATTTCTTTTCATTGTTATGTTAAAATAGCAATGGAAGTAATCACTACTTAACCAATTCCATCTTTTAAACTCTTTTCTAGAGTTTAGGAAACTCTACATTTCCTAGGTTCTTAACCTAGGTCAAATGGATCCCCCAAGCGCAGAGCCTACCAGGTATGCACTAAACATTAATACCCACAGCCCTCACAGTAACTGGGTGGAGCCTGAACCAGCCAAAAACCCTGCATCTAGTTCAGGGGTTCCTTCAGAGGCATTCTGACCAATCTGAAGTAATGAGATAGAAGTAAGGGGAAGAGCAGAAGAGTACTAATTAGCAAGTGATACTAATATCTGGTGAGCATAGTCATGGGCAATATTCACTACTATCTGGCCAGGCAAGTATTCCACTACACGGCCACTTCAACATCCTGTTGCCCATCATGAAACACAGTCCTAAAGAAACTGTGAGAGAAGTTTAGAATACAGGTAACCTCAATGCACCAAAAAGAACAGCCCAAGATGAAGACAGGAAGTTGGGATGGCTGAGTGAGCCCAACTAGCACATTAACAACAAAACAAAGGGCTTATTCCTTCTTGGGTGGAGGAAGACACTAGAGAGGTACAAAAACAGATTTAATCATGTTGGCAATATTCTATTTGTCAAGATGGATGCATGCTACTGTATAGGTTCATGAACTCCTTTTTAAAATCTTAGGACCACTGGGCACTAAGTGAACTCGCCTGTAATCCTAGTGAATGAGGAGACTGAAGCAGGAAGATCACAAGTTCCAAGACAGCCTCAGCAGCTTAGCAAGGCCCCAAGCAATTTAGAAAGACGTGGTTTCAAAACATAAAATAAAAAGGGCTGATGATGTAGCTTAGTGGTTAAGCTCAAAATATATAACAAAAGGGCTGAAGATATAGCTCAGTGATTGAGCACCCCTGGGGTTAATCCCCAGAAGCAAAAAAAAAAAAAAAAAAAAAACCTTAGGACCCAATGTGTTTTCAATTTCAGAATTTTATAGACTTTATAAAGATAATAAGGTACATGTATATTACATAACGTCCCCAAATGAGGACCAACACAGCACCCCATAATCAAACATATTCATATTTCTGTAGCAAAACATAATAATCAGCAATAAATAAAGTAAATTAAGAAATCTGATAGTTTCATGTCCATTTAGGACATGTTTTGCAGTTAGATGAATTTTTAAAATACCTTAGCTTTAGAATAAAGTTTAATAACTGATAGCCCATTTTACTCCTTAATAAAACTGTTTCTTTGCCTTTCTCACCAATGTATTCTTTTAAATGAATTTTATACTTACTGTCAAGTTAACCTCATGCTCAAGGATTATAATTTTAGGATTGTAATTCAAAATCAGGTAAGAAAAAAATAATTAAAGCATAAGCACTAGAAAGAAAAAAAATAAAACTGTTACTACTTGCAGATCATATGAGAAGTATTTTCATAGAAAATTCAAAAAACAAACATATATTATTTGACATAATAGAAGAGTTTAGTGGGGTAGATTTAAGTTCAATAAGCAAAATCTGGTATACAACATAAGGGAATTTGCTATGCCAAAACCAGACCAATGTGACTAGCCCCTTTCCTGAACCTGAATCTGTCACTGCAAGAAAGCACCTTCATCCTCTGGTAGAACACATTCCACAATGACCACAGCTCTTTTTATCCTTGGCCTAGGTGCCATACTGCAAATAATACTAGAGTAATGCCCCATAAATTAGGTCATCTACAGAGATGGCTTATATCCATCAAGGAAGCAGATGACTAAACTCAAACTAAGTTTCTGAAAGAAACAGTTACTGATCACTGGTTCTAATCCATGTGTAGGTATCCCAACTACACTCTAATTTAAAAGGGTATTCTTTTTAGCTAATGGACATAATCTCAACTAACTACTACTTTAAAATCTTTACCACCAATATGTGACCAGCAACATAATCCCTATTGTTTCAATGCTAATCAGAACCCCAAAGCAGACAGAGAAACAAGTATCTCATACAGTCTCCTTACTTTGAGTTTCTGGGCTTCTCCTCTCACTTTCAGCAGTTCAGTAATAGAGTCCACAAAGCCTTGGTAATGAAAGTTGCACATTTTCTCAATTTCTCTGTCATGATTGCGGATGCGAGTTTCAAGTTTCTCCATGAATCGTCCATGTTCCTCACCATCATAGACAGACCTTTAAAAAAATGGCATGGAGATTATACCACATTTACTTCTTTTATTTATTTGTTTGTTTGTATATCCATCCACCACTCCCACCCCTCATGCTAGGGATTGAACCTGGACACCTGCGCACTCTACCACTGAGCACACCCTCAGCCAGGTGTCACATTTACTTCTAAGAAAAAAGAATACAAACCCAAAAGCAAATTTCTTCAGAAATTAGATATTTAGGGTATGTAAACCACAAAGTAATCCAATTGTATTAACATTGTCTCAATGTTAAAAGAGTATTTTTCAGAAAAATCCAAAATTTTGCTTTCTTTTCACTTAAACATATCCAGCACGCAAGCTCATGGAAGGCAGCCACAGCAGCACGGCCGGCCACCCTAACAGGCATCTACTGCTCAGGAGCACCTGGAATTCCCCCTGCTGAGATAATTCTGGAGTACCTAACAAAAAACATCATTCAGAAAATACTAGAGGAACCAGAGACAAGAAGGAAAATAAAATCTTTGCTTTCACTTTTTGGAGGTCAGTTTGTCACTAGTCAGGAAACTTAGGGGAAGTCTCCATTTGGACTCTTAGTATTCCCTCTGAAGATATTGCAAGAAACTTAATGAAACTGACAGTGTGTGCCAAGCCTATATTTGAACTATGGCGTCATAGAAGATCTCTTGAAGAGCTATACAGTTCTCTTAAAAATTACCCTGAGGAGATAGTTCCATTTCTACACTCAGACTCTACATATAAAATAAAGATTCACACATTTAATAAAATATTGACACAAGAAGAAAAAGTCAAATAGAGGCCCTTAAGTTTCTGCCATTTAAAGGAAAAATGAACTTAAAGAAACCACAACGTATATTCTCTATTTTGGAGGCTTATGGTTTGGAACTAACTGCATCCCTGAGAATCCATATATTTATGTTGGTAGATGGACAGAGAGAGCTAATTGAGTCATACAGTGTTAAAAAGAGACACTTTATTGGAAATACAAGTATGAATGCTGGTTTATCATTCATCATGGCAAACCATGGAAAAGAGAAAGAAAATGATACTGTTTTCAATCCATTTGATGGAATAGGTGGCCTTCTGATAGCATCTGCTCATTTTGGTTCATATATATATATATAATATACATATATAAATGAATGACATAAAGTATAATATAATTTTGGGGTTGGGAAAGGCTGACAGGAAAAACCAGAAATGGAGAGGACCACATGAAAATAATAGAGGAAATCTTCATCAGTACATTTACAGAAGTATTCCCTCAATGTCCTGGTTTCAGATGCATCTAACTCTTCCTGGAGGAAGGACACATATTTTGATGCCATTAGCACTGATCCTCCAAAGGGTATCAGAGAATCTAAAAGAATGAGTTCACAGAAAGAAATACCAAGGGGGACTTTAAAAAAAAAAAGTTTGGAAAGCCATGTTTCTGTTTCCTTGAATTACCACTTGAGTGATATTTTTTGACCTGTTAAAGTTTGGAACTGAGACTATCATATTAGGTGCAAGACTAATCTATTGGTTACCAATATGTACAGAAGAGTCCGCTGAAAAGATGGTACCTTGGCACCCTTGCCTGAAACTCCTCAGCAACTGTGAGCAGAAGCTTTCCAGTTACATATAAAGGCACTTGATCACAATGAAAAAGGTGAAGAAATCTGAGAACCTGGACCAGTATTCACATCTGCAAAGTGATCATTTTCTGCCATACAGAGGTCATAATTCCTTCTGTGATAACTATTTCAGCAAAAAAACAAAAGGAATTATCAAGGAAGAAAAATCCAGCCAGACGTGAAATTTTAAGATCTTGACAATGAAGACAGATTTAATATTTGACAAAAAAGACATCTGGAGGTGAAGTTTCATGTATAATACAAAAAACGTGTACTGTTTTGTTTTTTACATTTAAAAATGCTATGTATTCTTCACTTTGTGTCTAAGTGTGGGAACCTTACTTTCTCCTTTCCCTAAATGTTTGCCCCCTCACTCTCAGCTACTGACCTGATTTCACACTTCACAGACAAAAAACACAGACACAATGAAATAACTCCTCCTCCCCCATGAAAATCAACCATCTTACATCAGCACCATCTACTATGTCCACCCTCCCACAACAATGGAAGCAGTGTTCCAAGCTCTTGCCTGCAGTCATCTGTTCTCACTGTCTCAAGAACATCACTTCTACAGTTATTCCCCTTCAGCCTTCCTCTGCATCATATCTTTCTTCCCCTCTACTAGATCATTCTCATATATATATAAGTATGATTTTTTAAAACCTGCCTTTAAGCATCCCCCCCAGTTACCATCTTCTTTCTGTGCTGCCCTTCCAGGTAATAGTCTTTTTCCTTTCCTCACCTTCTCACTTTTTACCTTATTAGAGTTATTCCTCTTACTCCACCTAATAGCAGCTTTTTCTAGGGTTTGATACTGTCTTTTTTAAACAGTCCCTTCTGCAGACGCCAATGATACCACAGTAACATGGTTTCCCACCTTTCACTGACATGCTCTCTCATTCTCCCTCTTGGCTCCTCTACATCTACTACGTTTCTAAATATTCCTAAAATCACTTCTCTTCTCTATCTATGCTCTCTCATGCAATCTCATATCTTTTAAATACCATCTATATTGGGCTGACTTCCTAATCTATACCTACAATTCAAAGCACTTGGCCTCTAGACTCAAATGTCCAGCTACTACTTAATAATTCCAAATGAACTTTTAAAACCCATCTCAAATCTAACACAGGAAAAAAAATCATTTATTACCAACCTATTTCCACTCCCAAACCCGTTCCTCCCCAAATTTCTCAAACTACCCAACTACTCCATCACAGCTAATAGCGCTATCTAGTTGTCTAAGTCAGATATCCAGTAATCACTTCTAACCTATCCCTTCCCATCCTCACCCCCATCCAATCCACTGATAAGCCTGACAATTCAACCTCTAAAACATATCTTAAAATTGACCAAATTCCATCATTTCCTTCAAAACCCAAGCCCCCACCTATAACATTGCCACCTCAGACCAAAACAGTAGTCTAATAGCCTCCATTCTGCATTCCCCATCTCCTCATCCCCTGCCTCAACACAGACGCTCCACACAGCAGGGTGCTGTTACGGTAGTAGTAGTGTTCATCCCCTGTATCTCTTAATAATCTGCTCACCACCATCCATCATTCATTGTCTATCTCTCCCTCCAACCCACCCCAATAAAGGAAAGAAGTGTGTCTGCAATAGTCACCACTGTACCATCAGAACAGTGCCCAACAGGTGGCAGGCAATAAGTAAATATTCGTGACTAAAGATGACTAACGCTCTAAGATCTCTTTGATCTCTGAAGTTTCTTCAACACATATACATTCTCATTGCCAACATTTTCGGATTCTATAATCATTTGTGGGCGCCAGATCACCACCCTGCATCCTGTGGCTCAGAAAGCACACTCTCCTCAGCACATCAGTTCCGCGGCCCAAAACTCAGTGGTAACCACAGACACAACATGCTTGGCTTCCAGTAAAGATTCTGAACACTTATTTCAGAAAAGGCAGATCAGTCTAGATTCATCCCCTTTCTTCCAGAATAAAGGAACAGAGTCCAGCTAATTATAAACAATCCCCCAAGTGGTTATTCTTGCCTGAAGGAGCCATTTGGAATACACAAAACAGAATCGACTGCTGACATTTCAACAAATCAAAAACTTAAGTTTAATTTTTCCTGTTTCAAAGGAAAGGAAAAGAAAATGCTCTATGTAAAGATACCCATGTTCCTTGCCATATGGAGAATCATGGAAAACTCAATTTAAATAACATAAGCTGACATTACTCAATATTACACAACCTCTCTGTTTCAAATTCAGTACATTCTAACTCAACAATACGTCTCAAGCCGGGCGCGGTGGCTCATGCTTGTAATCCCAGCACTTAGGGAGGCTGAGACAGGAGAATCGCGAGTTCAAAGCCAGCCTCAGCAATGGCGAGGCACTAAGCAACTCAGTGAGACCCTGTCTCTACATAAAACACAAAATAGGGCTGGGGATGTGGCTCAGTGGTCGAGTGCCCCTGAGTTCAATCCCCAGTACCAAAAAAAAAAAAA
>CM053411.1:25338749-25390505 GCA_028644305.1 Xerus rutilus | reverse complement strand
GGAGCCAAGTAAAAGGAACTGCTTAAAAATCTAAAAACTATGTTCTATAAAACCTGTTGGCCAAAGGCTTATAGTTAATTACTAAATTACATATAAATTACTCTAATACTTAAATGTTTGTTTCTATTAAAAAACAGGATCTTTAAAACGAAATCATATGCTTCTGACATGTCCAAGTCTGCCACAAACAAGACTATAGAATAAACTACACCACTGGTTTATTTCTGCCAATCCCAAGAATATTCTAGTACTTAGTAAAAAGGTATACAAGAAGAAATACTTGGAAACTAACAATAACTTTTTATAGCCTAAATTTTGACTCAACTACATAAATACTAGCCTGTGGGGTCTAATTTCCAAACCCCCCTCCCAATATGTTTAGGGGAAAAAAGCAAAATATTTATCTTTGTATCCATATCTAATGCACACTTCTAAAAATCGTAATGGGCTATATCTCTCTTCTACCTAGATTCCTTGTCATATTAAGACAGAGATTTTAACTTTTAAATAGCATTTAAGGAATTTGATCCAACAAATATTTACTCTTGTCCTATACTGAACCATTATAGAATTATATAACTTGCTTACAGCTTATATCAGCTCAAATCTGCTTGTCAAAGGTAGGGGATACTGTTATAAGCATTATGCTATTTCATTTAAATTCTATGTATCTTATAAATTAGACATTATTCTCATTTTACAAATGAGTAACCTGAAACTCAAGAAGATAAATTAACTTGCCAATTTACACAATTAGAAAGCTTCCTCTCTAGTACATCAGTCCAGGGGCTGAGGATATAGCTCAGTGGTAAAGCACTTGGCTAGCAAGCATGAGTCCCTAAGAGACGAAGAGAACAGACTAGACAGACTACATTAGTCTGTCTCCTGTCAGAGCAAGAAAAGCAAGTCACAAGAGCTCCCAACACATTCAGAGTTCAAAGAAGTCTTAGAGTTGGAATATAAAGTTCTCATTGTACACTCAAGGAAACTGAGGCCAAGAAAAGTTAAATGCCTTAATCAAAATTATATTGCTTGTTACCGATACAGCTGGACCTGACTCCCAAAGAAAACAAAATTAGAAAAGGCTAATGCAATATGAAGCCTAACACAAAGCTAAGTGGTTTAAAAGAGACAGAGACAAACTTCTTCTTCAAGATGAGTCAGTTGCTGCCTATTAACTGTAACTATAATACTACAGCTATTGCCTTCTTCCTGTTGGAAGAGTCCCAATTCATTCTGGTACTTTGCCTTCCCATCCCAGCACAAGAAGTAAATGCTAATTACTGTGTAAATTAATCATGGTGATTCCATTCCCCTTATTAATGACCAGTTAATATAAGGGCACGTGACACAACTCTCACCAATGAGAAGTAAAGGGAAATCAGTTAGGAAAGGTCAAGAAAAGGTTTTTGTTTGTTTCGTGAAGGATGCAGGAAAAGAAACTCCTTTTCCTACTTTGGACACTGTCCTGTGAAAGTATAATAGTTGGGAATGCAGCAACCACCCTGAGATGAGAGAAGATATTCCAATCATCTGAAGACAGCAAAGGGGAAAGATGAAAAAAACGTGGGTCCTTGACATTGACATAAGAGTCCTATCTTCAGATTTCATATCATGTGACAATAAATTTCCTATTGTTAAAGCTACTTTCCCTCTATGTTCTGCTACTTGTAAAGGAAAGTATCCTAAATGACAGAGCACTATTCAGTCATTAAAGGTAACAGGCAAATCAAAGAACAACCAAGAGCAAGTCAGAGTCTACATATTGCCAAGGAATCTCTGACCTCAAACCAAGAGTGTCTTCCCTCTTCCAGTTTAGTTCAGGGTAATCCTGTTCACCCTTCAAATCTCAGTTTGCACCTTACTTCTTCTGGGAAACCCTCCTTTAATCTCAAAGATTCTGGTATGCACTCCTCCTTGTAATTACCACCCTCACAGAATTTATTAAACTGTATTTTGATTGACTATTGATTTGCAAATTCCCCATACTAGATTATTAATCTCCTCTTGGGCAGAGACTATCTTAGCCATTTTACCTACAGCTGTGAGCACACAGCCTGAGGCAGAGGGGCTTCTCCAGGTATGCTGAAGATGGACAAAGAGAAGGAGAGGAAACTAACTGATGGGGTTTTCTGATTATTTCAAAGGTGGATGGAACAGAGTATCAGACAACACAAAGCATATCTGTTGAGATATTTTCAGAACCAAAGAGAACTTCAAAACAGCAAGAGCTGAACATTTTGTTTTTTGGTTTTGATTAATCCAAGAAAAAATTCCAGAGTTTATTCTGGTCTTTTCTTTTCCATATATATGTTTTTTAACTTCTGTCATGGTTTTTAGTCTTCAAACATTTTCTTCTCATTAAGCTCCATAAAAGCGTCATTAGTATTTCTGTTTATTCCAAAAGTTAAAAATAAAGTGGAAAACAGATTTGAGCGTGATGTTGAAAGAGAAACTGCAGGAGGTCAAAAAGAGTTTAAAGTCTCTTCTCCTTACTTCACACTGTCTATTGATTTAATTCAGACCTTAGTATTATAATCTGGATGCTTTGGATGCATGAAGATGAAGTGCACACTCTACATCATCATCAATAATAGGAGAAGCATATGGCAGTTAATGATTTCTTCAGCGAACACCAGACCCAAAGATTTTGTACTGCCACAGGAGATCACATTCAAACCCTTTTCCACCCTTGCAGCTACCAAAGGTATCCAGCCAGCTTCACCAAGGCAGTCCATGCAACCAAAACAACACTGACAGAGATCTCCCTCAACACAGAAAGAGCACCCCAAGGATGACTGTTTTCAGAGGCATAAAACAAGGTGGAGCAGTTTCAACTGGCACTTAGCCAAAGGACCTGCTAAAAACCTGGTTTGGGTTAAATACCACAGAAAAATTGGAGTTTGTCACAAAACATCAGTCAAATCAACAACAGAAATAAAACAGGAAGTAAATGAATGAAGTCAAGGAAACTCTAAATTAAGTACACAGAGACTGCCAAAACTAAGGCCATAATAATATCATACAGAACAATTCATCACTATCAGTAACCAAAGATACAAAGGCATGACAGAATATATTAGTGGCTTCATTCTGTCTTTAGTACAGATTTGTGTAAAGTGCAAAAAGATTTATTCCATTGCATCTCTCTGTGGTGATCATGATTATCAGCAGCCACAAGTTGAGTCAGGAATGTTACTGCCAATTATAAGGAATAAATGAGTATTTCTATAGCCTGGCAATACCCAACTGAACCTAATCTGGAAAACTGCTAGAAGCAGAGTAGCAGTGCATAATATACCTGTAAATTAGGTCCAGCTTCACTGCATAGAATTCATATGCCTCGTTTAACTCTTAAATATGCAATGTTGGAGCTAAATGAAACTACCATTATACTTCACATCTACCATCACTATCTGAGCCTCATTCTAGGGTATGTTGGTAAAATTCCTTAAGATCTTTACAAAAGATAATAAGTATTTAATTAAACAATTGCTCTGAAGAGAAATGTAAATATTAAGAGGCTGCATGGCTGAAACACTTCAGACTATCCACATTTAAAATTATTATAGTTCCAATGACAGATCATAAAGCTATTAATAAAGGAAAACAAATCCATTAGAACACTAGTATGGTGAGAACACTGCATTGAACAGCCCTGATCTGCTTACGCATGAGATTTAGTGTGGGCTTAACAAAATAGACCAGCCAAGTTTCCCAAAATCATTGAATGAAACTACGATCAACGTAAGTGACATCATTTGTAAATATGTATGTTGTGCTTACTATATGTACATATATGCATATATATAAATATATTGTGTTATATGGTATATATACTATCCATCATACGCACATACATATATCATGAACACACACACACTTCTGTAATTTTCTAAAAAACAAGACCCACAAAAATCACATTAAACTCCTCGCCCAATTTCATCTTTAAGTGATTGGTTACTAACATCTCATGGCCAAAAGAGATCACAATTTAAAACTCTTTAAGACTGTAAACAATGAACACCCTGAAGGAGGATGAATGAAAAGTATCAGAGTAGTTTCTTTTCACCCTAAAAAGTGATAGAGAAGAAAGCTGGCAAAACAGGATGAAGTGTCACAAACAACATGGAAGACAGGATATTCAATGAAAAACCTCTACTATCAAATACTTAAAATGCAAATATAAGTTTCTTGATCTATGATTAAGCAGAAAAGAAAGTAACAAAAATCTCCAGAGGCTAAAACAGGAACTGGAATCAAGATTCTGCTAATTACCTATCAACTCATGCTTCTATAGCTAGACTGAGAACAAGAGACAAAGTCTAAGGTTCACAATAGGTAAGAAGTCAAATGAAGCCAGGTGCAGTGGCACACAACTGTAATCCCAGCACTTTGGGAGGCTGAGACAGGAGGATCATGAGTTCAAAGCCAGCCTCGGCAACAGCGAGGCACTAAGCAACTCAGTGAGACCCTGTCTCTAAATAAAAACACAAAATAGGGCTGGGGATGTGGCTCCGTGGTAGAGTGCCCCTGAGTTCAATCCCCGGTACCAAAAAAAGAAAAAAAAAAAGTAGTCGTCAAACGAGAGGCCTCCAAATAAATAAAGCCAAGATATCTTAGGACCACATTCTTAGTGAAAGACAAAGCAAAAAACAGCTCCCCATAAACAAGAGCGTACAGGGAATGTGGTATTGGCTCTGGGTGAAGGAGGAAGAAAAACATCTATGATTGAAACCATTAAGAAGGGAGGCCCATATTTATACTATTAATGTTATCTGTGTGGTCTGAGAAATCTCAAATTAAGAATTTATTTTAAAAGTAGTCCCAGTCCCAGTGCCCCCCATAGCTGACTGAAGGAAGACAAATTTCTCTGGAAGAATATAGCTTAACCCATACTACAAATATTTCTCACAAATAATTTATCTTTAAGTTGGGACTTAAATATTAACAATCACAAACCATACAAGACAACAGAGCATAGAAACAAGCATCAGAAGAAACATAAATAGCAGAATACAAATCACAAAGGCTTAAAATTTAATATGTGTGAACAAATATGTGTAATTAATGTCCTGCTGTCCAATACAAAAATCTATTTTTTCTGCTACACTTACAAATATTTATTCCTTCTTTATCTTGGTAGAATATATATTCCACCTCAATGTAAGACTAATCCTATGCTCTAAAAAATCTCACGTCTTCCATACCTCAGGAAAGCTATTCCATTGATACTTTTTTTGGAGAGCAAGGGGGGATTACTCTATACTTCCAAATATTTATCTCTACTGACTTCTGACAAAACAATGCAGCCCATTATTCCAAAGGAAAAAAAGAGGTACTAAATTAAAATATATCTTCTGATAAATTTTCTTCTGGCCTCTTCCCTCCCTGTCTCCCTCCTTTTCATAATTAAGATCTTACATGATCACTCTGTACTCCCTGCCTCCATTTCCTCAAATTAGACCTGCTCTTCAACACAGTGTCAACAGTTTCTTACCTACGTCACCTCAGTGAACCTACTCTTACCAGACAATAAAAGCCTACTAATTGTGAAATCAAACATTCACTTTTCAGTTCATTTGCTTGATTCTTTCAGGTGTCAAGACCAACTGTTCTCTCTTCCTAACATCCCTCCTCCCAAGGCTTCCATTACGCTTCTCCTTGGTTCTCCCCCTTCCCAGTCTCCTTCAATAATTCTTCTTCTTCTTTCTGCCTTTCAATACCTGCTTGGCTTGCATTTCCTCTCATTATATATTCACCATCACAGATCTCATCAATATCTCAGCTTTCACTGTTAAATATCTGTAGTTTCCAAATCAACAGCCTCAGGGCCTATCAGTGTCAAGTCTTATAAACCTAGATACCCAGCAGCCACTCATTCTCAAAGACATCTCAAACTGTACACATCAAAAACTGAATTCCAGCAACTCAGGAGGCTGAGGAGAAAAGATAATAATTTTGAGGCCAGCCTGGGCAATAGCACAAGACCCTGTCTCAAAATTTTTAAGTTTTTTTAAAAGGGAAGGACTGGGAATGTAGCTCAGTGGTAGAGCGCTCCTGGGTTCAGTCCCAGTATCACCAAAAAAACTGTTTTTTTTTTTTAAATTTATTAACTTTCTTCCCAAACCTATACTTCCTGATTATATTTACCATTTCAATTAAAGATACCCCCAGTCACCCAGGTGCTTGAAGCAGAAACAAACAAGTTAACCCTGACTCCTCACTGGACCTCACACCTACCATCAGCTAATCAATCACTAAAACCTACCAATTCCAATTCCATAGTGTCACTTCTATGCTTTCTCCCTCCCTGCCTTCCCCTCCCCTCCTCTGGTACTGCCTCAGTTCCTGTCCTCACTCTCTCTCTTCCAAGCAACTGTTTTCACTCTCCTCTTATTTCCTTAACAACCCATTTTTGACACTTCTTCGATAGTTACCTTTTCTAAATGAAAACTGAATCATGAAAATCAACCCCTGCATTCTGTCCTACCTCAGGATCAAGTTCCAAAATCCCAAATCTAGTAAGTAAAACCCATGCCCAGCTTTTTCTGTGAATACTCCCCATGTTCACTCTAGAGATAGCACAGATTCCCTCTGCCTAGAATCTCTCTCTCTTATTGCTTTATCTGATAAATTCCCACTCATCCTTGAAGATTTCACTCAAAACAACACTTCTGTGAAACCCCCCTCCTTAACACAACTACAACAGCCTGGTACAGACTCCTTACCAACAAGGTCAAATCTAAGAAACTATTATTAAAAGCTCAAATAAAAACTGTAAAAATGAGGACTTTAAGCTTTTACTCTACGGAGGCAAACACACTAAACAAGACTGTGAGTGCATTCTGTGAAGATTCAAACTGAAGGCTACATTTCTCCTATTTACAGACATGCCGTATCAGTATCTTTTCCCAGAAGTGGCCAATAAAAATCTGCATATAAGAGCCTTGTGTTTTAAGTAATATATTTAAAAATCTATTTTTAAAAAAATTTTAAAAACCAAAATGTGTCCAAGTACCCAGCCCCGTCCTTCCTTGATCAGGAGCGGCACAGGGTGGGCTACAAATAGGAGCTCTCCTTACCAGCCATGCTGTCATCTCTGGCCCTCACTTTGACAATGTACAAATCTGAATTGGCCTTGACCCAATGAAACTATGTGTAGTTTGAAGCAAATTTCACCAAAAATACTATCATCCTGCTTAGCCATTAAGTTCCTGAACAAATACCTGCTATTACCCCAACACGGCATTAGGACAATGAGGCCAGGAATGAATGGACACCACTAAGGACATCCACTGGTGGAAGGCAGAGCTGATATCCTTTTGCTCTGAAATGTTTATTTGTTCATCTCTTTGAAAGGGTGCTACTACACTGGACACTGGATACAGTGATGATTTATTTACATGTCTATCTCCCACACAGGACCAAGAGCTCCTGGAGAGTTTACACCTGGAACAATGCCTGCATCCCACAAAGTAGGCATTAAAAAGTGACAAAAGGGCCTAAAGCAGCACCCAAAAATGTTTCAGCACTTCAACTTTCCCCAAAGACAAGCGCTAGAGTTAATAACAAACATTCTGACTAAAAAGTAAACTCAAGTTCTAGCAATGCAAATAATTTGTACTTCAACTAATATGCTAAGTAGGAAAAGGAGGAGTCAGAGGAAGAAAAGAAGAAACTTAGAAGGCTCAAAGAAATTTATTGTAAGAGAAAAATAGTATCTGGGAATAATTTGTTATTTCCCTAGATCTCTAACCTTCCCTGGAAGATGGAGAACGAAGAATAAACTACAAGATCTGGCTCTAGAGGAAACTGGTGTTTCTGGCCTTTGTTGCCAATAGAAGAGGGAGGGTGACAAAGTCCCCAAGGGCTTTCAGAAAAAATTGCTTCCAGGTGGAAATTTTGTATGGTACTGTGCAGCCTGGAGCCATTTTTTCCTTTCCTTCATAACTACTGATGATTAAACCATGGACAATCAGGCTATAACAATGGAAACATATCGCTCCCAAACACCATAGTTATATGCTCCAAATTACCAAGTTAATTCTCAAAGAAGAGAAAAATTTGTTGGCAAAGTTTTGTTTTGTTTTGTTTTGTTTTGTTTTAAGGGTGAGGGTAAGGGTGGAGTCTGTTAAAGATGTGTATTTGGTAGAACATAAAAGTAGCCAAGAACACTGTTATCATAATAATGCACATCAGTTCCTTGCCAGTCCTAGAGGCTGTGATATACACTCACAGAGAGGTAAGCAAAGGACAATCCTGAACATTGTTAGTTAGCAATTTTTCATTGCTTTATTTTGGCCTAAATTTAACATGCTATTAAATGATTATCAAAGGAGTGTGTGGGGAAATTCTACCACACATCATGTGGGAAAGCAAGATCAGTTTACACCTGATCATGGTTTTGAGAAAAGTTCTGATGTGTGTGTCTGAGTTTGTAATGACAGCTCAAGAACATGAGTGGGACCGTTATCAACTCATCCAAAAAGCACAGAAAGACCAATCATCTGACCACCCAGGAGTTTACTCTAGGCAATCTTACTATACCTATGTCACCCAGACCAATAACAGACAAACCTAGTTTAAAATTACAATAGTAAAATCATTTTTGAAATCTGTGCCAACATTTTACATATATTAAATTACTTGTCCCTCAAACATAATCTTACTAGACTAGTTATTATCATCATTTTGTACATGAAACAATCTTCCTGATACTGCCAATCCACAGAAATTTACCCTTCTCAGGTTGCCACAATTAAAGCAAGGATAACAAAGTGAAAGAAAAAGGATGAGATGGAAGAAGAGGAAGATGGAAAAGAGAAAGAAGAGAACAAGAAGAAAGTCAGATGAAAAAGCAGGATACAGAACCATATACACATTCAATATGAAGGTTAAAATGTCCAAATAGTTAATCTTCACCTCCAGGAAAATAAAGAACAGTGAGAAAAACAACAAAATAAGACAAAGGACAATGTTTGGATGATGTGATTATTTCTTTTTTCTTTCTCCATTTATGTTCTTTTGTACTTTGTTTAAATAAACATGTTTTACATTTGAAAAACAAAATGCATATAAAAGAGTCTAGAATAGAACCCAGTTCATAATAGATGCTCAATAAAAGGTTAATTGAAATTAGAAACAAAAACTTCAAGGTTAATTTTTAATTTCCAAATAAAACAAATGTAAAAATAGGATGAGAATTTCTTCTTTCTTTCCTTTTTTTTTTAATTGGTGCATTATAGTTGTACATAATGAAGAGATTTGTTGTTATATATTTGTACATGCACACAATATAACTTGGCCAATAGCACTCCCCAGCATTTCCTGCCTCCCTCCCAGCCTTCCATCCGTTGGTGCCTTTCCTCTACTGATCTCCCTTTGATTGTTAGGAAATCCACCCCTACCTTTGTTTTCCTTTCTCCTCTTTAGCTTCTTCATATGAGAGAAAACACAACCCTTAGCCTTCTAAGATTGACTTCTTTCACTAAACATGATTGTCTCTCATTCTATCCATTTCCCTGCAAATGACATAATTTCATTTTCCTTTATGGCTAAATAAAACTCCACTGTGCATATACCACACTATGCATTCATCTGTGGGAGAATTTCTTTTTTTTTTTTGTAGTGCTGGATATTGAACCCAGGGTTTTGTGCATGCTAGACAAGCACTCTGCCAACTGAGCGATATCCCCAGCCCTGAGAATTTCTTCTTATAATTCATCTATAAACTAAAAAGCCATCATCACTTGTCATAACTTTAAATATTTAGTGTCTTCTTCACATTCTAACCACCTCTTTTTATTAATCATGATCTCAAAATGGATGTAATTAATTTTCCTTCATTATTCCTCAAAGTGGAGACAAAAAAGAGGAGTCCCAATGCTTACTATGATGGAATCTCTAATCCATCTCTAAGTAACTTGATTTGTGAACTGCAAAGCAAACCACTTTCTTTTGCTTCCTATTCCACGAAAATGATATGCAAAGAATTCCATATCATGTAAAACTATTTACAAAGAAAACTTCATGTTTTAGACAAAAAATAAATCTGAACTACACATACACAAATACACACCATGGATACCATGTTTCCATTAGAAATCAATATTGTCTCATTTTCTCAGAAACAATTGCTTGAGGACAGTTAGCCCCATTTAAGGACCTCTCATCAACAGAACAAAGAAACGTCAGAGATGATCCAGTTTAATTTCACAGACATGACAAATTCTTCCAGATATTTCTCCATCAAATACTAGTTGAGTATCTACTGAAACATCTCTAATAAGAGGATTATCACAAGGCACCCAATCCCATTTCAATTTACTACTGCGAAGTTCTTATTCAAAATCAAAACTTGCCTTCTTATAATTTTTACCATTTATCTTATTTTTTACCTCAAAGGACCACAAAGAACAGTCCATTTCCCAGGCTAAACAATCACAAATTATTCCACATATAAATAACTTTTCAATTCAAGTCTTTACCCTCTGGACAAGTTCCAGTAGACACCATTCTTCTTAAGGTGTAATAAAACAGGCAACGTAACACAATAGTCAAGAGCATGGGCTTCAAGAGCAGACTTCCTAGATTCAGGCTTTGGTTCTGCTACTTATTAGTTGTGTGACCTTGGACAGTTATTAAACCTCTCTATATTTCAGTTTCCACATTAGCAAAATGCAGATAATAACAGCAACCACTTCATGCAGTCATTGTGCGAAAATTAAACAGGATAAGTAAAGCATTCACAATGGTGCCTGGCACACAAAGAGCATTCTATAAATATTAACAATTTTTAAATCAAGCATGGCCAAACTAGGAATATAAGACCTATCTCCTTTAATATTGTTAATTGACTTCTATTAAAACAGCCTAAGAGTAATGCTTATCCAGTTACGACAGTCACAGCATGCTTACATAAAACAAAAGAGAGCTTAGAGTCAAATTAAATCTTTTTATTTGTTTTTATATATTGCTGTACACATTAAGTTGATATTCTGAATCTACAGTTTACTAGCTGTTACAATTACAGTTCATTTTCAGGACAATGATTTTAACTTCCACTTCCATGTTTCCTTTCATTAAGTAGGTATAGGAAGATTTTATCACAAAAGAAAATTCATTATGGGGGAAGGCAGAAATCCCAGCAACTAGGATCTAAGAAAGGAAACCCAAGAAAGCATGAACATTTAAAACCTAAGATTTTTTGGTTTCCATTTTTAAGGGGGAAAGAGGGATATTTAATCAAAGAAAATCAAATAGAGACTTGAAAAAGTTAATGTTCAGCCTTTTAAAAAATTCTAGAAATAGAAGAAATCACCAACCTCACTTCCATAAGCCAATATGCAGCCCCCCAACTGAGTCCAACTTGGAAAAAGTCTGCCATGAGCCAAAGCTTTTAATGTCCCTCCCTTTTGAAGGCACAATGGAAACAATTCCACAGAACAAAGGAGTTGCGTCAGCGAACTCTACTCTTTCAAGTTGGAAGGACAGTTGATTCACACCATGTGTCAGAGAGAAACACCAGTTAGAACCAAGTGAGATAAATTTTAGGCCTACAGAGCTGTTTAATATTAAACTGTAATAAATCATCTTTACAGCAAATTATAAACAAAATATTTTGTTTACCCTTCCTCTCATGTGTCCTTTCCCTTGAAAAGAAATTTTAAGACAATTCATAATTCTGAAGTCACAGATGCTCCACCAAGAAATCATTTTCAAATGTTAGCATCCAGAACAATAATCTGGGTCATGCTCCCAACAGATTGCCCTGGCATATCACAGTGAGCCTTGCTACAGAGTCCTTTACATTCCAAGATAGATTCGTTTAGTGATTGTCATGGTCTTGGCTAAAGGCCTCACTCTTGTCATCAGTTGTCTCTACGTGGACCCATGTTAGTATCCACTCTTTTCAATAATTGTACTTTTTATCTGGACCAAGAAATCAAATATATGTTCAACTATACAAACAATACTAAACTGATATTATGTTTAAGACTGAAAAAGAAGAATAATACCTGAAAACACTATATGTATTTATTTGAGGAAAATGTCCCAAGGAAAAGAAAATTTAACACAATGAGTGATAACAAAACTCAAACAATAAAATAGTGACTGAGGAAAGACTACTTCATAACTCTACAGTTTAACATATTAAGACATGTTTCTGAAGAGAGGTGACTAAAACTGCATGATTGGCTCAATAAAAGAAACTAAGAGGGCTGGGGTTGTGGCTCAGTGGTACAGTGTTTGCCTCGCATGCATGAGGCACTGGGTTCGATCCTCAACACCACATAAAAATAAATGAAATAAAGATACTGTGCCCATCTACAACTTTTTAAAAAAATTTTTTTTAAAAAGCAACTAAGAAATTACAATGGGAAACTTGAAGGAAAGTAAGCTGCACTCCTTTTAGAAATGATCTACAATTAAAACTTGTTGGACAGCTACCTTTGGCCTAATGCACATTTTCATGACTCATCTATTATCAATACAGTCTGGGTCAGATAACCTTGTTAGAAAATCTTATACTCTATGCAGATCAACTCTAAACCCAACAAAGAAATGATTTAATGTGGTCCAAATTATCACTGAAGAAAAAAACTGCTCACCAGTAAATTACACCTTCAAATGGTCATATTTAATACAATTTCCCTAAGTTGTAAGTATCACTACCACAATCTACTTCTCCAATGTTTGAAATAACTTGGTTGTTTATTTAATGAGGGAAAGTAGGGGCAACATTTTTAATGTTCAAGATAGACAAAGTAGTAAAAATAAACTCTCAAAAGGCAGTAGAAATTTGACTATTAAATGAAATAAAACAAGAGGCATCAGCAAATTAAAAAGAAACTGTTTTCTCAGAAATTTAACAACACTGTACACCAGTTGATTTGGACAATTTTCTACATTGGTTTTCTTTAATAAGTATTTATTGAGAATTTACTAAAGAGAAAAAGACAATAATGATTCTCTTTGAGAGAGTTGATACTATAATTAGTATGTATATACACAAGAAATTACAATTTAAAGTAATTACAAACCTGTATGGAAATTAATATACTGTTTAAATCTGTAAACTTAGGTGACACAGCAATGAAAAATAAATAAATATTCAGTGTGAAAATAGATTAGTCAGGAACAGCTAGAGTTGCTAAAATCAATAATAAAGAACAAAATTTCTAAACCTTAAAAGCAAAAGCAGAAAAAGCAAAACCAGGAGGAATTGAACACATAAAACACAAAGAAACGAAGAATGACTGCAGACTTATCATTCAAACTATGTAAGCAAGAAGACAATGGAAAGATAACTTTAAAGTGTTGAAGGAAAAAATGTAAATCTAGAATATACAATCTATCATCAAATGATATCATGCCTCTTCACATATAAGGTGTCCTTATAACAGTAACTTTAATTTCCCCCATTGAGCTTTTAATTTTTAAATTAATATAAATTTTACCTCTACATGCTATGAATTTTACAAGTCGTTGTTATTCTCTATTGGTCTTCCTTCTATTTTTTTAAATAATGCATTATAGTTATGTACAAAATTAGAATGCACTGTGGTATCTTTATACATGCACCTAGCATAATTTGACCTCATGCCCCAGTTCTACCCCTTTCCCTCTCCTCCTCCTTCACCCCTGGTCCCCCACTTCTACTCTACTGATCTCCCTTCTATTCTATTTTTGCAAGATCCCTTTTTTTAACTTCCTTTTCCACTCTAGCTTCCACAAATAAAAGAAAGCATTTGACCCTTAACTTTCTGAGTCTGGCTTATTTTACTTAGCAAGATGTTCTCTACTTCCATCCACTGACGAGCAAATAACATATTTTCTTTCTTCCTTATGGCTGAGGAGAACTCCATTGTGTATATACACCATACTTTCTTTATCCATTCCTCCTTGTGATGGGACCTAGGCTGGTTCCATAACTTGGCTAATGTAAAAAGCACTGCTATGGTATGCATATGTCACTATATTGTGTTGATTTTAGTTCTTTTAGATAAATACCAATGATTGGAATAGCTGGGTCATATGGTGGTTCCATGTCTAGTTTTGGGGGGAATCTTCATATTGCTTTCCAGAGTAGTTGTACTAACTTGCAGTCCCACCAATAGATAAGCATGACTTTTTCCCATCTTCACTAGCAATTATTATCTGTATTCTTGATGACTGCCATTATAACAGGGATGAGATAAAATCTCAGTGCAGTTTTTTTTTAAATATTTTTTTGGTTGTTGATGGATATTTATTTTATTCATTTATTATTTATATGTGGTGCTGAGGCTCAAACCCAGTGCCTCACACATGCTAGGCAAGCACTCTACCACTGAGCTACAGCCCCAGCCCCTCAGTGTAGTTTTGATCTGCATATGTCTAATCACTAAGGGTGCTGAACATTTTTTCAGATATTTCTTGGCCATTTGTATTTCTTCTTTTAATACATATCTCTTTATATCTTTTGCCCATCTATTCAGTGGGTTATCAGTTTGGGTTTTTTGGTATTAAGGTTTTTATCATTTATATATTCAGGCTATTAATTCCCTGTCAGAAAAGAAGTTGGCAAAGGATTTCTCCCACTCTCTAGGCTCTCTCATCACACTCATTTCCTTTGCTGTGTAAAAGCTTTTCATTTTAATGCTATTCCACCTATTGATTCTTTCTTGATTTCTTTTTAATTGGGTATATACATCCATTCCTCCTTCCCACATTTGTAGCTACTATAATTATTTTCCTTTTTCTTTTCTTTTCCCCTTCTCAGTACTCGGATTGAACCTCAGAGCATTTTACCTCTGAGCTATATCCCCAGAATTTTATTTTATTTTTGAAACAGAGTCTCACTAAATGATGGAGGCTGCCTGCAAACTTGCAATCCTCCTGTCTCAGCTTCCAGAATTGCTGGGATTACAGATGTGTGCCGCCTTGCCAGGCTGGTACTGTTGTTCTCTTGAGTAGTACATTGGTATAGCTTTATTGCTTATCTTTATCCCGTTACAGGATCTCTCCACATCTTGAGTTTTCCATTCCAATTGTCCGGAGAAAATCAATTGGAATTTTTAAAATATTTCCATTTTCAATTTTCTAGAGGTAAATCCATGTATTTAAGCAATATAATAATATTGCTATTTTCCTTTTATCAATTTCAGATATTCTTCACTTCCTACTATAATTCATCAAGACTTACCACATCATAACTCATCATACCATATCATTTTTCTACCTCTCTTCTCATTATACTTAAACCAGTTATAGTTCTTTTAAAGATTACTTCAGTCAGGTACTGTGGCACATGCCTGTAATCCCAAGGACTCAAGAGGCTGAGGCAAGAGAATGGCAAGTTCAAGGCCAGTCTCAGGAACTTAGCAAGATCCTGTCTCAAAAAAATAAACAAAAAAAAAAAAAGAAAGAAAGAAAAGAAAAGCCTGGGGTCATAGCTCAGTGGTAAAGCACTCCTAGGTATAATCCTCAGTACCAGGAAAAAATTATTAATTTAATAATTTAAATAATACATCCATGCTTTTCTTTCTTGTATCATTAATAAAATAATCTGAAAACAATGCAAAATGAGGCATTAGCGCTCCCTTACTTTCTCTTTTTTCCTGTTTCTCTCTTTAAGTGTAGAAATGAATTTTGTGTTGACAGCATATATATTCTGTTCTATAATCATAATTGTTTTTCATGGATTGGCCACACTCTGAAAGCCAATAAATAACATTTGCACTAATTTTATATAACTATTCTTCACTTATAAACCATACTGTATATGAAGATTACCATTCCTTTCTTGTTGGACTTTCCCTTTCCTGGAAACCTCTGTCTTGAAGCTCTTTTCTCCTGCTCCAAACGAAACTGATACCTCACCAGGCCTTCTGCAGACCGATTTGTGATGTTTTCTTGGTTGACTTACAGAGCTGCTCAGACCCCAGAAATTAAGGGAACAAAACAATGGACAGGAGGAACAATGACGATGAGTTGAGCCAACTCTCTTTAGTCAATTTTTTTCACCTCCAAAGGATTTGCCAAATCTACACACAAGAGACTGAAATTCCCAGCAAAGGGACCAAGCAGAAGGCCATGACTAAGAAGCAGAGAAATCAACTTTTGACAGTTTTATAGAATTCAAGTAATTCAAATTAGAGACTTCAGAAATTAGGACAGTGTAGTTCAGTAGTACAGCACTTGCCTAACATGCATGAGGTCTTGGGTTCAATTCCCAGTGAAGAAAGGAACATAGAGAAATCAGAATCCTGCCAAAGAAAAATGGGGAAAAGAACAAAACACTCACGATTTTCACATTTGCCAAATGATTAAGCTACACACTAAGAAGATAAGCATATATCCCAGAGAAGCAGAAGAGTTTGGGAGAGTCTTGAGTCAGAGAAAACAAAAAACAGACCCAGGATGCAGCTGGAGGAGGGGACCTAAGCATCACTCCAGGCTCTCTGGAATGTCCAGAAGATGACACCATAGGTAGCAAAGAACCAGAGACAGTCACAGCCGTGCCAAAACCAAAACCTAGATTTACCAGCTTAGTCCTCACTGTGTTAAGATCACTCACTGTCATACCACCTGCCTTACAAAAAAAAATAAAGGTAAACCTTTTCTTTAGAAGGAAAATATCATCTAGAGCCTCCACAATTTTTTCATCTATTCAGTACAAAATTGCCAGCCATAGCAAGAAAGGATCAGATAACTAAAAAATCAAGATTCACAGATAACACAGATACTGAACTTATCAGACAGGGATTTTAAAATGGCTACAATTGAAAGGACAAGAAAAATATGAGATGATGGTCAAAATACATTCTACAATGGAGAATTAGCCAGACTCTTACAATTTATGTTTATTAAAAACTGAGAAGAAAATTCAGAACTGAAAACTACAATTTATTAAATTTTTAATTAATAACTCCTTTTGTAGTTTACCACCAAGAAAAGTGAAAATAAATGAACACAAAATATTCATATCAAATCACAAGAGAAGGAGGAAAAGATGTAAACTACAGAAGAATATAAGAAACATGAAACACTGGGGTCATATAGTTAAGAGACCTAACCAACCAATTCTCAAGCTTTTTAGCCCAACAATATTTTTTAAATATTTTTTAGTTATACATGGACACAGTGTCTTTATTTTATTTTTATTTTTTATTTTTATTTTTGGTACTGGGGATTGAACAAGGATCAAACCCAGTGCCTCACACGTGCAAGGCAAGCACTCTGCCATTGAGCCACAACCTCAGCCCCAACAGTATTTTTATATTCTTAAAAATATTGAGTTTCCCCAGAACTTTTGTGTATGTTGTTATTTATTTATATTTGCCATATTAGAAATTAAAACTGAAGAGCTGGGCATAGTAGCACACACCTGTAATACCAGCAACTCAGGAGGCTGAGGCAGGAGAATCTCAAGTTCAAGACAAGCCTCAACAACTTAGCAAGGCCCTAAACAATTTAGTGAGACCCTGTCTCAAATAAAAAATAAAAAAGGGTTGGGAATATAGCTCAGTTGGTAGAGTACTTGCCTAGCATGCACAAGGCCCTGGGTTCAATTCCCAGCACCACCAAAAAAAAAAAAAAAGAGTAGAGACAGAAAGCAAATAAAAAATAAAAAGAGCTGGAGTGTGCTCAATGGTTAAGTGCCCCTGGAATCGATCCTCAATACGAAAGAAAAAAGGAATTAAAACTGAACAAAATGTAAACAAGAATACACAAGTATACAGAAGACAGTATTCTGCAATGACTGAAAATGCAGTCTTTTAGTGACTAAAATTACTATCTCATTTATTCTTGTTTTTATTTCTTTCCTTGGTTCCTCTTCCCTCTTTTTTAATCATGTTCTTGTTCTTGAGACTTCTTTTCTGTGCCAAAATCAATGAAGTTATACTTTGAGGGGACACTGTGCTTTCAAACAGGCCACCTAAGGCAGCTAATTATGTATTGCATTGGGTTCTCTATTGAGAAAAATTCTGTGACTTGAACTAAATATTTTTAAATGTGTATTTGTTTTTAAAGACTAATATTCAATATGGCTTCTCCTGTATGGCAAAACTGCCTACTGTGCTGTTTAAAAGCCTTCAATGACTTTATTTTCTACTGCTGCTTTTTTCACTTGCAGTCAAAATGAAAATGTTTAAATTAAATGTGCTGTACAAATAGTACCCAACACAAAACATTTTAAATTAGTTAGGACTTTTGTTTAAAGTTTTAAGTTTTTTTAAGGATATATGCTGTTTAACCTTTAAATTTTTTTATTTTGTTTAATTTTTTTAAGTTGTAGATGGCCACAATACCTGTGTTTTTTATTTATTTATTTTTATGTGGTGCTGAGGATTCAACCCAGTGCCTTACATATTAAGGCGAGTGCTCTATAGCTGAGCCACAACCCCAGCCCCTTGTTTAACTAACGTTACAAACTGTGATGTGTGAGTAAAATATATGTATACGTGTTCATGTTTAAGGAATGGCTGTTGATGATAAAATAAAAATCAGCTCTCATTTTTCTAAAAAAAAAATACACAAGAATAAATTACATTTACCATTAAGATAGTATCTTCATATGTCATGTGGCCTCTAGGAAACTCCACTATATTACCTTGTGCAAATGCAAATAAAAAGAGCAAATAATGTCTTAGTGATATTATGGGAATAGTTTCACATTTATGACTCCTCTGAAATGGTTTCATCTTTGAGTAATGTGACGTAAGTAATACTTAAAGACACCATAGTCACGTATTTCCCCAAACTAATGAAAAACATCAAGCCTTGCAAACTCCAAGCAGGAGGAATGTAAAGAAAACAATACCCAAGCACATCACAATGAAACTGCTGAAAACTAAAAGTAAAAGAAAAATATTACAAGCTGTCACAAGGAAAATCACATTAGCTTCAAAGAACAACAATAAGACCAAGAGCTTACTTTTAACAAAGAAGATAAGTCAAAGGACAAATGAATGAGACTTTAAGGTCCTCAAAAAAACTGTTGGCCTAGAATTCTAACATTAATTTTTAAAATGTCCTTTAAAATTACAGAAAAGTCTGGGAACAGTGGCACATGCCCACAATCCCAGTGACTGGGGAGGCTGAGGTAGGAGGATCACAAGTTGGAGGTCAGCCTGAGCAACTTAGTGAGACCCTGTCTCAAAAATTAAAAGGGCTGGGGATGTAACTCAGTGATAGAGTGCCCTGCCTGAGTTCAATCTCCAGTACTACAAAAGAAGAAAAAAATAAACCAGAGAGAAGCTACACCTGTATCAGTGTTAGAATAAGTGATTGGCATGCCATCAGGCCCTAGGTTCAATCCCCCAGCACCAAAGAGAGAGAGAAACTCAAAATGAAAATCAGGCCCTATATGTGGCTTGGTAGTATCCCCACCACCACTACCAATTTTTGAAAAAAAAATTATTTTTACGTAATACTAACTTAGTTTTAAATGATGATTACATCTATAATCCCAGATACTTAGAAGGCTTAGACAGGAGGATCACAAGTTCAAGGACAACCTAGATAACTTAGTGGGACCCTGTCTCTAATGATGCTGCTGCTGCTAATGATGATTAAAGTGCTCTCAACTCCCAAGTTCCAGCCCTTGCAGAATGAACTGCACATAGCCATAAAAGTCACTAGAGGGCAGCAGAGCCCAGAGTGTTCTTTGAAAAGCAGTAAAAAATCCCAAGATACTTAGTTCTGGCATCTTCAACTGCTCAAAACTTTCAATCATTCACACACCTAATAAAGTACTCACTAATAAATTTGTAAAAAAAATACTTGGAAGATATTCATTACATTACTTTATAATTTGCCTAATTTTATTTTTAAATAATTTTACATTGTGCAGAGAACACTATACATTCTTTTTACAGAATTCAATTTGACAATTTTGCCCTATTTGTCTTATCATTCTCCTTCTAAATGTACCTATATATGTCTATTTTTCTAATGTAAGTAGGTTTCATACTTACCTTAAGTGCCCTTAAAACAGCAGGATGTACTTTTTCTTACATAATTACAATACATTACTAAATTCAACAAATCTACTTTGATACAATTATAATCTAATCTGCAGTTCATGGTGGGGGCGGGCAGGGCAAAACTGGGAACTGAACCTGGGCAGCGCCTCGTACATGATAGGCCATTGAGATACCTTCTCAGCCCTTTTTTTATTTTAAAGGTCTCACTAAATTACTCAGGTTGGCCTGAACTTGCAATTCTCCTGCCTCGGGCTCCCAAACAGCTGGGATTACAGGAGTGTGCCACTGCACCTAGCTGCAATCCATATTTCAATTTTGTCCACTGTTCCAATAATGTTCTTGAGGACATTACCATTTCCTCCTGGAGTGAATCCAGTCCAGAATCGCATATAACATTTTTTGCCATGTTTCTTCAGTACCCTTTCATCTAAACTAGCAGTTCTCTAACTTTGACACAAGATGACTTCACACTATTAAAAATTGCTGAGAACACTAAAGAACTTTTATTTATATGGACTGCATGTATCAATATGTACTGTATTAAAAATTAAAACAGAATGACATCAGCAAATACTCATCTTTTCCCAAAAAAATCAATTTGGACAATTCACAAAAATACCTTCATATCCAGGTGATATGCTACAGCACCAACATGAAGCACAGAAAGAAAGATGTATTTAAGAGGTCACAAAGGACAGTTTCATATTACCCCCTAGACCCCAGGCTCCAAATTAATCCCAATAGATTCTGGTGCCAGGAGTGCTCCTTCAGAACCAGACAGGTCTGCCCATATGGACCCAGCCATGAGGCTTGCCCCAAAAGACTCTGGGCTCCAGCAGATGCAGTATCAGACAACCAGTCTCAAGTAGCCAGGCCAGCTATCACACAGAAACAATACCTACCCCAGCACCTGGCTGGCTGTCCCAGCTCTAGGCCCAACCCAATAAACATCAGCCCAGGATGGCGTTGGCCACACAAGCCCAGGATCCAGGCCCACACCCAGTGACCAGGCACAGGACTGATCCAGAACCCAGAGGCCAGGCATATCCAAATGCTGATCAAGGAACCAAGCCAAGCTACTGAGGACTCCAGCAGCAAGCCACCTGCACACCAGCCACCTAGCTACCTGCCCAGAATCTCATGATGGCCTGGATATTGACTGGTTTTCCCTGTAAAGTCCAAAAGAGGTGACTCCTTCAAATGCACAGCCACCAAAGTAAGGCAACAAAGATTATAAATAAAAGGAAAACCATGACACCCTCAAAGGAACAAAATTAATCATCAGTAAGCAATCTTAAAGAAGCAGAGATCTATGAACTGACTGGATGCAAAGTAATCGCCCTAAAGAAACTCAGAGAACTACAAAGGAACATGTACAACCTGATGACTACACTGTAATGTACACAGGATACACTAATATACTATAGTTATGTTTGAAATTGCTAAGGGAGATCTTAAATGTTCTTACCAGAAAAAAAGGTAACTGTGAGATTATGAATGTGTTAATTAATTTGATTGTAGTAATTATTTCACTACATCAAAACCTACATCAAAACATCACATGTATATCAAGATCAATTGTTTATATACCCTAAATGTATACAATGTCATTGTTATACCTCAATAAAGCTAGGAAAAAAGTTGAAACAGGCATTTGAAAATATTACTTCATTTGAAATGAACAATAACCCCACTACAAGTTAAAGAATATATTTTATGAAAAATAACCCCAACCTCCCCCCCCCCAACAAAAAGAAACCAAGAATCTGTTTTACATTTGTGTGTGTCTCTTTAATAACTCCCTGGCTTAACACAAGACATCTGGATTTTGTAACTGCTTCTGTATCCAATCTATGGAACTGTGTGGTTTCAGATGAAGAAAAACCAGCTTCACACATATGCACTTAAAAAGTAGAGAGTATTTTTGAAGACATTTTAGATAAACACACAGAGTGATACAATCTCAAAACAAGTTGTATTTTTTTATATCTTCAATTTTATTGTTTGGAATTTACAATTAAAAAGTCATCCAAGGTCATTTCTCATACCACTGCCCAACACATACATACATATTTAGAAAACTTACAAAAATGTTCTTTAAAGAAAATGTGCTCTAAGATTTATCTTAGTTTATTGGCCAAACATAAAAAATACAATCCAATGTACCTTGCTCTAATTTTTTTGTACATTCTTTTTGAGATTTGTTTATTTATAGCTAATCTTATATGTATAGAACTGGGGGCATTATTTTTACTGCAACAACCTTTATTAAAAAGTTATGAAGTTTAAAAGTGTATTTAGTATCAGAAGTACTTAATATTTGGAAATACTGAGAAACAAACATATTCCCTCTCCAAATGTCCAGCTGTCCTTTGCTCACTTTTTTTTTTTTTTTTTTTTTGGTACCAGGGATTGAACTCAGGGGCACTCGACCACTGAGCCACATCCCAGTCCTATTTTGTCCTCTATATTTAGAGACAGGGTCTCACTGAGTTGCTTAGTACCTCATTTTTGCTGAAGTTGGCTTTGAACTTGAGATGCTCCTGCCTCAGCCTCCTGAGCCTCTGGGATTACAGGTGTGTGCCACCTCATCTGACTCTCTGCTGTTTTTAAGGTGAAGGCTTCTGTTGCTTGTTGAAGTAACGATGCCCTGCTGAGCAGGCTCACCTGCTCCCACTACCACCTTGAGCAAGTATTTGTGCGTTGGGGGTCAATCTTTCATCAGTCTGGGTATTTGCTGAGCATCCACTCTGGGGCCAACTAACTGCAGGAGTTCTCATATCTGGACCAAGTTGTATTTCTTTCTCTTTTTTTCATATTTAATTTATTTATTTGTTCTATTTAGGCTTACATGATAACAGAGTGCAATTTGATTCATTGTACATAGAGGATTACATGTCAATTCTCTAGTTGTAAGTTGTATAGAATCACAACATATATGCAGTCATACATAAAGTTAGGGCTATGATGACCATCATATTCCACCACCTTTACTGTCCCAAGTTGTATTTCTTAAAGGGGAGTTACAATGTAGAATCTAAAACAATGTCAGTAAACTTTTTGTACTTTGCTAGATTAAAATCCATTAGTCTATTTTGCGCATCAAATGAAACTTTTATGTAATTTTGTAACATCGGGTGCTGATCATTTGAAAAATATTGGTTCTGTGCATTATACACATCTTCCTCATGTTGACATATTTCCTTGCAGAGTATCAGAACATCACATTTGTCAATATCATTACCCAACCTGATAAGAAAAGTCTGTAAGTATTGGCAATCTGTAGGAGGGCAACAGGCCAAATCACTGAAAATATAAATGGGCAGCAACCATAAAACTGATAAATGTGGTACAAATAATAAACTAGTTACTCTGTAGAACACAGTAATAAAGTAAAAATACACTTAAAATCAAATTATACGGGCTGGAGATATATCTCAGGGGTAGAGCACATACCTAGCATGTGCAAGGACCTGGGTTCAATCCCCAGCACCATCACCACCCCAAAAATTAAACATACGCTTACCATACAATCCAACAAGTACACTCCTGGGCATTTATCCCAAAGAAATGACAACTTATGTGGGGGCAGGGGAGGATACCAAAATCTGCATATAATTGTTCATGGCAATTTTATTCATAGTAGCCAATGCAAGTTTCTGAGACATGGTATCTTTCAACACCAATTATCTGACACCTACTAGAGTTCCACAATTAATTCATTCTGATACTATATCCTGGAGTTAGTGTCAGAATTCAAAGGTTAAAGGGTCAGTCCCACAAGACTATCCCCTACTTCAGACATCAGTCCCAAATGAGGTGTCCACATATCTCTGCCCAGCTGAGTACAAATTCAGGTCTTCACATGACCCTCCACCCACTCAAGTTCAATAATTCACAGAACTCAGGAAAGCACTTTGCTTATCATTACTGACTTATTATTAAAGATATATCTCAGGCTGGGGCTATAGCTCAGTGGTAGAGCGCTTGCCTAGCATGTGTGAGGCACTGGGTTCGATCTTCAGCACCATATATAAATAATAAATGAATAAAATAAAGATCCATCACCACCAAAAAAAATATTTTAAAAAAAGATATATCTCAAAAACAACCAAATGGAAGAGATACATACGGCAAGGTATGACATGGAGCAAAGAAGATTCATGAAGCTTCTATGTCCTTGCTAGACTCGGTATCCTCCCCACACCTCAGTGTGTTCACCAGCCTGGAAGCTCTCTCCGCACTTTTAAAAAATAATTTAATTTCTATTTTTTTAAACTTTGAATAATGTCAGAAACAACAAACAAGTTTATTAGAAGCCCAAATAAAATTTGTATGGTTATGAAATTTGGGGTCAGAGCCTATAAATACAAGCATGTGTAGTAGGGTTTATATGATTGGTATACTTTTTTTTCCTCTACATAGTCTTTTTGGCCAGTGGTAACTGACCTCAATTTCTATGCCCTCTCCCTTGCTCAAAGGTTGGAGAGTGAAACAAAGCTACTACCATCCTCTTATCAAGACTTGGTCTTAGCCAGGCACGGTGGCTCAAGCCTGTAATCACAGCACTTAGGGAGGCTGAGACAGGAGAATTGCGAGTTCAAAGCCAGCCTCAGCAATGGCGAGGCGCTAAGCAACTCAGTGAGACCCTGTCTCTACATAAAACACAAAATAGGGCTGGGGATGTGGCTCAGTGGTCAAGTGCCCCTGATTTCAATCTCCAGTACCAAAAAAAAAAAAAAAAAAGACTTGGTCTTTCCAGTGAGCAATCCCACTCTGAAACTATCTTAGAGTCCCACCAGGAATCATCTCATTACAATAAACTCAGCTATGTTTAAAGGGGGTTGTTACGAATAACAAAGAATGCTTCCATCACTCCTGTCACTTGGAAATTCCAAGGATTTTAGGAGCCCCATTCCAGGAATCAGGGACCAAAATCAAATACGATTTTTTCTTACACCACAGCAAAAATTGGAAACAACCAGATGTCCTTCAAAAGTGAATGGCTAAATAACTGTTACATCATACCATAAAGTACTACTCAGCAATAAAAAGGGATAACTACTGCTACCACAACCTAGGTAGATTTCCAAAAGGCTACATAATATAACCTCATTTATATAACAATTTTGAAATGACAAAATTTAAAAAAAAAAAAAGAAGATTGATGAGTGGTTGCCAGAGGTGTGGGTGGGGAATCAAGGAGGTAAAAAGGCTCATAAAAGAGAAAAAAGTGTGATGACACTTTCAGTGTATCGCTATGGTGGTGGATACACAAACCTATGAAATAAAATTGCACAGATCCAAGTACCTACACACAAATGACTATAGTAAAATTGTAAAAATCTTTTTTTCCTGGTACTAGAGGGATTGAACCTAGGGACACTCTGTCACTGAGCCACACCCCCAGCTCTTTTCATTTTTCAAATTTGAAACAGTGCTTTACTAGGACAGAATCAACTATTTCCAAATTCTTAATATCAAAAGCGGGGGGGGGGGGGCAGCTAATCTCATTATTTGATTAGTTAACCACTAAACTATCAGAACAGAGGCTTCAGTAGCCACACAGAATAAAATAATTCAGACTTAACAAAATTCATATAAAAACTGATAGGAATTTGGAGAGAAAAGAAATAAAAAACTTGAATCTCAAAAGATAAGTGCACATGAAACACTGGAATGCAAAACAAGCAACCTGTGAGCAACCTAGCCCAGGTCCTGGGACCCACATCCTTACCCACAGAAAGGACAAATGATGCAAGGACGAAGCGCAAACACAGGAAAACTGGCCCAAAATTGCATAACACTGACCTAACTCTCTCTAGTTTGGTCCCTAGTGACTGTCCTCTATAAATATTAAAACCCTAGACCAAGGTATTGCTTCTCACTCCTGAGATACTTCTCACTCCTTTCTCTTCAAGTGCATAATTCTTGCTTTCCTAAATAAATCTCTTTGTGCCCCTATGTGATGCATCTTTAAATCCTTTGCTGCTACAATTTTAAGAACCCCACTCAGCCTGAGTTGAGGTCCCCCTCTCCAGGACCTCCTCAGATCCCCCTCCAGTGACAAAACAAACCACAACAAGTTGTTAAACAAACAATAACTAAAACAAGCAGCAACAAACCCTGGGGAGAGTGAAGAATTTAAAGTCCAGAATTACCACAGTATAATATTCTAAATGTCTGGTTTTCAAACAAAAAAAAAACTATAAGGCAAACAAAGAAACTGAATATATGAACCATGAACAAAAATTTATGTTAATTTTTTAAAAGAAGAAATTAATGGAAACTGTCCCTGAAGAAATCAAGAAAGTAGACTTAATAAACAAAGATTTTAATCAACTATTTTAAATATGCTCAAAAAGCTAAAGGAAAATGATGTCTTACCAACTAGACAATAGTGATAAAGTGATAAAAAAAATTATAAAAAGGAACCAAACAGAAAATATAGGAGTTGAAAGCTATAATAATTAAAACAAAAATTCACTAGAGGGTTTCAACAGCAGATTTAATTAGAAGAAATAACCAGCTAACTTGCCAATACGTCAATTGAGATTATCCAATCTGAGGAGCAGAAAGGAAAAAAAAAGAAAGAAAAATGAAAGAAACTCTGAGGCTTATGGAACACCACAAGGTATACTAAAAACAAATAATAGGGGCTGGGGTTGTGGCTCAGTGGTAGAGCACTTGCCTAGCATATGAGGCACAGGGTTCGATTCTCAGCACCACATATAAATAAATAAAGTTCATTGACAACTTAAAAAAAAAAAAACCCACATAATAGGAGTTCCAGAAGGAAAGAAGGGAGAGAGACAGAGTATTTGAAGAAATAATAACCAAAATTTTACAAAAACTGGATGAAGGACATGAACATACACATTCAAGAAAATCAAGAAACTCCAAATAGAATATACTCAACAACATCTACACCAAGGTACATTATAATCAATGTGTCAAAAGGCAAATACAGAATCTTGAAAGCAACAAGGAAAAAGCAACTCATTGTGTATCAGAGATCCTCAATAAGATTAAGTCAGTTTCTCATCAGAAATTATGAAGACCAGAAGATAGTGAGATAACATGTTCAAAGTCAGCAAGAATTCATTATCTAGAAAACTATCCTTCAAAATGAAGATGAAATGAAGTATTAACATATAAGATATTCCCAGTAAACCCACCCTATAAGAAACAATAAAGGTTGTCCTTCAGATTGAAAGGGAAAAAACACTGAACAGTAACTCAAATCCACACAGGTAAAGGTTAACTACATAGGTAAATATGAAAGAACACTGGTAAAGGTTAACTACATAGGTAAATATGAAAACCAGTAAAATGTATTTGGGGTTTGTAACACCTTTTTTTCCCCCATATGATTTTTACTCTCATTACTGGGGATTTAACCCAGGGATGCTCTATCACTGAGCTATACCCCAGTCCTTTTCCATTTTTGAGACAAGGTCTCACTAAGTTGCCCAGGCTACCCTCAAACTTGCCATCTTCCTGCCTCAGCCTCCAGTGTCCCTGGGATTACTTACTGGCATGTGCCACCATGCCTGGATTTCCTATACAATTTTAAAAACAACTGCATAAAATACTACATATGTATGTTGATGAACCTATGTAAGGATGTGATTTATAACAATAGCAACAGAAAGCAGAATGGTATGTAGAAGCAAAGGGTTTTTTTATACTATGCCTTTTTATTGTTATGTTCAGAGTTCATCCACAAACTTTCATCCCATTTACAGTCAACCAATTTGCTCCTTTTTTAACAATTATGCTTCAATTACTCATTCAACAAAGCTAGCCATTAAAGGAGTTCAGGAAATATCACCCCAAAATATGTTACTTTAGTATATTAATTACCACTAGATAAAGAGAGCTAGTCTTCCTGAATGCAAAGATTTTTAATATACTACTGAATTTAGAATTAACTGGAACTAGGTTGTCATAAATTAAGATATTAATTGTAAACCCCCTGGGCAAACAGTAAAAAAAAATAAGTTTAAAATCTACAATATAAGTACCCTAGTATGGTGGCACATGCCTGTAAGGAAGCTAAGGCAGAAAGATCATGAGTTCAAGCCTAGCCTGAGCAACACAGCAAGATGCTGTCTCTCTCTCTCTCTCTCTCTCTCTCTCTCTCTCTCTCTCTCTCTCTCTCTCTCTCTCACGCACACACACACACACACACACACAGAAGAGAAGGCAAACACAAAAGAAGGCAGTAATGAAGAAACCAAGAAACAAAAACATATGACAAAACAAAACAGCAAAAGGACAAGACTAAGTTCTTCATCAGCAATTACAAAAAATGAAAATGGACTAAACTCTCCAATGAAAAGGCAGAGATTAACAAAATGGATTTTTTGAAATAACAACATGATCCAACTATAAGCTATCTAAAAGAGACTTATTTTAAATCCAAAGGCATAAGTAGATTAAAAGTAAGTAAAGGGATGGACATAGACAAGTGTAACAGCTTAATAATAGTACCCACAGGGACCTATGCACATTTTATAAAATCAAGAATCTGTGTATCACTAATATATTTTCAGATCATTAAAGTTTGACTTAGTAATAAACAAACAAATAAATAAATAAATAAATAAACGTAAAGGGATGAGAAAATATTCTTGTTCTTGTTTTTGTTTTTGTTTTGTTGTTGTTGTTGTTGTTTGGTACTGGAGATTGAACTCAGGGGCACTCGACCACATCCCCAGCCCTATTTTGTGTTTTATGTAGAGATAGGGTCTCACTGAGTTGCTTAGCGCCTCCCCGTTGCTGAGGCTGGCTTTAAACTCGCGATTCTCCCGTCTCAGCCTCCCTAAATGCAAAAAAATGTTATTTACAAATAGTAACAGGATTAACTGAACAAAACAAAACAGAGCTAAAATTGGACAAAATTAATTTAAGACAAAAACAGTTGTAAAAGAAAAATGGCACTATATAAAAATAAAATGAAGCTGGGCGCGGTGGTTCACGCTTGTAATCCCAGCACTTAGGGAGGCTGAGACAGGAGAATCGCGAGTTCAAAGCCAGCCTCAGCAACGGCGAGGCGCTAAGCAACTCAGTGAGACCCTGTCTCTACATAAAACACAAAATGGGGCTGGGGATGTGGCTCAGTGGTCGAGTGCCCCTGAGTTCAATCCCTGGTACCCAAAAAAAAAAAAAAAAAAAAAAATGAGCAATCCATCAAGAAATGACCATTATGAAAGACAAAGAGCATAAGAGGAGTATCTTTATCATCTCTACTTTAGAGGTTCATAAAATTAGTCCCCAAAATCTAGTGCACATACTGTTCCTTCTAAAATAATGTACTATCTATAATAGGATCAAATCATTGGTTCTGTAATAGGAACTAACATGCCTTATACTAGTTAGCAAAAACTACCATTTTTATATATTCACAAGGAGGTATATAAATCATTTATGCCATCATCCTTTCAATTCAGGAAAGGGAGAGATGAATCTCACCGGCCAAGAACTATAATATCATGATTAAGATTTGTTATTAGCTATCTCCCATTCCTTCTAAATACATCACATATTTGGGATAAAGGTGATCACAATCAGGGAAGATTTTTCCCAAAATTCCATGTTTCAGAGAAAAGTTAAGATCACCAATGAGCTCCAAAATGTATTATCTTTAGTTTTGTTAGATAAAAACTAAATTTTGAAAAATAGGTGAAGTTCAAATATAAAATACAATAAACAGATTAGCCAAAAAAAAAAAAGTAGGATGCAAATGCAAGTGTCTGCCTGTCTAAATAATGATCAATATCAACAGATACAGAGAAAATGTACATAAACATGGTATAATGTAAACATTATAATATTTGTGATATTAACTAATATTTATTCCATGTTTACTACTTATGAAGAACTGTTTTATCCCAGCATGGTGGCACATGCCTGTAATCCAAGCGGCTTGGGAGGCTGAAGCAGGATTGTAAGCTCAAAGCCAGCCTCAGCAATTTACAGAGGCCGTAAGCAACTTAGCAAGACTGTCTCTAAATGAAATATAAAAAGGGCTGGGGATGTGGCTTTGGGGTTAAGCACCCCTGGGTTCAATCCCTGGTACAAAAAAAAAGAAAGAAAGAAAGAAAAAGAAAAAACAACTGCTTTAAACATCTTTTATGTATTATCTTACTTAACCTCAAAACTATGCCTATGATAAAGTTTTACCTTTATTTTATTTTACATGCAAAGAAACTGAGTCACAGACAAGATAAATGCTTTACTCCAAGTTACAAAGCTAATGAATAAATTTATGGTTAAGGTGTAAGTATATAAACAAAGAATCCCACACTCAACCATTTCTCTACCTGTCTTCCACTCTACAAAAAATGGATATATACTATATATTATATAAATGCACATGAATTGCTGCCTTTATACAAAATATGTACAACTATAAATACATGTTATATACACACAAACTCTTATTTATATGCATGTGTATGTGTTTTTAACTACATAGAAAACATGTATATTTACATATTTAAAGTGTTTTAATGGGGCTGGGGATTAAGCTCATTTGGTAGAGTGCTTGCCTTGCATGCACAAGCCCATGAGCTCAATCCCCAGCACCACAAAAATATAAATATAAATAAATAAATAAAGTGTTTTGATGGCTGGGCCCTGTGGCTGCACACCTGTAACCCTAGTGACTCAGTGAGCTGAGGCAGGATGATTGTGAGAACGAGGCTAGCCTCAGTAACTTAGTGAGGCCCTAAGCAACTGAGTGAGACCCTGTTTCCAAATTTAAAAAAAAAAAAAACAGAGGTGGGGTTATAAAGCTCAGTGGTAAAGCACCTGTGGATTGAAACTCCAGTACCAAAAACAAAACAAAAACATATATTTTAAGAATTTCCACTGGGACTATGCACAGTGGCACATTCCTATAATCCCAGCAGCTTACAAGGCTGAAGCAGGAGGATCTCAAGTTCAAAAACCAGCCTCAGAAATTTAGCAAGGCCCTAAGCAATTTAGCAAGCCCTGTCTCAAAATTTAAAAAGGGAAAGGGCTGGGGAGATGTAGCTTAGTGGCTAAGCATCCCTAGGTTCAATTCCTGGTGCAAAAACAAATGCCACTGGGCACAGTTGCACACACCTGCAATCCCACCTAGTCTGAAAGCTGAAGCACAAGGATCTCAAGTTCAAGATCAGCCTCAGCAATTTACCCAGACCCTGTTCAAACTAAAAATTAAAAAGGATTGGGGATATAGCTCAGTAGTACAGTGCCCCTGAGTCCAATTCCCAGCACGGCAGGAGGGATACACTTAAATATAAGTGACTATAATGAATTGTGCATAAAACTTTGCTCCATTTTAAGTCTTCCTAAATATTGACATATTTACATCAATAGCATTGTAACAACAATAATTCGGGTCTGATCCCAACCGACATGCTAACTCTTTCTGGCAAAAGATCACCCACACTCAACCACAAAAGTAAACATGGGTCCAAGTTAGAGCCAATTATAACAACTTATGTCCCTGAGGACATAAGAATTAGATTCTTACCTAAGGGATGAGAAACCAGATCTTTTCCCCCAAGACTTTAAAAACTAAAGCTAACAAAAAGGAACTTTTTTACTCTTTGGTCTCAGAGATGTATTTATAATGGACACTTAGAGTGGCCAGTGTTATCTGTGTACCCTGCTGAATAGATCAAGCCTTTCTATTACTTAGGACAGGATGAAAACAACAAAAGGAGAGAAGACATAAGATCTGGGAGCAAAGAGAAAAGTCTGGGAAAGAAAACTTTCTGGTCAATATGAAAGTACCACATTGTAGTCTTAACCTAACACTAGCTTCACCCTGTGCTAATAAGTTAAAATTTATTTTTAAGTTAATTCATGTCGAGTTCTGTCACTTATAAACATGCATTACTTTCATAATCAGCAAAAGGCAGCTAGCGATAGTGACTCATACCTGTTATCCTGGCAACTGGGGAGGCTGAGGTTATAGGATCACAAGTTCAAGGCCAGCCTCTGCAACTTAGCAAGGCCTTGTCTCAAAATAAAAAGTAAAAAGGACTAGGGATGTAGCTCTGTGTTAAAGTATCCCTGAGTTCAAACACCAGTACAAAAAAAAAGTAATATCATTTATATCTTTTTTAAAAGAATCTGTATGTAACTCATTGTATCACTAAAATACTCCAAAAGAAAGATAAATAACTTAACAATAAAACCATGCCTACAAGATAATGAATTTCCTAAATTCCTTATTGCCCTTATGCCAATAAAATAAAAACAGTAAATAATTGATTTCACTAGAACAAAACAGGATTAGAAGAACAGTTCTTCTGTTACTTCACACAATAACTTGATTATATAGGGATTTTTCCCAGCATTTTTTTTGTTATTGTTATTGTTCTACTTTGTTCTTCCTATGTATCTTCAGAATAACATAGGTAGGAGGAAGCTACTTCAGAAAGCCTGAAGGACTTAGCCCCTAAAATATTAACTTTAACTTTGAAGAGCTGTCAAATAGAGTCGCAGTTGCATTCATGTAACTTGGCAAGTTGACAGAGGTTTCCTTCAACAGCTATATAGCAGATTAAGTAACAGGAAGTGGAATAAAACCTAATTATAAAGTGACTATTTTTCACTTTAAAATACTACCTTAGGTCATCTGACACCAAATTTCAGTGAGTTGATAGCAGTACATAACATGTTTGTTTTATCTAAAAAAAGGTAAAGAAAGAGCCCCCAGCTGCAGCTATCACGACCCTTTGCAATGTTATTTCTTTACCTTTGTAACAGCTCAAATTACTGAAAATCCGAGATTGTTAATAAGCATTAAATAATTAAACAGGACAAAGAACTAAGCCAACCTGTCAGATTAAAACAAAAACAACAACAAAAACTCCATTTATATCTATTGGGTTAGATTTTCAGGAACTTTTATTTTGTTTTGCTCAGGTAATCAAACTCCTGCCTCAATTACTACTTCCAGCCATTCTATAATGGGTAGATAAAACTTTATCATAAATTTTTGACCATGCTACTCTTCTCTTCCTTAGGATGGTGAAGGGCAGCCCAAGTCCTGAATCTATATTGAACATTCTAAATAAAATCTAAAACTTCTGAGCTTAACAGTCTAGTACTTTCACAATATTACCTTGATGAGCCTATTCATCTTTTCTTCACACCACTCCTCTCCGTAATGTTCAGGAAGATGAGCTAGATAGTTTGGTAATAAACATCCTTAAAATTACATGGCTTAAATCAACTAAGATTTATTTTTTGCTGATGGTATATGTCTGCTATGGTTTGAATGAGTGTCCCCAGAGGTCCATGTATTAAAGGCTTAGTCCCCAGAATGGTGCTATTGGGAGCTTCTGTGGACTTTTAGGAGGTTAGGCATAGTGGGAGGCCCTTAGGTCACTGGGAGCATGCCCTTGAAGGGAACTGTCGCCCTTCAGCTCCTCCCTGTGTCTCTCTACTTCTTGGCTCATGAAGTGAACAGTTTGCTCCACCACATACCCCTGCCATGATGCACTGACCTTGCCAGAGGTTTAGAGAAAGGGGCTACTCAATCTTGGACTGGAACCTCCAGAACTGTGAGCCAAAAAATAACTCTTTTTCTTATACATTAGTTACCTCAGGTATTTCATTATACTAATGCAAGTCCATTGTGGGGTGGCAGGAGGCTCTGCTCTCATTCTACAATGTCCTCAGACTAAGAAGCAATCAAGCAGCACATTTTTCTTCTATGAACAGCCAGGGTAAGCATTGTCCGATTTGTGGGATACATGGTTCCTGTCACAATTACTCAACTTTGCTGTTGTAGTACAAAAGCAGCCATAGACAATACAAAAATGAGGCGGGGGCGGGGGTACTGGGGATTAACCTCAGTGATGCTTTCCCACTGAGCTACATCCTAAACCCTTTATATTTTATTTTGAGACAGGGTATCACTAAGTTGCTGAAGCTGGCCTTAAACTTGCAATCCTTCTACCTCAGCCTCTTAAGAGGCTGGAATTACAGGCATGTGCCACTGTGCTAAGTGAGTGTATGAACCCTTACAACCACTATCTGAAAGTAACTCATGTCAATTCAGTTCACATATCGTTAGTCAAAGTGGCTCACATAACCACATCTACCTTCCAAGGGGAAAGAACATGCATTCATCACATGTGCCTGGGAGGAAAAAAGAATCTGAGTGGATAATCCTATCACAAAATGTATCTCTTGACTATTTATTATTTCCTCCAACTTGAATGCCCATTTCTCCTTTCTCTCCAAGTCTAAATCCTAGCCTATCCCTCAAGACTCAGTTCAAATGCCAGTCTCCAAAGTCTCTGCCACTCATCAGCTCCCAAAGCATTCTTATCTAACTTTTCTTTTTTTTAACATTTTTCAAATTTTTATTTAATTGTGAAAATAGAATTGGTTCTCCTGCTCTAACTTTTCTTATATCAAGTGTTTTCTATATTAATAAGTTCAACCTACTTGGGACAGATTTATCTTTGTATATTCCATAGGACTTAGTACTATGACTTAAGATGGGCTTCAGTTAATTAATATTTATTGGATGAATTAAAGTATAACTGGTTTCTCTGTTTTATCTGGTGTGTGTGTGTGTGTGTGTGTGTGTGTGTGTGTGCGTCTTTGAAGAAGCTTATAAAGACACAACAATAGAACACTAAATAAAATTTAAAATTAGAGATCAATATAGATAAAACCTAAGACAAAGGCAGAACTTGAAGATGATATAACTTGATGATGCATATCAAGAAATCAAATATCATTTTTGAAAGTAAGTCACAATTCAGTTTTACATATTTTAACAGCCAAACAGAACAAGAAAGCAGGTTCCATCTTATCACTCACAGAATCAGTAAGAAAGAATTTAAGAGAGGTATGAAATTAAATAAGGCCTCCTGAAGTCAATTGTTGATTTTTTAAATGAGTAAAACATTTAACAATACAAAAGGAAACAAGAAATGCTTTATTAAACAATGAAATCACAATGCAGAAGATATGAAAGAATAATCATGATCAGTACATATTTATGGATATATCATTTCCTATACACCAACATGGATGCCAGAAGAAATACAAAGATATTATATGGCAGTTTGTGACGTACTAGTTAAAGAAACAGGACATAAATGCATAAAATGATAGCAAATACTAAAAATACATCATAATTCAAACATTTATTAAGCATGTAAAATCCAGACACTATACTCTATCCTAAGGACAAAAGGATTATAAAATACTATCCCTGCTTTCAAGAAATTCACAAACTATCAGAGGTAACTAATACAAACAACAGTAATACATTGTAATTAAAATTATGATTTTCATAAGTTACTATGGAAACCAGGATTAAGAAAATAAGTAATTGTTCTGCTTCTATAAAGAGATCAAGGATGGCTTCATTGGAAAGTCATCTGAATGGTAAACAACCTGACTGTGAAGAGCCTATAAGGTAAGGAAAAGAGAACCAGAAAAAGTCTGATATGGATTTTTTTTTAATTATGGCAGTAGTATGGAAAATGAACTGACCAGTGGACTCTATACTCCACGCAGCAAGCACCATTTCAATCTTGTTTGCTGAAACACTGAGTGCTGAGCAGAGCATTTCACATGTAATAAATTTTGTTAAGTATATACTTGTTGGAAAAAAATTGAAAATAACGAAGCAGAAATACCAGAACAGAGGCTATCTTCAGTGAAACATAAGAGTGAAAAATCAGGACAATGACAGAGGGAACTGGAGATGACATCAACACTGACATAAGTCTTTTTATTTATATGCTAAATTGTCTAGCTTATAAACTATAGGAATTTAGGAGAAACAGCCATAGATTAGAGAAGCAATCTGGTCACAAAAACCCTCACTATGAAGTATAGGTTGAAACCACAGAACATGAAATATATCACATTATTAGAAAGTGAGTCTCTCAACTAGTAGTGACTATAAATTCAAGCCAGAAAATCTTTTAAAATGACCTCAATATTTGGAGTTTCCTCTCCTTTCTTTCTCACTTCCTCCCTCCACCTCCACCATCATAAGATAAATCATTAAGAAAAGTTTAAGAGAATCATAATTTTTTTTTTGCGATGTTGGGGATCAAACCTAGGCTCTTATGCATGCTAGGCAAGCAGTCTACCACTGCACTACATCTCCAATAATTTACTTTTATATACAGCACATACTTCAGGAAGGTTCTAGTTAAGACCAAGAAAGACCTAGGCATGGTAGCACACACCTATATAATCCCAGCAACTCAGGAGGCTGAGGCAAGAGGGTTTGAAGTTCAAGACCAACCTCAGCAACTTAGCAAGGCCCTAAGCAATACTAAGATCATTTTGAGACTCTGTCTCAAAATAAAAAATGAAATGGCTGGTGATATGGCTCAATTGTTAAGTGCCTCTGAGTTCAATCTCCAGTATCAAAAAGTGGGGGGAAAAGGGAGGCACAGTGCCGCACACCTGTAATCCCAGCAATTCGGGAGGCTGAGGCAGGAGGATCACGAGTTCAAAGGCAGCCTCTGCAAAAGCAAGACACTACGCAACTGAGTGAGACTCTGTCTCTAAACAAAATACAAAACAGGGCTGGGGATGTAGCTCAGTGGTCAAGTGCCCCTGAGTTCAATCCTTGTTACTGGAAAAACAAAAAACAAAAAGGAAAAAACAAAGAAAGAGCTTACTGCTCTAATTTCTGAGACATGGCACACTACACATTCAACAGACTAAAAGAAAGACCTATATAGGCATCTGAGTACATAAGTAAAAGATTTAATACCAACTAGTGACTCACATTTTTACTGGTCAAGTATGACTTCAATTAAATAATTTATTAGAGAACAATCACAGTGCTTTTATCTGATATAGCATAATAGTTTCGATTTAGCACAAAGGCTCCCTAGGTTCAAATCCCAGTTCCTCTGCCTGGACGTGACCTTGATCTCTATATTATTTAACCTCTTTAATCTGTGCCCTCCTCTGCCTCGTGGGGTTGTTGCATTCAATGAGTGAATGTGTAAAGCACAGGGCCTTGCACAAAATAAGTACTCAATAGAGGTTAATTAAAAATACCTTAGCGCAGTATTATTAAAAATACCTTAGCGCAAACATAGGTGTGAGGTTGAATGTGAAGCCTGCTCCTTTAGGCAGTACACGAGTTCAGCAAACTACACACAGGATCAACATTTCAACTAGCAATATTCTAGAATCAGGGATTCTTAACAGCATATGTCTTTCAAGAATATCAAGAATCTCCCATATTCCTAGTGCTACCACTGGCAGAACCTGGGGCAAGTTATTATCCAAAAGTTATTTGCTTTTGTTTTCTCCTTAGATCCTCATGTCAGCTTTTTCTCCAGGATTCTGGAATGAGTCACAACCTCCCCACTGAATTCTTGATCTAGGTTCTTTCATGGGCTGTGCCTGGCTGATTGTGGGTGTGGTGCCATGTTTGGCACAATCTCTTCTGAGACTGCTGATGTGGTAGTATTTGGTTGTATTTAGGCTGTTGACCCTGTCATTTTCCACTGTTTCTTTATTAGAATGAGGAAAAGCATAAACCATAACTACATGTTCTGCACTCAGCAAAACTAAGACTTTTGTCAACTCTCTTCTAACAAGCAGTATTGATAGGTCCTACCCAGACTGTCAATCATGCAATTCCTATTCAACTATAAAATAGTAAAAGTATTATTTTTCACTGGAGACTTCTAATTCAAATATACTGTCATCACAATGACCTGAAAATAAGAAATAGATTTTTTAAATTCAAATATGTATATTGGACCTACGTTCAACATCATACCTCCCATACCAATATGTGACTTTAGGCAAATTACTTAACTTCTCTGAACCTCAGCTTCCTCAGCTATAAAACAGGAATACTAGTATTTATCATCATGAAATTGTTATGATTAAATGAGCTAATATATATGAAACATCTAGCTCCAAGAAATAAATGCTAGTTTCTTTCTTTGTACCCTTCCTCTCCCTGCTTCATCTCCACTCCAGGCAATCTTGGTGAAGATGAGGAGAGAGACTAGGATGGAATGGGTTGGTTTACTGGGGCTCAGCTTAGAGACAGTGGGGTTCTTGACAAGTCTTCAGTTGAATGCCTATCAATATCAGTTTCCTACTTCTTTGTGGTTTTTCGTTTTGTTTTTTGGTACCGAGGATTGAACTCAGGGGCACTTAACCACTGAGCCATATCTTTGGCCCTTTTTTGTATTTTACTTAGAGATAGGGTCTCACTGAGTTGCTTAGGGCCTCGCTAAGTTGCTGAGGCTGGCTTTGAACTCTCGATTCTCCTGCCTCAGCCTCCTGATCCACTGGGATTATGGGCATGCGCCTCCATGCCCCAATAGTTTCCTACTTCCTGATTTTAGCTGTACTTCCCAAGTTTCTAAGAGTGGGTCTGATTACATGAATAGGTCTGTATCATGATCAATGTTAATGTCAGGAATAAAACCAGTTCTCTTATGACTCAGAAGGCAAAATATTCTATATTTTAGTAAGAATGTTAAAAAAATTAGAACTACACCTGATGACACCAAACCTAATTTTCTCTTAAATTAAAAAAGCTTGACATGTAGAGGGAGAAATGTGTACAGTTAAAATAAACATGGCAAAATGTTAATAATTACTGAATCTAGGCAGCTATTCTTTCCATTTTTCTATTAAGTTAGAAACTTTAATTTTAAAAAATGGGGCAACAGATAATAGAGGGAAAGAACTTCACAGATTCATATACTAATACTCCCAGAGGTGAGAAAAATAACAATTTACTCGTTACCCATCCAGTTAATAAAAACAAAGCCCCTCCGATTTTCTTCACTCTCTTCATAAACTTTATCAAGTCTCCTACCAATCTACCTAGATGTGCATAGATCCTCCCCATAAGGCTGCCACAAGCAGAGGAATGACAAGCCATTAGGAAAAGGAACTCACACTGGCAGCTGTAAATCCCCCTGCTCTCCCACACGGTTTGAATGGACAGCTCTCCAGAAGGCATTCCCAGCCTCCAGCATAAGAGCACCTCCACTCTTATGCAAAACATAGAAACCCTCGTTGGGAAAATCTTTAAATTTGTTTAAATCCAAAAAGGAAAATGCTGAATACAACCACATAAACCTAAGAAAATTAAAACAGTAAGACAGAAAAGTAGGAAGTAGGGAGGGGAGTTTCTATACCTAAGTGGCAAGAGAGGATTTTTTTCCACCTAAATAGATATGGAAAAGGAATTTTTGTTTAGTATTCCATCAATATTTCAACTGCAGAAGGACCTAATCACCATGTTCCTTACACAAAATAAACCTAAAATAATATAAAGATAAGGACTTTTTTAAAAGCTCAATAATTCCCTGTTCAAAGGTCTCTCAACTAGTCTCCAGAATCTAAAGCAGTCCACAAAGCTAGGCTTTCAGCGTACTCTAGAGTCTTACAGTTTTAAAGCTTCTATAATAAACTATATTTCATTTCTTAAGTATAAATGAAGAAACACAAAAGTAGTCCCTTTTAAATCAAAACTTATCAGTAGAAAGCAAAATGAAAGTCTACAAAAATTAGGTTAGGGATTACTATTTGCACTATCAAACCACTAGGAATATAAATCGTCACTACAACCTCTCTAGATGGTATTTAACAAGCCACTTAACTATATGTTTATGCAAAAATCTTCATATTGCTTTCCAGAGTGGTTGCACCAATGTGCAGTCCAACCGGCAATGTATGAGTGTGCCTTTTCCACTTTCCAAAGTTTTCCAAACTTTCCAAAGTTTTCCAAACTTTCTGAACTGAAATAGGCCTATTAAAAATAAATTTAAAATTAAGAGCTACATAAATAATTATTAACACACAGTAATGATATAAGAACAGACACAGTGGGGAAGGAGTCAACATCCAAAGGATACGTGTCCTCAATATCTGGTGGAAAAGCAACTTTTGATGATATAATTCTTTTAATTCTTTGAATACACTGTAAATCTGAATGCAAACTCTCAAACCTAGGCTCACCACAATAAAACATCAAAGGCAGTGAACATATAAAAACTAACATGAGATGTAATTCAGTAACCATGTAATTTTTTCGCCTGTAATCTTGAGTTCACTGAAACTGAGATTCCAAATAACTTCACATAATCCAAGCTTTAGCAATTCAGTAAAGACACTGCTGAATTATAACCACTCAAAAGGCCTGGAATAGGGGCTGGGATTGTGGCTCAGTGGTAGAGTGTTTGCCGCGTATGTGTGAGGCACTGGGTTCGAGCCTCAGCACCACATACAAATAAATAAAATAAAGATATTGTGTCCATCTACAACTAAAAAAATATTTTAAAAAATAAAATAAAATAAGGCCTGGAATAAACCGGATTCACTTAACCAGAATCTGCTGCATAACCACAGAAGATGGGGTCCCTTTCTAAAAACATTTTATCTACCATTCTTCAATAGAATTTTCTCAGAGACTATCTCAGTTAAGTACTTCTAGAGTACTTGCATATACACTGAATATAGACTAACAGCCATTTTCTGATAGCACCACATACAAAGCAATAAAATAAAGACATTGTGTCCATCTACAACTAAAAAAAAATATTTAAAAAAAAAAAAAAAAGATTTAATCATTAATGACAGGTGAGTGAAAAAAAAATCTTGGTCTAAATCCCAGCTCTACCACTTATTAGCAGTCAACCCTTGGGAAAGTTACCTAACTGATCTGATGTAAAATAGTGACAGTGACACCTGAGCCTAAAGATAGAGATTAGCTGTTATAACTGAATCTAGTCTTCAATTTATTTTAAATATTAAGTAAAATAACATGCCCAACTAACAAGGCACATGACACAAAGTGGCAATAGCATCCAAATGTACTTTCCTGTCCTTACCATTATTTCTAGTTTTTCTTCTTGTTCCAATCTTGTTCCCTTTTTTTGAACTTTATCCTCCCTACCAAAAGCCTGTAGCATCTGTCTCAAGTCATATTGAGACACAACAAAATAAGGAAAATATTACATATAATGTTTACTATGAGTGGGACACTAAGTCAAGTGCCTTATAAAGTTTTACATAATACTTAATGATTTTCATAAGGTTGTTGTATTATTCCAGCTAATTGTAAAAGAAAGTGAAGCTAGAGGGTTAGATAATCTGCCCAAAGTCACTTGGTTATCAGAATCCATTTATTATTTATTTATTTTTTAAATGCGTTTCAAGTCATAGTACATATATAGAGCTCAATTTTCCATCTCTCTGGTTGCAAACAAGATAGAGTCACACCATTCGTGTCTTCATACATGTACCTAGGGTAGTGACGTCCATCTCATTCCACCATCTTTGCTACTCTCATTCTCCTCCCTCCCCGTCCCATCCATAGTTCCTCCATTTCTCCATTCTCCCCACCCCCACCTCCATTATGTATCAGCATCCACTACTCAGAGAGAACATTTGGTCTTTGGTTTTTGGGGATTGGCTTACTTCACTTAGCATGATGTTTTCCAATTTCATCCATTTACATACAAATGCCATAAATTTATTTTCTTTATTGCTGAGTAATATTCCATTGTGTATATATACCACAGTTTCTTTATCCAGTCATCTATTGAAGGGCATCTAGGTTGCTTCCACACTCTGGCAACTGTGAATTGTGCTGCTATAAACATTGAAGTGGCTGCATTACTGTAGTATGCTGTTTTTAAGTCTTTAGGGTATAGGCCAAGAAGTGGGATAGCTGGTGGTTCCATTCCAAGTTTTTTAAGGAATCTTCATACTGCTTTCCAGAGTGGTTGCACCAATGTGCAGTCCAACCAGCAATGTATGAGTGTGCCTTTTCCACCACATTCTCACCAGCACTTATTGTTGCTTGTATTTTGGATAGCTGTCATTCTGACTGGGGTGAGATGAAATCTTAGAGTAGTTTTGATTTGCATTTCTCCAATTGCTAGAGAAGTTGAACATTTCTTCATGTATTTATCAATTGTATATCTTCTTCTGAGAAGTTTCTATTCAGTTCCTTAGCTGAATAGAAATAGCTGTTTCTATGTAATATTTAGTACCTTTCTAATCACTATAATCGGTGACACCACAACAATGCAACGTACTTTGGATCATATCTACTGCTTGACTTTTGATTTGAAGCTCATATGTTAATCGACTATTTCTCTGTTTATGGTACCTTAAACATATATAGCATGACTCTCAAACTGGCAGTGACATATTTATACAACTTATCTTGATTCAATATGGACTGCTTTGGAATGACAACTGCCTAGCTTTTTGTGACCTGCTCACCAGAGCTCACAAAATAAATGTCATGTAACCCTTACTTTAAAATCAAACAATCTTAAATGTAATCTTGAAATGTGATAAATATCACCCAGATATTTTGGGGAGATGTGAAGCATAAAAGAGAAAAAAATGTGTTATTAGTGTAAAATCCACTAATAAAACATTTTAATCAGTTCCTATCTCTTTATAAATTCCAATTTCCTGTTAACTTCCTAGAGAAGATGCTGATATATTTGGCTTAACAACCAGAGCAGATGAAAAAATTCAGTAACTTATTTAATAAATGAGCAAATAAACACTGAGCAGCTACTATGACTCATTTACTATATGCAGTAGGTGCTAGAAACAAGGAATTCAAAGCCTTCTCAGGAAACAAATGTGAACAGTACACATTATGAGCAAATTGCTGAGACTGAAATACAGTAAGTGTGAAATATAAATAGAAAGGAAATTAACAGGAAGTTCTAATGGGAAATGAATCAGAAAACATTAAAGAGACATCATCTCATCTAGACCTTGAAAAATACTAGGAATTTGTTCAATAAATGTAAAAGGAAAAAAGAGATGAAATTCAAAGCAAGTGCAAGAGAACAGCAAATATGAAAGCAGGAAAGTATAAAAATAAATGATATTCTAGGAATAACAATTAGACCAGTGTACCTACATCAGTGACTAGAAATAAGAGGCATCTTTGGTGCATAATTTTATATAAATTCAGAGGTATTTTTGAAATAGTGCCAGATTTAAGAAGCACTGGTCTAAAAATAGCAATTACTGGGGTTGGGAGATGGGACTGAAGGGGTTAGGGGAAGAGGAGAGCCAGATATCAGTAAAAAGACCTCAAAAATAATGCTGGGCTTCTAATAGTTCCTCCCAAAACTATTACAAAATTTCTGTAAAAACATTATTTTGGTAAAAGGAACTGCACATTTTATCACAGCCAGATTCTGGTAACCCAGAAAAGATCAAGTTTTAAACAGGGGAATAACCCAAAAATTGTCCTGTCCTATGGCAGGCAGCATGATGGTCCCCCAAAGAACATCACATCTTAATCAGCAGAACCTATGAATATATTAGGTTACATAACAAAGGGGAATTAAGGCTGCAGGTGGAATTAAAGTTGCTAATCAGCCGTGAGACAGAGCAATTATCCTGGATTATCCAGGGGACACCATGTAATCACAAGGGTGTTTATGAGTAGAAGAGAAGGACAAAAAAAGAGACTCAGAAAAATGAGATGTGAGAATAGAAGTAGGGTCACAGAGTGCCTTGTGGGTCACCTTTGAATGTGGAAGAAGGGGGCCATAAAGTGGGGAATATATATGGGCTGAGAGCTGCAAAAAGCAAGGAAATAGATTCTCTCCTGGACTCCCCAGGAAGGAGCCCAGCCCACTGACATCTTGATTTTAGCCCACTGAGCCACCTGTCAAACTTCCTAATTACAGAACTAGAAAATAATAAATGTGTGCTATTTTAAGGCTCTAAATTTGTGATCATTTGTTAAGGCAGCCTAGAAAATTAGTATACTTCCTTACTTAGAAATAATTTTGAGCTGGGAACAGTGGTGCATTCCTGTAATCCCAGCAGCTTGGGAGGCTGATGCAGGAAGATCACAAGTTCAAAGCCAGCCTCAGCAAAAGTGAGGTGCTAAGCAACTCAGTGAGACCCTGTCTCTAAATAAAATATAAAATGGGGATGTGAATCAGTGGTCGAGTGCTCTTGAGCTCAATCCCCAGTACCAAGAATAAAATAATAAAAAATATTATTAATAATAATTTTGATTTAACTATTGCAGGCCCAGCTCAAAAAGTACCTCTACTTCAAATCATTAATTGCTATTTTATCTGTTCTACCTTAAAATGTGCACACTTAAATGTCATAATTAGATATTTATATAATCCTCATCCCCACTGGACAACGTGCTCTTCATGAACCATATTTTATTCATCTTATTTATCTTTCTATCCTAAATATGTATCAGGCACTACATAATTTTTTTAAAAAATAATAAATATATCTCTCTCTTCACCTCTACTTTCATGGTTCTGTCTTTCCCTCTTTGGTGCCGAGGGCTTGCTGTAAGTCCTGATCAAAATAAAAACAAAAAAAAATCCATCTTCCTATCCAATAAGTCACACATATAGGCTCTCTCCTCTACCTGGCACAACTATCTGTCATTCCATATATCCAGGTAGTCAAGGTTTGGAGGAAGAGATCTCCCAACACCCCCATTTATCTCCATTGCCAAAGGAAAAAACTAGATCAATCTTCAACCAGACCAACTTCACTTAGGCAACAGAAGAACATCCATGAAAGACGAGAAAATTTATCAAGAAGGAAAAAAATTTTACTACAAAGTAAACTTCCCAAAGGACAGTTAAATTCTGTACAAATAGGGAAGGCCCAGAGTAAATTAAACTTCTGAGAGAACTTATAAGTGAGGAAGGAGACTTTCAATAAAACGAATAGGAGTGAAACAAAGCTTCTCCTGGAAATCCCAATACTGGGATCATTGTGCTGAAGCCACTGGGCACCAATGACCACTACCCACCATCTTCTTTGGTTCATCCTTTCCTAGAAGCATTAGCTGAGTCCTTTTCCTCAGCAAGGATGGTTTTCCAAAAAGAAAGAACTATTTACAACATATCTCTCAGTCTCTTGCTATATCACTGCCTGCTTGTCATTTTTGTTTTAAGTCCTGATCCTCTCAGAAAAGGAAGGTACTCCAGATAGTTGAGAATTTCCTACTATTTTTTAAGTTCAATATGAGAAAAGAGATTACAGAAAATAAGAGAAGGTCTCCATATAGAAGAATGCAAAACTTGGGGCTGGGATTGTGGCTCAGCGGTAGAGCGCTTGCCTCGCATGCGTGAGGCCCTGGGTTCGATCCTCACCACCACATACAGAGCAATAAAATAAAGACATTGTGTCCATCTACAAAAAAAGAATGCAAAACTAGAATAAAGATGAAATGGCCTAGAATTTGAATCTTTCATAAGAAAAGAATGATAAAATTGGAAATGGATTAGAGGGAAAAGACTAAGTAAAATTCATAAATTAAGGGCTCCCTCAAGAAACCACTCCAACATACAATCTCTAGGAAAAAGCTATCAAAACCTCAAAGCCATACAACCTAAGTCAAAACAATATACTCTGACAACAGCCAAAGCTAAGGAGAAAAGGTGCCAGATTTGGGTTACAGAACTCTAGCTTCAATCCAAACTCCCCCAACTAACTAAATTTGGCAGTCTTAAGCAATGTACATCAACTCTCTGTGCCTCAGTTTACTCTTAAAGGAAACACAGAGTTTGAAATAAACTTCAAGGAGACTCCCCTCTAACTGCAACTTCATGATCCCCTCTCAGGATGGTGTTCTTAAAACTATTCTCTTGGAGGGCACGGTGGCACACACAGGAGGATGAAAGAGACCCTGTCTCAAGAAGAGGGCTGGGGACATAGCAGAGCACCTTCAGCTTCAATCCCCAGGAACCCACCAAAAAAATAAAAAAACTATTCTCTTACATTTTATCATCTATAAATAAGGTCATCAACCAGATATGCCGCATTGCCTCCCTAAACATTTCTATGATCTAGAAAAATTAACTCAGATTCCAATTTTGTTTAAATAGATGATCAGTACATGGTGATAAGTTTATAATACTAGTTCCTCTACTTTTTCTCTAGTCATTTGAAAATTCCCATGATGGAAATTTTATTACCTAGAAAACTGCAAAATGCCTAGGTGTGGTGGCACAAGCCTGTAATCCCAGCAACTCAGGAGGTGAAGGCAAGAAGATCACAAGTTCAAAGTTAGCTTCAGCAACTTAGTGAGAACCTGTCTCAAAATAAAAAGCACTAGGGATGTGGCTCAGAGGTTAGCAACCCTAGGAATAAATTTTAATACATCCCATGTAAAGAAAAGGAAAAGGAAAACATGCTTAAATATTATTTCTACATTAGCTTATAATAAATTTTCCCATTTTAATATTCAGTTAATCTTGAACTAAATAGCAATTTTACTGAATCACAAGCTAAATCAAACACTGCATCAAAGAATAAACTTACCACAATTTAAACCTACAATTTGCCAAATTTGCCAGGCACAATGGCATACAACTGTAATCCCAGCAATTCAGGAGGCTGAGGCAGGAGGATTACTAATCCAGCGCCAGTCTCAGCAACTTAGTGAGACCATAAGCAATTTAGCAAGGCGCTGTTCAAAATTTTAAAAATATAAAGTGCTGGGTACTGTAGCTCAGTGGTAAAGTGCCTCTGGGTTAAATCCCCAACACCTTTCTCCAAAATAAATAAATTAATAAAATGGGCTGGGGATGTAGCTCAGTGGTACAAGACCTCTGGGTTCAATCCCCAGTAACAAAAATAAAATAAACTATAATTTTTCTAGAAATATTAACTGGATCAAAATATTTGCCAAAATAACATTTCATTAAACTCAACTTCTACTCCACATACCCATCATCCAGCTAAAATATCAGCATATAAAAAATTGTGTTTCATTCCTACCCCCATCCCAACAGAAAAAAAACTAACCACTCACAAGAAAGGATAGATGATGCAACTAATTTCACTTCCTATATTTCTAATATTTTATAATAAAATTGTTTTCCTTGAAAAGAAAAACATCTGATATTATAGAAAATTTACTTAAATACAACTTTCCAATTTAAGAATTAGAGTGTACTGCTAGATAGGGTGACACACACCTATAAACCCAGTAACTGTCAAGGCTGAGGTAGGAGGATCACTAAGTTTAAAGCCAGCCTCAATACTCTCTCAAAATATAAAATAAAAAGGAATGGGGATGTAGCTTAATGGTAAGTGAGCCCCTAGGTTCAATCTCTAGCACAATATGAAAGAAAAGACAAAACTTAGAGTATACTGGGAAAGATATTCTTGGTAATGCATGCTCTCCTAATTTTGTCTTTACGTTCTTTGAGACAAACACAGTAATCTACATAGAAGATTTTTAAGAAATGTTTATAAACCAAACAAGCAAATGAAAATGAACACCTATAAAGATAGTAAAAGTAAATTTATCCATTTAACATTTACCAATTGGAAAAGACAAACATAAAAGATGATAACTCATTTATGTAACTGTATAAAGTGAAGAAAAATAATTACATCTAATTTTTACAATATGTGTGTGTGCACGCGCGCCCAAGTGTGTATGAGTGCACACCTGTGCTGGAAATTGAATCCAAGCACCTCCTTCATGCTAGGCAAACACTCCCCGACTGAGCCATATCCCCAGCCCCTAATTTTTACAATTTTTAGCCCTTGTTTATCACAAACTTATACACACTTTATCCAAATTCAAACCATAAAATGGGTATTATATAAAATTTAAATACATTTTTAAAAGTTAGCCTCAGATCTGTAACATGTTAGCAACATGCTAGACATTGTAGTCACTAGTCAAAATATATACATTATTTGCAGAGCCAAACTACTAAAAACTACATATTTATGAAACAATGAAGCAGGTTCTAAGACACTTAGATGGGTAAAAAAGTATATATAAAGTGATTCACATAGCTTAGACTTTTTTTACTTCCATTTTCAAATATTTGGATCTCTGGGTTCCCCGAACTCACAGATGCTTTACTACTGAGCTACATCCCCAGACTTTTTTATTATTGAGACACAGTCTCATCGAGTTGCTATGGTCTAGCTTAAGTTGCTGAGGCTGGTCTCGAACTTGGTGATTCTCCTGAATCAGCCTCCCAAGTCACTGGAACTACAGGAGTGTGCCACCACAACCAGCTTCATATCATATATTTCAAGTTTTAAAGACTGAGACACTAAAGATACTGAACTCAGGCAAAGCAACATAGTAATTACTCATGAAAACATGTACATGATGGTATGCACAATACACATAAATTCACTAACAGCTCAATAATATAAAAGACTATGTAACAGGCTAACATAAAAAAGTTGACAGTAATATGAAATTACACAATAATGAGTTAATTTATTTCTAGGTACTATAATATGTGGTCATCTGACCTAAGGTTCAATATTTTCTGAAATGTGTTCCAAATTAAAGTTAAGCCAAGCATAGAGGCACACACCACTGGGGATGTGGCTCAGTGGTAAAAGGGCCCCTGGGTTCAATTCCCAATACCAAAAAATAAAACTAAATTAAAGTCAATGTATTTTATGTATTAAAATTCTGTATTTAATTATTATATACTTATAGTAAGTGTATTTTAATGTCAAATGGGTACAAAATAACATTTTTAAATGCTTACAAAAAGAATAACTTTTTCTTTACAAAGAAACAGGAAAACAGCTGGGCATGGTAGCGCATGCCTGTAATTCCAGTGGCTCAGGAGGCTGAGGCAGGAAGATGGCAAGTTTGAGGCCAGCCTCAGCAACTTAGCAAGGCCCTAAGCAACTCAGCGAGACCCTGTCTCTAATAAAATATAAAAAAGGGCTGAGGATGTCACTTGGTGGTTAAGTGCCCCCAGGTTCAATCCCTGGTAACAAAAAAGAAAAATTAAAATTTATAAATATGTACTTTCAAGCACCTATGAAAAATATATATGTGTGTATGAGAGAGAGAGAGAGATACTGGGGATTGAACCCAGAACCTGGTGCATGCTCAGTACTGTATCACTAAGCTACATCCCCAACCCTTTTGGTTTTATCTTGAAACAGGGTCTTGCTAAATTGCTCAAGCTGGCTTTGAATTTACGATCCTCCTGCTTTCACCTTGCAAATTGCTAGATTACAGGTGTGCACCACTTGCAACCAGCTTAAAATATATCATTTTTATTGATCATTTATTACACCCACACATTCTTCTAAACTTTACACATGTAAAAAAAATTGATGTTTAAAATGAATTTATGAGATAAGCACTTTCATTACCCATTTAAATGAGTAACCAGAGACAAAGACAAATTGATTTAACCAAAGTGGCATAGCTACTAAGTCATAAAGCCAGGGTTCAAATCCAAGCATAAGGACTCCAAAACATTATGTCATTCTGCCTGTTACAAAATGTCAAAATATGCAGTGGTATATTTAGAGATGAATTTTTAAATTTTTCTTTATATAGTATTTCCAAGTTCATTTAGTAATAATGACTAAGAATAATAGCAAACATTTAATGAAAGCACTGACTACAAGATAGGAATCATTTCTCATTGACAGAGTAGATGGATGCTTTTATTAGCCTCATTTTACAGATAAAAGAGGGGCACAGAAAGGTTGAGTAATTTAGGCAAGATCCCACAGTGATACAGAACAGAATCAGAAATTGAATCCAAGTAATCTAACTCCAGATTACTGCTTAGGATCTTAATTACTACATTACAGTTAAATCTAGGTAATAAAGAGGGATAAGACAAGATTTTTTTTTATGTCTTTTTTGTTTTTGTTTCATTGTGGTGCTTGGGATCAAACCCAGGGCCTCATTTTTTGTTTGGTACCAGGGATTGAACTCAGGAGTACTCAACCATTGAGCCACATCCCCAGCCCTATTTTGTGTTTTATGTAGAGACAGGGCCTCACTGAGCTGCTGAGCACTTCACTGTTGCTGGGGCTGGCTTGAACTCGTGATTCTACTGTCTCAGCCTCCCAAAGTGCGGGGATGACAGCATGCGCCACTGCTCCCGGCTTAACCCAGGGCCTCTTGCATGCTAGGCAAGTGCTATCAAAGATGTTAAATAAAATTTAAAAAGATGTTAAATAACAGAATTTCTCCAGCTACCTAGAGGAACAACACAACAACCACCTCTTCCTCCTCGTTCTCCACTGTAGTGATTACAACTAACTTCATTTTCAGAAGTTACTGGAGAAACATAAAGTATGCTACAGGGCTCAGGAGCAAACAATCAAAGCAGATGTTTGGGCTTGGTGGGGTTATAATAGGCACAAAAGTTTCCATTCAGATACATGCCTCAAATCAGGAAGCTCCTTTGTCCTCTATAAAAAATAATGCTTAAAAAATAAATCCTACTGGGCTGGGGTTGTGGCTCGGTGGTAGAACATTTGCCTAGCATGTGTGAGGCATTGGGTTCAATTCTCAGCATTGCATATAAATAAAATAAAGATCCAGTGACAACTAAAAATTATTTTTAAAAAAATAAAATAAAATAAATGAATAAAGATACTGTGTCCATCTATAACTAAAAAATAAAATAAAATAAATCCTACATAGAACAGCAGTTTTTACTGAAGTATAGAAACAAAATATTAGCATCTCTACCTATATCTTAATCTTATCCTTTTAAATTTCTATTTTCTGTGTATGTTTGATAATATACATAAATATTTTAGTAATTGCTTACAATTTTATATCACACTTAAAGAAAGTGATTGCACCAATAGGAATACATGGCCAAAAAGTTTAGAAACAACTAACAAAACAACAGTTTTTAATTTTATTTGTGTGTGTGTGTGTGTGTGTGTGTGTATAAGCACACACTAGGGATTGAATCTAGGGCCTCTTGGCATGCTCTCTACCACTGAGCTACATCCCAGCACTTACAGATCATCTTTTACACACTAAAGTTTCAGGATATTTTTAGTCCATTGGTCACCAGATGATTCCTAAAGCACTACATTCACTGTGTCTACTCTGCAATAAAGGCCCTTTTCAGGAACTTTCAACAAAATGTGAGAAAGACAAATAATGCAGTTGTCATCCGAGAAAGGCACCTTCTGTAGCACAAATATAAAGGGATGTCTGAGGCAGTGCTCTGAAGCTCACCAAAATTAAATGATCTTATCAGCGCCTCAATAGAATTTTGAAGGGTTAGAGCTATAGATTATCCATGCCAGAACTATCAGAACTCCTATTTGCTCCAAGAAGAGTCTTTGCCTATCTTAGAGAAAACATGTTCTTCTATACAAAGAATGGAGTTAAGGAAGTTGCTATTTTTAAAACTATTTCATTTTATAGGCAAACTTCCACTTTCAATGGAAGTATGAATTCATAATACAATTCTGGAGGGCAATTTGGAAAAATGCATCAAAATTTTAAATGTACCTCTCCTTTGACCCAGCAGTACCATTTCTTGAAATTCAAAGGATGAGTAAACATATGTACAAAGATATAGTATAAGAATTTATAACCATTTAAAAGCTGGAAACAATCAGTTTAACATTATCATTGGTTAAACAAATTGTGGAATACAACATTTGATACGTATCATGTCTATCGCAGATTACTGAATCTTAAAAGTAGGTTACATAATATCAGGTATAAATGGAATCATTCTAAATGAGATTATAAATTTGTATAAATATACATCTGGAATCATATTTAGCAAAATATTTACTGCATGTTAACGTTTTAAGTAATTTTTAGTTTTGTCTTTTTTTGCATAATCTGAATTTTTTACTGTATACTTATACTTAAAATCAGAAAAAAAAAATCCTTTTCATCTTGGGAAAAAAATTCTAAGATTCTGATAGCTTTTTCAAAGACCTAAACCTACTTCCCTTTCATGCTAAATGCTACTCAGTAAAA
>CM053411.1:25293510-25338649 GCA_028644305.1 Xerus rutilus | reverse complement strand
ATATGTAAGGCTCAGTGGCAGAGCATTTGCCTAGAATGTGTGAGGCTTCAATCCTTAGCACTGCATAAAATAAACAAATAAAATAAAGGCATTCTGTCCATCTACAACCACTAAAAAAAAATTGAAATAAATAAACAGATAATTTGAAAAGGCTGGGGACGTGACTCTTGGGTTCAATCACCTTTAAATATTACCAAAAAATACTAAATGCCAATGTAAACTGCTCTTGATATTGCCACATAAATAAAATCCAAACAAATATAGGTAATGTACCCTCCAGGTGCTCCTGCTTACTAATCACTTTTGGGGGATAAAGACCACAAGCATATTCAAAATATCAGGAATGAAATAGGGGGAGGTGGGAGGAAGGAAAGGGGAATGGGCATAGTAATGATGGTTGTGTGAGATGGTCATTACTACCCCTGGTGCATGTATGAAGACACTAATGGTGTGACTTTATCTGGTTTGCAACCAGAGAAATGGAAAAACTGAGCTCTGGTTATGTACTATGACTTGAAACACATTTAAATAAAATAACTAAATAAAAAAAAATTATAAGATAAAAACCCAGAAAAAAAAAAAAAAGAAATGAAATAGCAACTCTACCTGATGCAAAAGAATAAATAAAATTTCCAAATCTAATTATAAAGACAACTTCTGTCGATAATGAATGATATAAAAGCCTACAATGCTACCCAGGACAACTTTCTGGAAACACTGAGCAATAACAAATGAACTTGGAATCCCAGCTGACCACACAATGACAGAATCGCTACTGAGTAAAACTCAAATCTCCAGCCAAAATGTGAGGTTTGTTCAACATACAATGGAGCTATTAAATGAACTCAAGCGTTGTCATCTCAACATGGCAAGAACATTCTTATTAAGGCTTCCAAATTGCTAAATTGTGAACAAATTTAACACATAAAACATTAAAAGCCCAAACACTTTCAGAGCAAATTCACTTAAGAACTTATTTCTCCAGGGAAAGAAAAAAATGCTGTCAGTATTAAAGAAAATGTGGAAGAAATTTTTTTAAAAACCCACAGAAAAGAGGGTAAATAGGTAATGTTTTTAAAATTATTACATCTATAAATGCAACTTTAAAGAGTTCTCTCTTTTTCACAGGGGGAGGGGTGCTTTACTGGGGATTGAACACAGGAGCTCCTTATTGCTAAGCTCCATTCCCCAAATACAAATTAAAAGAAAGTCTAGTAGACAAGCAGAAGGTGGGAGGGAAAAGGGGTAATCATAAACTGAAATCAATTTCTATACATGTATGAGTATATCAGGATGAACCCAACTACTATATATAACCATAAAGCTCTAATTAAAAAAAAAAAAAAAAAAAAAAAAGCTACATCCCCAGTCCTTTTTATTTTTCATTCTGAGACAAAGTCTCACTGAGTTCCTTAAAGGCCTAAGTTGCTGAGGCTGGCCTCAAACTTGCAATCCTCCTGCCTCGGCCTCCCAAGTGGATAGGATTACAGGTATACACCAACTAGATAAAAAAGACTTCTCGTTTTACATTTTTTTTAAATATTTTATTTTTTAGTTGTAGACGGACAGAATATCTTTATTTTATTTTTATGTGGTGCTGAGGATCGAACCCAGTGCCTCACGCATGCTAGGCAAGCACGCTACCACTGCGCCATATCCCCAACCCTCGTTTTACATTTTTTAAAGAAACATTCAAACCAGCCATGATGGCACACACCTATAATACCAGCAACTCAGAAGGCCTCAGAGGCAGGAGGATTGAAAGTCCAAGGCCATACAGAATGGGGGAAAATCTTCACAACCTGCCCCTCAGATAGAGCATTAATATATGCTCTTCAGGATATATGAAGAACTCAAAAAACTTAACACAAAAAAAAAAAAAACCAAATAAGCCAATCAATAATTGTGCAAAGGAACTGAACGGACACTTCACAGACGAAGAAAGACAGTTAATAAATATATGAAAAAATGTTCAAATTCACTAGCAATTAGAGAAATGCAAGTTAAAACTACACTGAGATTTCATCTCACTTCAGTCAGAATAGCAATTATCAAGAATACAAGTAATGGGCTGGGGTTGTGGCTCATTGGTACAGTACTTGCCTCGCATGTGTGAGTCACTGGGTCCAATTCTCAGCACCACATATAAATAAATAAAATAAAGGTCCATTGACAACTATATATATAAAAGAAGAATACAAGTAACAATAAATGTTGGTGAGGATGTGAGGAAAAAAGTACACTCAAACATTGCTGGTGGGACTGCACATTAGTGCAACCACTCTGAAAAGCAGTATGGAGACTCCTTAGAAAACTTGGAATGGAACTACCATTTGACCCAGCTATCCCACTCCTCAGTCTATACCCAAAGGACTTAAAATTAACATACTATAGTGATACAGCCACATCAACGTTTATAGCAGCTCAATTCACAATAGCTAAGCTATGGAGCCAACCTAGGTACCCTTCAACAGATGAATGGATAAAGAAAATATGGTATATACACACAATGAAATATTGCTCAGCCATAAAGAAGAATGAAATTATGGCATGTGCCAGTAAATGGATGGAACTAGAGACTATCATGCTAAGTGAAATAAGTCAATCCCCCAAAACCAAAGGCCCAATGTTCTCTCTGATATGCAGATGCTGACTCACTATAGGAGGCATTTCACTGGATTGGACATGGGAGGGTGAGGGGAAGAAAGCGGGGATGGGAATAAAAAACACAGTAGAATGAATCAGACATAACTTTCCTATGTTCATATATGAATACATGACCAGTGTAACTCCACATCATGTACAACCACAAAAATGGGAAGTTATATTCCACGTATGTATGATTATTTCAAAATACATTCTACTGTCATGTATAACTAAAAAGATAAACAAATAAAAATAATTAAGAAAAACAAATAAATAAGAAAAAACAAATAATTAAGAAAAAGAAAGTTCAAGGCCAGCCTCAGCAATTTAGAGAAGCCCTAAGCCACTCAGTGAGCCCTGTCTCAAAATTAAAAAAAAAAAAAAGTTTAAAAAAGGCTGGAGGATGCACCTCAGTGGTAAAACACTCCTTGGTCAAATCCCCATACTCTCCCCAAAGGAAAAAAAAAAAGGAAAAGAAACATTTAAGTACTTTAAAATGGGGTTTCTACTTGTCCACTTGTACCAGTCTCCTCCTTAAAATACTTAACTGCAATTGTTTGCAACTGTCCTAATGAATGTAGAAATCTACATTGTCTAAGCTATAAATGGCACCACCTTAGATATGGCGCAGCTGTGCACTACATAACCTTCACAACCATACTCAATTAAGCAGCAACTTGGGAGTCTGAGGCAGGAGTATGGCAAGTTCAAAGCCAGCCTGGGCAACTTAGCATTATCCTGACTCAAAATAAAAAATAAAAACAGCTAGGGATGTGGCTGAGTGGTAGAGTGCCCTGGATTCAATCACTAGTACCACTAGTAAATAAAAATTAAGCTGAAGCTAGTGGTATAGTTCAGTTGTAAGGCCCTTGTTTAGCATGCTCGAGGCCCTGGGTTCAATCCCAGCACCACCAAAAAAAAAAAACAAAAGAAAAGAAAGAATTAACCTAATGTTGACCATATTTGAACCTCCATACTATACTAAATTAGAATTTTTTTTCTTGTTTTCTGTAATACTGGGACACTCTACCACTGAGCTCCATCCCCAGACTTCTTTATTTTTTATTTTGAAATAGAGTGTCACCAAGTTGCCGAGGCTGACCTTGTACTTGGAATCCTCCTGCCTCAGATTTTTGAAAAGCTAGGATTATAGGCATGCGCCACCACTCCTTGCTGACTTAGAAATCTTTAAGATCTCTTTATACAGTTCACAGAGGTTAGGCAGATAGCAGCCTTCCAGTATGTACATAACCTATAACCTAATCTTTACAAGTAACTAGTGATAAAGCAATATACCTCTGGGGTTCCAGCTTCAAGCTGATCAAGAACAGTAGGCCGTTCTCTGACCCTTGACTTTTCATCAAAAAAGATGATGATGCTTTACCTATGGACTGTAGTACACAGAAAAACAAGATGCAGAATTTGCTGCAAACTCATTCTCTTCAAATGTTTCTGAGTGAACTTGATTTTCATAAACTTGCTTATTTAATCGGTCTGGCTGCCCATTTTCATGTTATATCTCTGACAACAGAAATATTACATTAGACAAAGGTCTAATGCAGCTCTTCCTAGAGCCATGGGTAAATAAGTAGTACGCTCATTAGTAAACCACTATGTTGATGACAACATATTGTTTTAAATAAAACTGTCTCTAAAAATTTATTTAATGAACAAAACCTAATGGTACAAAATCATAGCACCAGAAATATGTTTACAGAAAATGCTTATATTTCTGCTCACATATGCAGCAATCTAGACATTAAAGTTCCTCCTCACTTTCATTTCTCTTTCATTTACACTCCTAAGAGCTATAGCAGTCAGGCCATTGTCCTACGACTATAATTCCAGCTACTCGTGAGGCTGACCCAGGATGATCACAAGTTTGAGGCCAGAGTGGACAACTTAGCAAGGTACTGTCTCAAATTTTTTTTTAAAAAAGGGTAGAGAGTCTGAGGATGTAACTCAGTGCTTACCCAGCATGCAGAGGGCCTTGGTTCAATTCCCAGGACTGGAGGAATGGGGAGAAACAAGACATACCAATGTCATCTCTATGTATGATTGGTCTTCAGCCATCAACTGAGCAAAACCAAGAGAATCAAGGAAATTTCAAAGTCTTTTAAGTAATTTGTTACAAAAAAATGAAAACTTCAGGACTCTGTCTCAACTATCTTGAGAAATTGCTATCTTGTCCTTCTATCAAGAAACTATGAAAACTAATTTTAAATCCCAGCTACTTAGGAGGCCAAGGGAGGAGGATGGCAAATTCAAGGGCAGTTTTGGGCAACTTAGCAAGACCCTGTCTCAAAATAAAAAATTTTAAAAAGGGGGTTGGGAATGCAGCTCAGGGGCAAAGTGCTTGCCTACTATGCATGAGACCCTAAATTTAATCCCTAGCACCTCAAAATGTAAAGAAAATAAAAAAGGGCTAGGGATGTAGCTCAGAGACAGAGCACTTGCCTTGCAGGCATGGTTCCCCAGTACTGAAAAAGAAAAAAGAAAAGAAACTGATGTGAATTGTCCTCCCAGGACCTAATTTATCAAAGACTGACAGATAGGAAAAAAAAAACTCTTGAGCAAGTTTAAATAGTGACATAGGAAGTAATAATGAAAAGATGACACCTGGGATTTTTTTTCTTTTTAGAATTAAGTTATACTAAAGTTCTGACCTTTTTCTGAGTGGGAAGGTACTAAGGATTTAATCCAAGGGCACTCTACCACTGAGCTGTATCCCCAATCCCTTTGTTTTGTTTATTTTGTTTTGGGGTAACTAGGATTGAACCCAGAAGTGCTTAACCACTGGACCACATCCTCAGCCCTTTTTTATATTTTATTTAGAGACAGGATCTTGCTGAGTTACTTAGGACTTCACTAAGTTGTTGAGGCTGGCTTTGAACTGGCGATCCTCCTGCCTCAGCCTCCTGAGCCACTGGGATTACAGGCGTGCATCACTGCGCCCAGCATCCCCAGCGCTTTTATAAATTTTGTTTTGAGATAGGGTCTTGCTAAGTTGCCCAGGCTGGTCTCAAACTTGCGATCCTCCTGATTCAGCCTCGCAAGAAGCTAGGATTAGAAACATGAGCCACTATGACTGGTGGTAAAGTTTGAATATTTTAATAAGCCTGAAACAAGGACAAATTCTGGGTCATGATGTCCAAAGAATGAATTTGATAGTCAAGGTGATAATAGTTTAAATTTGGTAGTCCTTTGGAGGTTAAGTTTTCCCAGTTGTATAAATCACATATTAAAAGAGACCTTTTTTTTTTTTATTTTGATGGTGATAATGCATTTTTAAATTTTTCCTCACTCTACTAAGGTAAAACTGACAAATAAAAATTGCATCAATTTATAGTGCACATTGATATATATAAACATTATGAAATCATTAAATTAAATATATATAAGCATTATGAAATTATTAAATTATGAAATTATTAAATCAAAGTGACATTACCTCACATTATTTTTTGTTTGTGAGAACATTTACAATCTACTCTCTCAAAATTTTCAAGTATACATTATTATCATTAACTATAGTCATGCTATAAAACACACCTCTAGGACATATTCATCCTACTGAAATTTTGTACCCTTTGATCAACATCTCATTTCCTCCTCCCTCAGCCTCTGCAACCACCATTCTGCCCTCTGCTTCTGTGAGTTCAACTTTTTTTTTGGTACTGGGAATGGAACCCAGTAGTGCTAACCACTAAGCCACATCCCCTTTTTATATTTTATTTTGAGATAGTCTCCCTGTGTTGCTTAGGATCTTGCTAAATTGCTGAGGCTGGCTTTCAATTTGTGATCCTCCTGCCTCAGGCTCCAGAGACCCCAGGATTTCAGGTGTTCACCACCACACCGAGTTCAACTTTTTTAGACTCCACATATGTGAGATTATATAGTATTTGTCCTTCTGTGCCAGGCTTATTTCACTCAGCAAAATGTCCTCCAGGTTCATTCATGTTGTCACAAATGACAGGATTCTCTTTTTTTAAGTCAGAATAGTCTTCCATAATGTGTGTGCATGCATGTGTGTGTATGTGTGAACTTTTCCTAATAGATTCATCTGTTAATTGGTTTCCTAGGCTGATTTCATATCTTGGCTACTGTGAATAATGCTGCAGTGAACATGGGCACGCAGATATCTCATGTCCTTTGGATGTATACGCAGAAGTGGAATTGCTAGGTCATGAGGTAATTCTATTTTTAATTTTTTGAGGAACCTCCATACTGTTTTCCATAATAGCTGTGTCAGTTTTCATTCCCTCCCAGCAGTGTCCAAGGGTTCTCTTTTCTCCACATTCTTGCCTACACTTATCTTTTGCTTTGTTGTTGTTGTTGTTTTAACCCATGGACACTTTACCACTGAGCTACATCTCCAGCCTACTTTATTTTTTATTTTGAGACACGGTCTCCCTAAATTGCCCAAGCTGCCCTTGAAGTTGCGATCCTCTAGCCTCAGCCTCTGGAGTCGCTGGGATTACAGGCCTGTGCTACCATACCCAGCATCTTTTGTCTTTTTAATAATAATCACTAAAACAGGTATATCTCATTGTAACTGACTGCATTTCTCTAATAATTAGTGATGCTGAGATTTTTTATACGCCTTTTGAAAAGAGGCCACTTTTGGATTAAATATTGGTCACACATGCCAATATTGTAAAATTAATTTGAAAGTTCAAGATAGGGCTGAGAATGTATGTAGTAGCAGAGCGCTTGCTTAGCACATGCAAGGTCCTGGGTTCGATCCCCAATACAGCAAAAAAGAAAAAATATAGAGCCCAGCACAGTGGTGCTCCCTGTAATCCCAAGAAATCAGGAAGCTGAGGTAGGACAATTGCATATTGGAGGTCAGCCTCACCAATTTAGGGAGGCTCTAAGCAACTTAGCAAGACCCTGTCTCAAAACAAAATATTCAAAAAGGCCTGAAGATGTAGCTCAGTAGTAAAGCACACCTGGGCTAAAACTCTAATACAAAAAAAAAAAAAAAAAAAAAAATTCAAGCTAAATAAAGCCCTTACAAAGAATTTCTCCCTCCAGAAGTATTCAAGAACCACTTTGCCAATTATCTACTCCAAAAGATTGTTCTTTTCTGATTTCATAGTAGAGCTAAGCCATTATCTCAAAAAACAACATTTTGCCTTATCTTCAATAAATGCAGCACTTTATTAAATAAAGCATTACAATTGTATGCCAAGATCCTCAATAAATGCAATCCTGGGCTTTTCCAGTTAATATTATGCAAGGAGTTGGCAAATTTGAGGCATGGCTTATTCCAATACTGATCATAAGAAATAATTAGAAAGATAGATGGAACTAAAGATAATTGATTAAAAATCTACCCAATATCAAGACTTAAATATAGTTACAGTAATCAAGATTGTGGTATTGGCAGAAAGATACACATACAGATAACAGAAAAGTGAGAACATATATAAAATAACATATATAAACATATATACATATGTTTATAAACATATGTAAATATGCCCAAGCAATTAGGGGGTGAAGGGAGGTGGTACCAAGGATTGAACCCACAGGCTATATGAGCTTTATCACTGAGCTATATCCCCAGCCCTTTTTATTTCTCATTTTGAGACACAGTCTCCCTAGGTTGCTGAGGCTGGCCTTGAATTTATGATCCTCTTGCCTCAGCCTCCCAAGTCACTGAAATTATAGGCATGTGCCACCATGCTCAACCCAAGTAATTTTTTTTTTTTGGTACCGGGGATTGACTCAGGGGCACTTGACCGCTGAGCCACATCCCCAGCCCTATTTTGTGTTTTATGTAGAGACAGGGTCTCACTGAGTTGCTTAGCACCTCGCTGTTGGTGAGGCTGGCTTTGAACTCACGATTCTCCTGTCTCAGCCTCCCTAAGTGCTGGGATTACAGGTTTGAGCCGCCGCGCTCGGCTCCAAGTAATTTTTGACAAAGGTGCAAAAGCAATTCAGTGGAAAAGAGACAGACTTTTCAATGATTAGTGCTAGAGTAATTAGATAGTTACAGGCAAAACAAAACAAAATAAAAAAACTTCAACCTAGTCTCACATCTTATACAAATATTGTCTTACAAAAATTAAAACATCATAGGCTTTACATTTTAATAAAACTATAAAACTTTTAAGGAAAAAGACACAGGAGATAATCTTCTAGATTTTAGATCTACAAAGCACCCTGTTAAAAACATTAAAAGATAAACTACAAAGTAGGAGAAAAAACTTACAAACAACATATCCAAGACAATTCTCAAAACTCAACAATTTTAAAAAATCCAAATAGAAAACAGACAATAGACATAGAGAGGCAGAGCTGGGGTTATTAGCTCAGGGATAGAGCAGGCTCTGGGTTTAGTCTCCAGCATCAAAAAAAAAAAGGACGCAAAGAAACAAATCTTCAAAAAGGAAATAGAATGAATGTAGCTTAATGATTTGCATGTGGCAAACCAGCATGTGAAAAATGCTCAACATCATTAACAACTAGGGAAATGCAAATTAAAACTGCAATGAGATATTACTACACATATATCAGAATGACAAAAATTTTAGAAAGTCACAACAACAATGCTGACAAGGATATGAAGAAATTTAAACCCTCATACACTACTAACTGAAATATAAAAAGATACACTCACACTTGAAAAATAAGTTTGGCAGTTCATCAAAATATAAAAGACAGAGTTACCATATAACCCAGCAATTCAACTCCTACATAAACATACAAAGAGAGCTGAAAACATAATATTCACACAAAGACCGGTATGCCAATGTTTATGGAAGCTTTATTTGTAATACCCCCAAACTGGAAACAACCAAGATGTCTACAATGGATTAAATGATTAAACAAGCTGTGGTATAGCTCTAATATGGAAAACTATTCAGCAATAAAAATGAATCTAGATTAATCTCCAGAGAATTATGCTGAGTGGAACATGCCAACCCCAAATGTTACATCATGTATATGATTCCATAAACACAACTTTCCTTGAAAAAAAGTATAGAAATGCAGAACAGATTAGCATTTGTCAGAATTAAAAGAGAGGACAGGCTACTCAGAAGGCTTAAGAAAGGAAGATCAAAAGTTTGAGGCTAGCCTGGGCAACTAGCAAAGTAAAATAAAAAGGGCTGGGGTTGTAGCTTGGTGGTGGAGTGTTTGACTAGCATGTGCAAGGCCCTGCGGGGTGAGTGGACAAAGAGAAGATGTTAAAGCTATAAAAAAAAAAATTATAAGTGCTCCTTGTGTTGATGAAAATGTTCTGTATCTTGACTGCCAATGTACAATGTCAATGTCTTGGCCCTGATATTGTACTATAGTTCTGGAGAAACTGTGTAAAGAATACAGGGAATTTCTGTATTATTTCTCATAAATGCATATAAATTAGAAGTTTTGTGTGTTTTTTGTACTGAGGATTGAACTCAAGGGCACTTAACCACTGAGCCACCCCCCCAGCCCTTTTAATATTTTATTTAGAGATGGTCTCGGTAAATTGCTTAGGGCCTCACTAAATTGCTGAGGCTGGCTTTGAACTCAAGGTCCTCCTGCCTCAGCCTTCTGAGCCTCTGGGATTACAGGTGTGCGCCACAGCACCTGGCTCTAAATTAGAAGTTATAATAAATAAATGAAATGCCTTTAATGACTCATTTTTCTTTGGATTTCAAGAGCTCTTATCACTTTATTTTCCTCTTCTGCTACACCAATGCCAAAAGATCTTCATTACAAATGTTAAGGAACCGTTTTACTTCATTTTGAAGAAAAAAAAAATTTTTTGGCTACCTCCAAATTTTTCCCCTTTTTAAAAATGTGTTCCATAAACATGTCTTTCCTCAAATCAAACTCTACACCAATTTATTCATGGTATAAACTCAGTCAAGCCTATTTTTTTACTCATGCATAATGCTTGATAAGATCACATTTCATATCTGTAACCTTTAAAATTGTATTGTTTATTAGCACCAGAGCTTCCCCAGGAAATGAAAATAGGCTGCACTTTGATGATTCTTGCTTATTTAGATGTTTCACTGGACAGTGTGTTTTTTTTTAAATTACAGGAAGTACAAGGGAGAGACAAAGGCAAGCACAAATGCAAAGAAAAAAGCAAAGGCACAATTTGCAAAGGAAAAAACATAAAATAGTAAGTTTTAAACCAGGTGCAGTGGTGCAGGCCTGTAGTCCCAGCTACTCAGGAGGCTGGAGCAGAAGTATCACAAGTTCAAAGCCAGTCTGGGCAAATTAGTGATACCCTGTGTCAAATTTTTTAAAATTAAGAAAAGAAGAAGAAGAAGAAGAAAGACTAGAAATGTAGGTCACAGGTAGAATGCTTCTGAGTTCACTCCAGAACGAGGAGGGGGTGACGGGAGGAGGAGGAGGAAGAGAAGGAGGAAGAAAGTTTTAAAAATAAAGATATTGAGAACAAAGGGGAAAAAGACACTTGGCTGGGATATACAATAAGATGTCAAGATCAGAGTACCAAAACCATGCTTGAGTCACAGAGTTTGTCATGTTCCGTGTCAACAAATTACAAGGTTAAAATAGGAAAATTATCTTCTTCCACAATTTTTAAATCAAAGAATGAGTAAAACAAGAGAGCCTATATTTTAATTCAAATCATCACCTTTGGCAACTAGCCTTCATTATTTACCTAACATACAATAGAACATTACATAGAGCTCTAAACACTAGAAGCATCTAAATACTCAAAGATCCAAGGGTTGTAAAAGAAGTTTGTTATTGTTGATATTGTTTTTGCTTTTATCTAATAATTAATCTGATTATCAAGCCATAGTAGTAAATGAAGATAAAATCACTGCAGGGTAAGATTCATGTTAACGGGATGATCCCCAAGACCGAATGGCAGGTAGGTGTTTTAACAGTCCCATTCTAGGGCTGGGGCTGGGGCTCAGTGGTACAACACTTGCCTAGCATGTGCGAGGCACTGGGTTCAAACCTTAGCACCACATAAAGATGAAACAAAGAAAATAAAGGCATGCTGTCCATCTACAACTACAAAAATATATATATTTTAAAAAAAAAGAGTTCCATTCTATATCCCATTCTATATATGTCATTACAAATCACACTAAGGTGATATAATTGGTTGCACTGTGATAGTTCTTCCTAGCTTAGATGTTTCACTGGGTGATATATATTTTAAAGCTTTAAATTACAGTTATGCAAATATATATTACATGCTCATATTTATTTTATTCATTTTGCTCTTGGGAGTTCACATACCTTAATTTTTTTTTTTTTTAATGAGGAGGTACCGGGGATTGAACTCAGGGACAGTCAATCACTGAGCCACATCTCCAGCTCTATTTTGTATTTTACTTAGAGACAGAGTCTCACTGAATTGCTCAGCACCTCTCCGTTGCTGAGGCTGGCTTTGAACTCACGATCCTCCTGTCTCAGCCTCCCCAGCTGCTGGGATTACATGAGTGCACCACCACGCCCGGCTTCAATTTTTTAAAAATTGTATCTGGTTCCCAACATTTCAGGTAAATAACTTACTTAATAAGGCTTACATTTCCACTCCGTGTATTTTCCAATTTATACAATTTAAAGCAGAACGTCTATGATTACTTTATTGGTTGGCAATGTCCCAAATGGTAAAGGTGAATTGACTTTATCTTCAAATTTAAGAGTATTCCAAACAAAATCATAAAAATGGCCTTTACTTCTGGGGTAGATAGAATACAACCCAAATTAATTCCAGGAAAGGATCTTAGCCCTATTCTTGGTATTGTCTCACACTCTACTTCTTTTGGAGGTCTAAAAGAGTTTATTCAGGTTCTTCAACTTTCATAAGATATTAATGCTACCCAGAGCTGATTTACTTTTTTTTTTTTCACACCAGGGATTGAACTCAGGGGCACTCGACTACTGAGCTACATCCCCAGCCCTATTTTGTGTTTTATGTAGAGACAGGGTCTCACTGAGTTGCTTAGCGCCTCGCGGTTGCTGAGGCTGGCTTTGAACTCGCAATCCTCCTGTCTCAGCCTCCCAAAGTGCTGGGATTACAAGCATGAGCCACCACACCTGGCTCTGGTTTACTTTTAAAGCACATATCACTCTATACACAGAGCAAGAACACAGTTAAGTGACATACTCAGAAAAAAAAAAGGTAGAAAAAAATATAACCTTGAATTCACTGATATTCAATACTCAGCAAAAACCTTAACTACTTACGAAGAACTAACTAACATACATATATTGCATACATTCTTTCAGATTAGAAACCATGGAGTCTGGACACATATGCATTTTACAAGAAAACAATCTATTGCTTTCATATGAATCTCAAAGTGATCAATGACTCCAAAAGGGGGTGGGGGAAGTGCACATTCAACTTCCACTGTAGGTATAAAATCTATACCTTGATTAAGCCAAAAGCAACAGAGAACTGCATTCCTGGACCACTTTATTTTGGCTCCCTGCAGAACTGCTTTTATTAAATTGTACACTGATTAAGCTAATGCTTTCACTAAAGCACAGAAACAACCCATGACGTATTGCTGTGTTTACCATATAGAAATACAGTCACATACAGGGTCACCTTTGCCAGGAAACACAGGAAAAACAATTTGCTGTTCTTAAATTCAAAACCAAGAATAAGTGGTGCTTCTCCTAGTAACAACTTTTTTTTTTTTAATACTGGGGATTGAATCCAAGGGCACTTAACCACTGAGCCACCTGCCCAGCCCTCTTTATTTTTTATTATGAGACAGGGTCTTGCTAAATTGCTTAGGACCTTGCTAAACTGCTGAAGCTGGCCTTGAACTTGCAGTCCTCCTTTCTTGGCCTCCCAAGTCACTGAGATTATAGGCATGTGCCACCACAGCCGGTTACTTGTTAATTTTACAATACCATAATTCAAATAATAACTGCACATGTCTGTTTTGGCACTAGCTACTGGAAATCCTCAAGACAAATGTATAGACAGATAGAAGACTCTAACTACCCTCACTGAACATCATATTCTTCTCCCTATCCTTATTTCACCTTTGGCCCATTTTCTCACCACCTTTAATGTATCTATTATGTATATGTTTTTAATCATTTAGATTTTTGAAAACCATCTAATTACCTCCTAGAACAAGGCAAGGGAAAAACCAGACCCAAAGAAAAAGAACCATCATTTTTCTAACCAGAGAAAAGAGACTGAGAATAACTCAAAAGCAAAGTTAGAATAAAATTAATCCCCCACCAAAAACTAACCAAAATGTGGTATAAAATGTCAGCATTAAATTCCATGCACTTTAAAGGAAAATGTTTAACAGTCTGCAGACATCAAGAAATGTACAATACAATGTGTAATATACAACATTACAAATTTCATTTTTAAAACAGCCAAAACATTAAAATACTTCAATATTGTTGTCTATTTTTGTCTGAATTCTCCTTAATTTAAATATAGGAACAAAATCCATGTAGTATTGGTTTATGTTTGAGCAAACTAACTTTCTTGCTTCCTGACTACCCTAGCAGATACCACTGCATCATAAATGGTTTTACTCTTCTTTCCAACAGTCATGATACACATCTCTAAGAAATAATCTATTAGTCACCTGGGGTCTCACATTTAAGTTCAGTTCTGTGTGTAACACTGTTTCTCCTACCCCTTCACCCCATTATTTTTGCTGTTTCCCTCAAGCAAACTTCAAATGTCATCGTTGCCCGGCATCTGAACTCCAACAGATTTCACTGGCAAATGACTCACTAATTTTATTTCAAGTTGCTTATAGACAGAATCTTAATTTTGATGAGTAAATAAATTATTACATCACTAGCAAATACTAAGAACTGCAGACATGTAAACAATCGATCCTTTTTTTCCTTAATGACCTAATCAATATTCACACAAAGTTCTATGATAAATGCAATCTAAAACTCTAAAATGCTTCTAAAGTCATCTAAATAATAATCCTTTTCAATAATTTTTATAACTAATTCATATACTAATTGTGTTGATTCTAGAAATAATATAAACATATAGATACACGCCATAACATTATAAAGACTTTACTGAAATGTTGATATGCCCTGACTGCCTAACAATTTTGTGTATAAAGGACATTATCTAACGACATCACTGCATTCACTAAAATCTCCTGATATCAAATTATCACAGAATACCAATATAATATTTTTATTAATCGTCTCTAAATGCCTCTGTTTATGAATGCCCCTTTACGATTAAAATAATAAAGAAGAAGGTTTGAAGCTTTCATTCCTTAAAATACAATGGCTTGTTCTCTTTCACAATCACAACTGATTTCAGTTTGTGTACTAACAATGTGCTTAGGCAAAGCATAACCATCAAAGGTCCTCTAGTAGTGTTGCAAAATATCAAAAAGAAAAATTCTAACCTTGTAGGAAAATAGGTAAAGGACAAAAACTGACAGTACACACACACATACTCACACACGCAGACATACAAAGAGACTTAAATGTATGAAGAGATATTCAGCCTCACACATAATAAGAAAAGTCCACATTAAAAACTACACTGAGCCAAGCATGGTGGCACAGGCCTATAACCCCAGCAACTTAGGAAGTTGAAGCAGGAGGATTCCAAATTCAAGGCCAGCCTCAGCAATTTAGCCAGGCACTAAGGACTTAGGGAGACACTACCTTAAAATAAAACATTTAAAAAGGTTGGGGACGGGGCATGGTGGCACACATTTATAATCCCAGCAACTCAAGAGGCTGAGACAGGAGGATCACCAGTTCAAAGCCAGCCTCAGCAACATAGCAAGGCCCTAAGCAACTCAGCAAGACCCCATCTCTAAATAAAGCAAAGAAAAAGGGGGGAGGAGGGGAGCTGGAGATGTGGTTCAGTGGTTAAGTGCCTCTGAGTTCAACTCCCAGCACCAAAAAAAAGGGGCCAAGGATGTGGCTCAGTGATTAAACAACCTTGAGTTAAATCCCCAATTCAGGAGGCTGAGACAGGATGATCATAAATTTGAGGCCAGCCTCAGCAATTTAACAAGGAACTCAGCAACTTGTGAGATCTTGTCTCAAAATAAAAAATTAAAAAGGGCTTGGGGTATATAGCTCAATGGTAAAGTGCCTCTGGGTTCAATCCCCAGTCCAAAAAAAAAAAAAAAAAGCCATTTACCATACATACAAAAATCCAAATGTCTTTGTATTGAAGAAGCTTTGAGAGAACTTTGTTGAAAAAAACCATGAAGAGCTGTGCAATCTCACAGACTGCTAAAGGAATAAAATGGTACAACCTCTATAGAAGGTAACATCTAACAAATTACAGACATATTCCATCACTGTACACAGCAATGATTCCTAGATTCCCACCTTTAGGAATCTCTCCTGTAGATACAGTGTGAATTTAATAAGAAGAAATGACAAATATTCAAGACTATTCATTGCTGCATTATTTCATCCAGCAAAAGATGAAATAATCCAAGAATCCAGAAATAAGGAATTAGTTGAATAAACCATGATATATTTACACAATACTATGTAGCTATATAATAAATAAGGAAAATCTCCATACTGATACGGACAAATCTCTAAAATATACCGAGATTTAAACTGCAGACCTCTGTATGCAATACCTACTTACTTTGTACAAGAGAGGAGAAACTAAGCTCATCTATCAGCTCTTTGCATAAAAAAGAAATGAAAAAATAAACAACAAACTAGTAAAATGGGAAAACAGAAGGAATGGGACAAATTTTATCCCCCCCCTTTTTTTTGTACCAGGGATTGAACCCAGGGGTACTTTACCACTGAGCTACATCCCCAGTCTTTTTTTATATTTTTATCTAGAGATAGGGTCTTGCTAAATTGCTTAGGGTCTCATTACATTACACTTTTGATTGATGAAGAGAAAGAACTATATAATTATATGTAATTCCAAAAAATAAATGTTTCTGATATGTTTATCTTATAATAAGATGTTTCAGAAGTGTTTTGTTTTGTTTTCTGTTGCCATGCTGGGGACTGAACCCCAGCCTTGCCAGGCAAGATCTCTACCACTGAGCTACATCCCTACCCTTTTTTTTTTTTTTTGAGACAGAGTCTTGATAAGTTGCCGAGGCTGGCCTTGAACTTGGGATCCTCCTGCCTCAACCTCCAAGTAGCTGAGACTTCAAATGTGCACCACCATGCCTGGCTAATTTTCAGAAGTTTTTTTTTTTTTTTTTCTTAAAAGCTGGTCATATTTTTGAAAAGTTAATCAGCAAATAAGTTACTTCCCATATAATTAATAGTTGGTGGTACAATATTTTTATTCTTCTATCCCGTTCAACAAATATTTACTGAACAACAACTACATGCCAGACACTCCAAGGTTCCTAGAATATAGCAGCAAACAAAAAAAAACAAAATCCCTTCTCTCCTACAACAGACATTCTAGTTGGAGATATATCAAAAAATAGGTATGTAAAGCCAGGCACGGTGGCGCACGCCTGTAATCCCTGCACTTTGAGAGGCTGAGACAGGAGAATCACGAGTTCAAAGCCAGCCTCAACAACGGCAAGGCGCTAAGCAACTCAGTGTGACCCTGTCTCTACATAAAACACAAAATAGGGCTGGAGTTGTGGCTCAGTGGTCGAGTGCCCCTGAGTTCAATCTCCAGTACCAAAAAAAAATAGTAAGTGCTATGAAGAAAACTAAAATTCCTCCCCACTTGTCCTCTATACCAACAAAGGGCACCATCATTCATCTGGTTACTAAGGCCAAAAACCTTGGAATCTTTCTTGACTCTTATCTTTCTTGAACTCTCATGTCTAATCTATCATTTTGACTCTACTTCAAAACATTTTAAATTCAGCTACTTCTCATTACCTCCTTCCCCCTAATGCCTTGTTACATATCGCAACCATCACCTCTTCTTAGAGCAAATATCCCCTTAGGCTGGCTACCCTGCTTCTCCTCTTACTTGGTCTCCACAGAGCAGCCTGAATGGCCATTGTTTAACCTAAGTGACAGTATGTCACTTTCCTGCTCAAAACTCTCCCATACTTTCCCAGACTACTTAGATTAAAATCAAAGTCTCTTCCTTAGTCCACATGACCTAAACCTAACTACTCTCCAACTGGCACCTCCTAACACTATTCTCCTCCTGAGAACCTTGGCACTTAGTATGCTCTTTGTATGAAAAATACTTCCCCCAGAGAGTCATATGGCTTGCACTTCACTCTATCCAAACCTTTGCCAGAATGACCTTACCTGTCATTATGTAACACTAATCACTAAACATTATATTACACACGTATTTATTTGTCTATTTTGTGTGTGTCCCAGTAGAAAGTACACTCCAGAAAGACAGTGACTTGTCTATTTTCTTCCCTGCTACCTTCCAGAGCCTGGAAAAGTATCTGGAATATAGTGTTGATCAATATATATATAAATGGATATATCAATGAATAAATTAGTTCATGAATAAAGCCACCAAAGTGATATAGTATATAATATATAACAATGTATTAAACTCTATATAACACATTGACTGAAAAGGCAAGGCACATATGATATTCATTAAATAATAGAACAACATGCATATGAAAAAGGTTAAAAGCAAATAAACAAATACAAGAATTGTCATATGCCAATTTCCCTGATCTGATCATTAAGCAATGTAATTAATGTAATTAATATATTGTATGATATATTAAATGTCACTGAACCTCATAAATATGTACAATTACTATGTGTCAACTAAAAGTAAAAGTATAAATAAATACATAAAATTGCACAGTGAAAAAGAATTATGAGCCTGACATGGTGGAACATGCCAAGCTACTCAGGAAACTGAGGCAAGAGGATCACAAGTTCAAGGCCACCAAAAAAAAAAAAAGTTTGAGACCAATCTGGGCAATGTAGAGAGACCCTATTTCAAAATACAAATGCTAAGGAACTGAAGATGTAGCTCAATGGTCCAGCACCTGCCCACCATGCACAAGGCACTGGATACAATTCCCAGTACTAGGAAAACAGGATGCTATGGCATATCAGTAATCCCAGCGACTCAGAGGCAGGAGGAATCTGAGGCAGGAGAACCAAAGAACAAAGGCAGCCTCAGCAATTTTGGTAAACCCTCAGCAACTAAGCAAGACCCTGTCTCAAAATAAAATATAAAAAGGTCTGGGGATGTAGCTCAGTGGTAAAGTCCCCCTGAGTTCAACCCCTAGTACAAGGAAGAAGAAAAAAAAAATTCAGCAAATGATGCTGGAACAACAGGACATCCCATGCCAAAGCCCTAAACTGGAAACCCTTCCTTACATCATATATCAAAACTCAAAACGGATCACAGACCTAAATATAGTAAACAAAATAACAAGACGTTTAGAAAAAATGTAACAGCAAACTCTTCATGATCTTTGGTTGAGCAAAAGCTTCCTACATACGACATCAAAAGCAAATGCAAGCCAGGCACAGTGGCACAAGCCTGTAATCCCAGCACTTAGGGAGGTTGAGACAGGAGAATCGCAAGTTCAAGGCCAGCCTCAGCAACAGCAAGGCGCTAAGCAACTCAGTGAGACCCTGTCTCTACATAAAACACAAAATAAGGCTGAGGATGTGGTTCAGTGGTCGAGTGCCCCTGAGTTCAATCTCCAGTACCAAAAAAAAAAAAGCACATGCAAAAAATAAAATAACCCAGCAGTGGCACATACATGCCTATAATTTCAAAGACTCAGGAGGCTGAACAAGAGGATCATCAAGTTCAAGGACAGCCTTGGAAATTTGGTGAGGCCCTAAACAACTTAGTAAGACCCAGTCTCAAAAAATGTAAAGGTCTGGGGAGGTAGCTCAATAGTCAAATGTCCCTGGGTTCAATCCCTAATACCACAAAAAAAGAAAAAATTAAAACCTTGTGTACCAAAAGTTAAATAAGCACTGGGCATGGTGGTGTACATCTGTAATCCCAGTGGCTCTGAAAGCTGAAGCAAGAGAACAGCAAGTTCCAGGCCAGCCTCAGCAACTTATGAGGCCCTAAGCAATTTAGTGAGATTGTGTTTCAAAAGAAAAAATTAAAAGGGCTGGGAATGTGGCTCAGTGATAAAGAGCTTCTGGGTTCAATCCTCAATACAAAAAAAATAAAATAAACCCCAAATGGAAACTAAATGTCCATCAACTGATGGACAAATAAAATGATACGCGTATAGGCATACAATGGAATATTATTCATCAATAAAAAGAAATGAAGTATTTATTCATGCTACCACATATATGAACCTTAAAAACATGATAAGTTATTAAAAAACATGATTTCATTAACACAAAATGTCCAGATGTCTAGAATAGACAAAACCATAGAGAAAGAAAGTAATAACAAGGAGGGAGAGTGGAAACAAAATGAAGAATAAATATTAAGGGGTGTAGATTTCTGTTTGGAATGATGAAAGTGTTCTAAAATTCAATTGTGGTAACTGTTGCACAACTCCCTGAAGACACTAAAAATCATTTAATTATGTTTTGGTTTGGGGGTGGGTTGGTTGTTTAAGACAGGGTCTCTCTAACTTGCTAAGGCTGCCCTCAAATTTGTGATCTTCCTGTCTCAGTCTCCCCAGGGCCTATAATAGTAACTGGGATGCCAAATGTATACCTGGCTAATTATGTTTTAAATGATACTTGGGCTGGGTGTAGTGGCACACACTTGTAATCTCAGCGGGTAGGGAGACTGAGGCAGGAGGATCACAAGTTCAAAACCAGCCTTAGCAACTTAGCAAAAACCTGTCTCAAAATAAGAATAAAAAGGTCTGGGGATGTGGCTCAGTGGTTAAGCGTCCCTGGGTTTAATGCCTGCTACCAAAAATAAATAATTAATAATAACAATAACAACAACAACAATACTAATGATAAATGGACAGCTGGATGACATAAGAATTTTATCTCAAACTTATAAAATGTATTTATAAAAGCTATTTTTAAATGGCAATGTATTTTACTGTTAAATTTTAGAGTTGGAAAGCAAAGTCTTAAAATACAATTAGACTGTTGAACTGAAATTTTAGGGATGGTTATACTAATCTTATGTTTGCTATCAATTTTCTGTTACCCCCTGTTCTTTAGTTCCTCTAAAGATTTTTATTTTAAAAAACCTATCTTAGGAGCAGCTAAAAATCTGGTAGCTTAAAAATACTATCTCAAGTCAGGCACGGTGGTGCATACCTATAATTCCAGATACTCAGGAGGCTGAGGCAGGAAGATTACAAGTTTGAGGCCTGCCTGGGCAAGAAAGCAAAATCCTGTTTCAAAGTAAAATAAAAAGAGCTGGGTTCCATCATTAGTACCACCAAAAAATGAAATAAAATACTGCCTCAAAGATAGAAAAAGTAAGAAAGGCATACTATCAAGAGAGGTAGACGAGTTTGACATTTACAGCTGAGATGTGATTAAGGAAGAAAGTCTACTGCCTGACTTATCAAACCTGCTTAATGATTATGACAGAGAGATAATGATAATGGAGGTGCATGCAGGGAAAGGCCAGGAATCTGAAATATCAAGTCTGTGCATGCTGCTGCCTCTGAATGGGATAGGGAAAAAAACTGAGATCATGCCCTATGAATATGGGCAGAGACAAGCTAAGCCAAAAAGACAGTAGATACTACTTATAGGATGTTCAAGTGATTGAACTTTTGAGTCTGAGAGTAGGATTTAGGGTTAGCTCTCAAAAGGAAGACAAGACCAGAAATAATGATATAGAGTATCAGAAAAAGCAACTAAAACTGGTAGGATCATGCTGTGGTTTTCAAATACTGTGGAACATTCTCAAACTTTTTTTTTAACATGTCTCCTTAGGGCAAAAGATCTCTTCATTCATCTACCTCTACAAAACCTCATTTTACAGTAGAAAAAGAATTCAGTGATAACAGTAAAGAGAATTTTAGGGAGAATGAATGACATTTGAACCATAATTCAATAAATTCTTAAAATATGCTACTAGAAAATCACAGACAAAACTTCAATTGACATACATATATATTATCATTTGGTTGAAGGTTAACATAATAAATCATAACAAATTAAATTAATAAGACTAAATTAAAGTCTTTGTCACATAAAACAAGAAAAACAGCAACTGGAAACCACAGGCAACTCAAGACAGCACGGATGGTGCTCTGATAAGGAATCCTTCCTAAAAACATGGTAATCCCAATTGCTCCAGTGGAGTTTTGCCAGGCTGCCAACTGCAGCTCAGCAACCAAATTTCTTTACAGAACCCTGAAACAGCATCCTCAGCAATTCTAGCAACATTTTATTTTGTGAAAACTAACTAATAATAACCATTAATAATGCACTTTGGGAATTATTAGTAAGTAACCTTCAATTTTTATAAAAGTAAAGACTATGAAAAGAGGATCATTGACCCTTAAGAGCTTAAGAAATTAGGAAATGCCCCAGGTGCAATGGTGCACGCCTGTAATCCCAGCAGTTAGGGAAGTGAGGCAGGAGGATCACAAATTCAAAGTCAGCCTCAGCAACTTAGTGAGGCTCTAAGCAACTTAGCAAGACCTTGTCTCAAAATAAAAAATAAAAAGGGCTGGGAATGTGGTTCAATGGTTAAGCACCTCTGGATTTAATTCCCTGTACCCAAAAAAAAGAAGGAAATAAGAGGACAGCATGGTTACAATCATAATGCAATGAAGAGGGGACAACTTATGGTAGAATGAGCCCCCCCCCAAAAAAAATGGAGCTAAAAGTCGCTTTAAAGGGGCAAAAGACAAACTGCTAAGGATGGTTATTTCCAGGGATGGCACTGAGAGATTTAGGCTAAAGATTTGCCACATCCCCCCACCTTCACCCCCATCCCCATCCCACAGAAGGAAGCAGTGCAGAGATGCAGAGTTAAGTCTCCAACCAGCTCTTCCTTCAATCACTGTTTCAAAAAGCAACTTTCCCATGAAAAAGCAGGTGAGGAGTAGTAACTATTGAAGGAAGGAGCAGTGATCCAAGACTGGACGAGGAGGATAAGCTAATTATCTATGTATTGGATGCACGGAAACCAAATGCATCACCTGAAAATACCAGGATGAATTAGTTCCAGGGCACCAGTAAACTGAGGGGAAAGGGAAAAGTACCTCAAAATTAGGCTTAGTGAGTAATTATTAACATAAAGTATGGTAGATGGTAATCCCCCAAGTGAGGCAGAACAGTAAGTCTGTCGGATAAAGATACAGCTCAGTGGTAGAGCACTTGCCTATTGAGCTGCAAGACACTGACTGGGTTTAACCTCCAGCACTGCAAAAGGAAAAAAGAGAGAAGAGAGAGAGAGAAAGAGTCTGGATCCAGACTGAGTAGGAATCTCCAGACCCACCCACTTTACTTTCTCTGTGACCTTGGCCAAGTCACTTAAGCACTCTGTCTTATTTATAAAATGAGAGTAATAATAGCACTTACCTACTAGGATTGTTTTTGTGGTTTAAAAAAGTTGTATTTATGTGTGTCTGTGTGTGTATTTAAATAAGTTGAGGAAGGATGAAGTTTGTTTTGACATCTCCAAAAAACGGGGGTGTATATGCAAAGTAATGGTAACTGGGAGCGGGAGCCCGATAAATTTTCCTCACTGATAAGAACCCCAAAAGGCTGCACTTTGGGGAGATCTCAACCTCCTAACAAGGGTTCAAGGAGCACTGGCTCTCAGAAGAGGGACACGGATTGAAAGAAACTTCCTTCCTTCCTTCCAGGGCCTAGGAATTTCAGTGACTCATTTTTGAGAAGTAGTTGTGATTTTGAGGCAAGAGTTTAATTTCAAGCAAGAGACAGTGGAGTGAAATTCTGTTTTGTCTGAAGAGCAGGACTTAGGGCTAGGGTTGGACAGGGTTTCAGTCTGCCGGAGGACGATGATGTCCCCAGGGGAAAGATCTTCCACCATCTGTCGGGAGCTCTCTTGTTCCCTGGCGCTAAGCTTAGCCTCTAAGGGAGTACGAAGGCTGTCCTCGCCCGCAGGAGGCAGATGCAGCCTACTGAGGAACTGGCCGAGAGGCACTGGCTACCGGGAAAGAACCCCACGTCGGGGCTGCGCAAGGAGACCCGCCTCGCCCAGGATGCAGGTCGCTAGCGGGTCTCTCCAAAGGGAGGGGCTGGTACCGGCCCTGCCCGCAGCCGAACTACAAACAAATCCAAAGGACCCTGTCCCTGTCCCGCCCGTGCCCGCCTGTCGACGGTCCCCGTACCCCGGGTACCTGAGCGTGGGCCCGATGCAGGCCGTGTCGGTGCTCTCGATCTCTCGCAAGATCCGCTCGTGTTCTGCCGCGGTCTCCAGGCTCTCCGCCTCCGCCATCTTACTCCGCTCCATAGACTAGGGGCGCCCGGCAGTGCGTCCCCTCCTTCAGCCCAGCTCACCTTTCGCTCTCCCGCACTCGCTCTCTCACCCCAGTCTCCACAGCTGCCCAAGCCTCCGGCAACCCACAAGACGACCCCTCCCTCGGGCTCGGCACGCCCCCTTGCATCATCACGTCGGCCGACGTCCGCGCAATGCCCGCCGGGATTTGTAGTTCCTTGGGCAATGGTAGGCAGGGTTCTGTTCATTTATTCATTGAATCCACAAATACGTATTGAAAGCCCACTGTAAGCTAGGAAAAATTAGCCACACTGTGTATTCAGTGATGACCAAGTCAAGCAATTGCATTACCCTACAAATCCTTAACGCTTTTTCCACGAAATGCAAAAGGTCCGTAAGCGCGCATAGAAAAAAAAGATCTAACTAGTCTTCTGACAACGATCTTGGAGTGTAGCGGGGGAGTGGGGCGAGTGGGGCGAGCTGGAGATTCCAAAACTATGATACTGGGCGGAATGTGACTGAAAGCTGGTTCAGAAAATCAAGTTCAGGAATCACTTCTGATTATGAAGGCTTCATAGAGACAGGATTTATATGGTTTAAAAGGTGTGGCTGGAAGGTGTGAGCAGCACTGCAGCCAACCAGCTGGAATTTAATTCGGACTATGGTGCAAAGAAGTAGTAGTTGCCCGGTACTAATTTTTTTTAAAAAAAGTAAAAAAGAATTAAAGACATACTTCTCAAAAGAAGCAATACAAATTGTTAACAAATATGTGAAAAAATGTTCAATATCTCTAACAATTAGGGAAATGCAAATCAAAACTACATTGAGATTTCATTTTGTTCCGGTCAGAATGGTAATTATCAATACAAATAATAATAAATGTTGGTGAAGATGTGAGGGGAAAGGTACACTCGTACATCATTGGTAGGACTGCAAATTAGTGCAACCATTCTGGAAAGCAGTGTAGAAATTCCTCAAAAAACTAGGAATAGAACTACTATGACTCAGCTCCCCCACTCCTTGGTATATATCCAAGACTTAAAATCAGCATACTACAGGGATGCAGTCAAATCAATTTTATAGCAGCACACTTCACAATAGCCAAGCTATGGAGCCAACCTAAATGCCCCTTGATGGATGAATGGATAAGAAAATGTGGTATATGTACATAATGGAGTATTACTCAGCCATAAAAAAAGAATGAAATTATCGCTTTTGCCAGTAAATGGATGAAACTGGAGACAATCATGCTAAGTGAAATAAGGCAGTCCCAAAAAATCAAAGGTCAAATGTTTTCTCTGATATGCAGAAGCTAATCCAAAATAAAGAAGAAGAAAAAAAGAGAGAGAGATGGGGGGGGATCCATCAGGATAGAGGAAAGATCAGTAGAATAAAGCAAGGGAATTGAGGGGGAGGAAGGAAAGACCTGAGAATAGTGAAATGAATATGACTGAACTTTCAAATGTGCATACATGAATAGACCACCATGAAACTCAACACCAAGTATATCCACAAGACACTAATTCCGAAAAAAAAAAAAAAAAGGTTATAAATAAGATCAGTAGAGTAGAGGGAGGGGAACAAGAAGAGGGAGAAAGGGGAAGGGGGGAGTGCAAAGGACTGAATTAGAACAAATTATATTTTTCGCTTTTGTGATTGTGTCAAAATGTATCCCAATGTTACATATAACTAAAAAGAATTTTAAAAGAAAGTAGTAGTTGCCCAGGTGCAGTGGCTGGTTGTGATCCCAGCAACTTGGGAAGCTGAGGCAGGAGGACTGCAAGTTCAAGGACAGGCTATACAACTTAGTGAGACCCTGTCTCAAAATATAAATAGGACTAGCGATGTAGCTCATTGATAGAGCACTTGCTTAGTATATGTGAGGCCCTGCGTTCAATACTAGGCACTGCAGAGAAAAAAAGAAAAAAGGAATTAGATGGGACAGGTCATTTAGAAATTGTAAGGAGATTAAATACTGAATAGAGTATTCAGTTCAGTTGATCAACAATTGCATCAAAAGCACCTGGAGAATTGAAGATAGACACTGTAAGAAGTGTAAAAGCTTAAAACATGTAGGCCAATGGTACAGAATAGAAGACACAGAGACAAATCCACATAAATACAGTTATTGCATACTAGACAAAGGCATCAGAAACATACATTGGAGAAAAGACAGCCTCTTCAACAAATGGTGCTGGGAAAACTGGAAATCCATATGCAGCAAAATGAAAACCCCTATCTCTCACCATGCACAAAACTCAACTCAAAGTGGATCAAAGACCTAGGAATTAGAACAGAGACCCTACATCTAATAAAGGAAAAAGTAGGAGGGTTGGGGAGGGGGCACAGGGACATGAAAGATGGTGGAATGACATGGGTGCATACCCTAGGTATATATATGACTGCACATATGGTGCAACACTACATCATGCACAACCATGAAAAGTTGTGCTGCGTTTGTGCACAATGAGTCAAAATGTATTATGCTGTCATATATACCTGATTGGAATAGATAGATAGATAGATAGATAGATAGATAGATAGATAGATAAAAAAAATATTAAGCCTAAGCCAGGGAAGTAGCAATAAGAATAAAGAAGAATGGACAAATGGGGAAAACCATGTTTTTGGGGGTTTGGTTGTTGTTTTGGGGGTTGTTTTTTGGGGGGAGGTGTTTTGTGAGGTTTGTTGTTGTTGTTTTGTTTTTTTCTGGTGCTGGGTATCAAGCCCAGGAGCACTGTACCACTGAGTTACATCCAAGCCCTTTTTATTTTTATTTTTCTGCCAGAGTCTCACAAAATTGCCCAGGCTGGCCTCAAATTTATAATCCTCCAGCCTTAGCTTCCCAAGTCACTCTCATTATAGGGTGTGCCACCACACCTGGCTAGGAAACATTGTAAAGGAGGAATTGGCAGAATTTACTGGACACCAGGAAGGAGGAAGTTGGTTATTACTTCAAGGTTTACAGCCAGAATGACTGGGAGAATAGTGTTGCCATCAACAACAATAAAAAGGCATGTCAGAAGAATAAACTGGAAGTTAAGACTAAATAGTCTGTGCCACAGCCATACCATGGATTATTATGCAATCATTAAAAAGAAAGACAAGACTCTATGTTGAGATTTAAAACTACTCCCAAGTTGTAGTGTTAAGCAGAAAAAAGAAAAGCATTAAATAATATACAAACTAAATTCCCATTTGTTTTTAATTAATATTCACATATATACTTATAAATGATATAAGATATATATAAAATATTATATGGGTCGAATATTTCTGACAGAATACCCAAAAACCTGTTAACAGTAGTGGCAGTCAGGAGAAGAATTGGAAGGAAAGTGCCTGGAGCAGGAGGAAGATAATTTTTAATTATGTATCTCTTGCACTTTTGGAATGATTTCCTTATACCTGTATTTCTTTTTTGATTAAAAAAAAAAAGGTAGCTATTAACTAAAAATACATTTTAAAAATAAACCCATAGTGAGGAGAATGGGTTACAAGACCTGGTTTGTAGGAACAGAGCAAGCTGCTAAACCTGTCTGTTTGTAGGTAATCCCTGGCTGTCCTCGTTTTATTGCATTACTCAGGCTTTAACAATTTCAGACAGATGTAGGAGGGTTAGGAAGAATACGAAGCCTTTCATATTTCTAAATATCTCTTGAAATATAAGACCGAGGGTTCCTTTAGGGCCTCATTTTTAAAATCATCTCACTGAACAAAAAGTTTTTCATCTGTCGCAGGAAGCCTGCTGGTGTGTAGACCAGATGTGTATGGTAGTGGTTAAACTCACTTTGGCTACTGTCAGCAGTTTTGTTTGTTTGGTTGTTTTAGAGCTGCCACAGAGGCCAGAGGCCCAACATCTTACCAACAAGGGTATATGAGTCCAGAGGGATCAGTATAGGAACGATCCTGTAAAGATGGACTGCCTAATGTTAATGCCCTCCAAATAGAATGTAGGGGAAGTGCCGAATGATCAGAAAAGCACTGGACTAAAAGTTAGGGTCCCTTTAATTCAGTTCCAGCATTAGTAGTTAGCAGCTGCCTGTATCGAATCTCCAGAAGCAGGACATTTCCTCTGCATTTGGAAATTTAAAAAAAAAAAAGCAGAGAGCAGTGGACCACACCTGTAATCCCAGAGACCTGGGTGATTGAGGCAGGCGAATCACAAGTTTGAAGTCAGCCTCAGCAACTTAACAAGACCCTGTCTCAAAAAATAAAAAGGAGATGGGCACAGGGAACAGGGCACAGTGAGCCGACCACAGTGGTACCTACTTAGAATCCCAGCAGCTCAGGAGGCTGAGGCAAGAGGATCACAAGTTCAAGGCCAGCCTCAGCAACTTAGCGAGGCCCTAAACAACCTAGAGAGGCCCTGTCTCTACATTAAAAATATAAAGGGTTAAGGATATAGCTCAGAGGTAAAGTGCCCCTAGGTTCAATCACCAGTTTTAAAAAGAAAAGAAAAAAAAAAAAAGGAAAGAAAAAAAGCTTCTGATGCAATGGGTTGTTGAATCAGAGCAGAGGAACTGTTTAAGTACGAATTTCTCTGCCCAGTATTTAAGACTCTTCACAATTTCTCTCCAAGGTACCTTTCCAAGCAAAACACACAGAGGACGTACTTCACATAGACCAACCACATTAAATCCCTATAATACTCCTTTGTAATAGATATTAAGTGTCCCTTCTCACAGATAAAATAGATGAAATTTTAGGTAGTACCCCATATCTCACGCCAGTAAACAATGAAGCTGATGTTCAATCCAGGTCTATCTGACTCAAAGACCCATCTCCTAAACAGTAGCCTGTACTTCTCCATCCACACCCTCCCCTGCCAGGAGTTTAATGTGTGAGCTTCAGCAAATCATTCTGCTCCTCTAAATCTGTTTCCACCCTAATGTAACAGATTGTGTCACTTCTCAGGCTCCTTCCAAATCACCTTGGTGACCTCTTCACAAAACAACATCCTTCAGGGTACTGGCACCCACCTGTAGCTCCAGCTGAGACAGGAGGATGGCAAATTGGAGGCCAGCCTCTGTAATTTAGCCAGACCTGATCTCAAAATAAAAAATAAAAAGGTCTGAGGTTGTAGTTCAGTGGTAAAGCACTCCTGATTTCAATCCCCAGTACCAAAAAATGAACAAAGAACAACAAAAACCACATCCTTTCACTTACTCATTTAAATGAACTAATTTCTAACTGTTCTCCAGCATCAGTAGACATCAGGGAATGCACACCATCCGCATTCTCACCGATCCCCACTGTCACGTTTAGACTGTTGTTCTAAAACCTGATTCCTGGGCTATCCTTTGAAGTTAAGGGCAGGTGTGCCATGGTCATATACTAATGTCCATAATCCTAAGATGTTTTACCACTTGCTCTCAGTTTTTCTCCTCAACCCATTCTCTGCCATCATCCTGAGGTACATCAGCATCAACATGGATTACCCATCCAGTGCTAACCTCAGGAACCCCTCCTGTCCCAGTCAGGTTCCTCCTCCCACGTAAGCAAAGCAATGCATTCATAGCCTTGCCTTTTATTTTACCTTAATATTCCATAAACACTCAGCACAGCAGAGACAGATAGATAGATAGATGCCGATATAGGTTTAGATATAGATATAGATATATTCCTATATTCCATAAACATTGCTTTAAACACATGCAAGGGAACACATCTATAATCCCAGCTGCTTGGGAAGCTGAGGCAGGAGGGTCCCAAGTTCACGTTAAGCCTGGCCAACTTAATGAGAATCTGTCTCAAAATAAATAAAAACGAGGGCTAGGGATCTCATTCACAGACAGAACGCTCCTGTGTTCAATCCACAATACCTCAAAAAACAAAAAATGCTCCACCTCCAGGACTACAAAACTGTGAAGTTCCTCTCTCTGCTCTTTCTCATCTGCCTCTTCCTCTAATTTCTTTTTCTGCCCCAGATACTGGAAACTGAACCCAGGGGATGCTCTACCACTGAGACACACCGTCCCAGCCTTCCTTTTTTTTTTTAATTTTGAGACAAGTTCTCACTAAATTGCTGAGACTAGTCTCAAATTTGTGATCCTCTTGCCTCAGACTCCCAAGTAGCTGGGACTACAGGCATGCACCTGCATGACTCTTCTAATTTCTATGAGATTCGCCCCTTAATCTCCATCCTGGATTTCTATAACATCTATTAGCATTTTTCCACTTCTACTCTGGATCTTATTATATCCAATATTCTAATTCAGAGATCTAAATTTGATTCCATTTATCAACATTAATCTATTACTAGGCAGATGAAATTGGGATAGTTTTGTGGCTTCCTCAAGCTGCAGTTTGTGTGTACATACAATGGGGTTTATAATCTATACATTAGGAAATTATTGTAAGAATTGTAAATAATGGGCTGGGGGTATAAATCAGTGATAGAACACATGTTCAGCATGCCAAAGTCCTGGGTTCAATACTCAGCACCAAAAAATTATAGACAGAAAGAAAAGATAAAGAAAATATAGGGTTATGTGCAGATTTAGAAGAATTAATGTTAGCTGCCACCTGCATGCATTCCCATGAGCCACCAATGTGACTAAACCTTTAATTCTCTAATTTGCTAACTTCCTTTAACATCTTGATCCTTTACTACCCACATGGCCATCCTCTCCTCCTTCTAATGTAGTGGGAGAAAGAATGTAACCATGACAGCACCATAACATATTTGTGTTGCTCAATTGCGTTGGGCCCCCGGGGAAGCTTACTCATCCTTTGATTTGTATTACTGCTCACAGCATCTTTTTTATTTTTTATTTTTTTGAAACTAAGGATTGAACATGCAGCCTTCCCCCATGGTAAGCAAGTGTTCTACCTCTAAGCTGTATCCCCAGACCTCCCAGTATCCATTTATAATCCTTTCTTCTCTATTAAGGCCCTAGCTCTGCTCCCCATCCTTCTCAGAAGATACCTTCGCCTTCCGCTTCCTTTATATAGGATCACCATCCATTATTATGTCCTCATCTTCCCTCTCTACCATCTTTGCATCCAACTCCTTCTCACCTCCTGTGTAAAGACAAAGTTGACTTTCCAAAGTCAACTTCACCTTTGGGAGCAGTGACAGTTTTCCATTCCCATTACTACTTGGAAATATATTTTACATAACTCCTCTTCGCCTCCCACCTGTTCCGTTTTTTTTTTCTTTCAAGAATTTAACCCTTGGGGCTGGGATTGTAGCTCAGCGGTAGAGCGCTTGCCTCGCATGCGTGAGGCCCTGGGTTCGATCCTCAGCACCACATACAAAGCAATAAAAAAAAAAAGACATTGTGTTCATCAACAACTAAAAAAAAAAAAAAAAAAAATTTAAAAAAAAAAAAAAGAATTTAACCCTTATTTTTTATTTATTTTTATGTGGTGCTGAGGATCAAACACAGGGCCTTACCCATACTAGGCAAGCACTCTGCCACTGAGCTACAAACCCAACCCTCCCACCTGATTGTTTATGTCTTAATTCAAACTACTCCAGGGAAGTATCTTTGTAAAGGTGATCCTAAACTTTTAAACTGCTAAATCCAAAAGCATTTTTGTACCCTTTATCCTACCTGATCTCTACTCTTTGATTGTTAATTCCTGGTACTGAATGAAACCAGGGAGAGGAGAATAAGCTTCCTTTCATACCCTTAACCAAGGAATTTCAAAACATGAGGGTGCAAACCTTGCTGGTGACATGTATCTAGTGCATTGCATTATTATTTTGAGTTCTTCACTCTTCCGTGTGAATTTGCCATACCTCACAGGCAGAGTACTTCCCTGACTCTTGAGTTTGGGCGCAGCCATGTGACTGACTTTGGCCAATGGGATAGACCTAAGCAATAAGCAGAGGTCAGAAATACACTTACATGCACATGCCTGTAATCTTGGCAGCTCAGGAGGCTAAGGCAGGAGGATCGCAAGTTCTAGGCCAGTCTCAGCAACTTAGAGAGACCCTGTCTCAAAATAAGAAATGTTTTAAAAGAGCTGGGGATGTGGCTCAATGGTAAAGCACCCCTGGGTTCAGTTTTCTCTGTTGTTTTCCTATTTTACATTTATGTCTTCTCAAATCTTTATTATCTCCTCTCTTATGCTTGTTTTAAGCTTAATTTATTCTTATCTTTCTAGATTCTCAAGGTGCAAGTTTAGATTATTGACTTGAGAACTTTATTCTTTTTGGGGGCATGGGGGTGGTACTGGGGATCAAACCCAGGGCATTTTACCATTAAGCTACATTGCTACATCATCAGCTCTTTTTTTATTTTTTATTTCCAGACAATGTCTCCCTAAGTTGCTGAAGCTGGTCTCAAACTTGCAATCATCTTGCCTCAGCCTCCCAAGTACCTCAGATTATAGGTGTGCACTGCTACTTGTTTAAGACTGGCATTTATAACTATAAATTTTCCTTTTAGTATTTTTTTGACTGTATCTCATAGGTTGTATTTTCATTCTTATTTATCTCAAAATATTTTCTCATTTCCCTCATGATTTCATCTTCAGCCCATTGGTTTGGGGCTGGAGTTGTGGCTTAGTGATAGAGCGCTTGCCTTGCATGTGTGAGGCACTGGGTTCGATCCTCAGCACCACATATAAATAATAAATGAATAAAATAAAGATCCACCAACAACTAAAAAAATATTAAAAAAAAAAAAAAGAATGTGTTGTTTGAAGCTAGGCGTGGTGGCACACGCCTGTAATCTCAGCACTTTGGGAGGCTGAGACAGGAGAATCTCGAGTTCAAAGCCAGCCTCAGCAACAGGGAGGCGCTAAGCAACTCAGTGAGATCCTGGCTCTACATAAAACACAAAATAGGGCTGGGGATGTGGCTCAGTGGTCAAGCCCTGAGTTCAATTCCTGGTACCGAAAAAAAAAGAATGTGTTGTTTGATTTCCACATATTTGTGAATTCCCAACTTTTTTTTATTTCTAACTTAATTTCATTATGATGCAGAACTTAAACACACTTTTTGTTTTTGGGTACCTGGGATTGAACCAGGGGTGCTTAACTACTGAACCTTTTTATATTCTCTTTAAAGACAGGGTCTCACTGAGTTGCTCAGGGCCTCACTAAATTGCTGAGGCTGACTTCAAACTTGTGATCCTGCTGCCTCAGTCTCCTGAGCTGAGGGATTACAGGTGTGTGCCATGACACCCAGCTACACACTTTGTATTATTTCAGTTCTTTTAAATTTATTCATATGGTCTAGCACAGAGACTATGCCAGTGTACTTGAGAAAAATGTATATTTTGCTGTTGTTCAAATCTTCTATTCTTGTGTTCCTCGTTGTTTTACCCATTATTAAAAGTGGGTAGAAGCCAGGCATGGTGGTGCATACCTGTAATCATAGCAACTCAGGTGACTGAGGCAAGAGAATCAGAGTTCAAGCGCAGCCTGGGCAATCTAGCAAGACTGTCTCAAAATAAAAAGTGGAAAGGACTGGGGATGTAACTCAGTGATAGAATGCCCCTGAGTTCAATCCCCCATATGAAAAGTGGGGTAATGAAATCTCTATTTTTTTGAACGAAAATCTACTCTTAAGTATTTCCCAGGTGCTTCAAACTCAGTGTGTTTAGATGTGATTTTATGGTGTCTCACTTCTCAAACCCATCTAATCAATGACAGCCAGTGCTCTCACCTGAAATGAGAGTACTAGATCCCTCCTTCTTCTCCTGCTTCTAATAGACAATCTAGTCCCATTGGATTCACTCATTTGTTGACTCTTCTCTATCTCATCTGTTCATGCCCCACCTAGTTCAGGTCCTTGCATCTCACATCAGATCCATTATAACCTCTCTTTTTAATACATATTTAATTCATATTTCTGTCTTTTTTATTTTTACTTGTAGATGGATACAGTTCCTTTATTTATTTTTATGTGGTGCTGAGGATGCAACTCAGTGCCTCATGCATGTTAGGCAAATGTTCTACCACCGAGCTACAACCCAGACCACTCTCTATTTATTCTCTACTTATTCTTGACATTGTTTTGTTAATGTTGTTCATTTCACCTAGAACAACACACTCATTCTTTAAGACGTTTCTCCAGAGTCCTCTTCTCCTCTGGGGAGTCTTCCCTCTATGATCTCATTCTCCCCTCTGGCCTCCCAGCCTCCTGTGACTACCTCTGTCCCAGGAGTTACCATGTGATTTTACCACTGTCTTACCCCTCAGGGCAGCTCAGTCTCTTATAGCAAGGGGAGTGAGGAACACAGGCGTTAGGAGCACAAGTGTCAGCATTGCTTAAAATCCTTCATCTGCCAGTTTCTAGATGTGTGATTGGACAAATTATGAATCTCTATGTTCCTCACCCATCATAGGAGGATGATAATAGTGCTGGTCTCATAGAATTAAATTGAATCAGTAGATGCAAAGTACTTAAAATAAGTGTTATTACTATCATTCAGTCAGGCACTGCCAAACGGCATAGACCTGTAAGCCCAGTGACTCAGGAGGTTGAAGCAAGAGGATCAAAAATTCAAGGTCAGCCTCAGTATCTTAGTAAGACCCTCTCTCAAAATTAAAAAAAAATAAAAATGAAAAGGGATAGGGATGTAGCTCAGTGGCAAAGCATTCCTGGGTTCAATCACCAGTACCCTCCAAAAAGAACAAAGATCCAGCTTGTGCGATCTCCCTCTGTGAACAAAACCCTTCCCTTCCTATCACAGTCTATCACTTTACATTATCCCTGTCACACTGTGTGACTTTGAGTACTGACAATAATAATAGCTATTGTGTGTTAAGCACCTGCTGAGCGCCAGGAACAAAATATGATATTTTTTCTCGTTTAATCTTCACTGTCATCCAGCTTTGAGATAAGAACTATCTCCATTTCATTGATCAAAAAAATTGTTGTCTCCAGTGTGGTTATATAACCTGTCCAAGATCAGATGGCCAATTATTAAGTGACAGACTGATGTTAGTAGCAAGGCCTAACCTCAAAGCTCACACACTTTATCTTATTGCTTTTATTAGTTTGTAAGTCTCATTCTTCACATATGAACTCCTTGGGGGCAGGGACCTACCCCAGCAGATGGCTCTCTTAGGGGAACAAATATGTCTCCCAATAAGCCTACAGTTTCCGGGGTGCCAGCATCAATACTTCTTCCTTCTGGCTCTCTCCACAGCGCCACAGGAGAGCTCTATGCTGGAAAGTGAATAAAGGAAAAGAATAATAATTGAACAGCAATGAAAGCAGCTCAGCCCCCAGGGTCCTTTTGGCCATGTTTGCTGCTCCAACATCATTGGGGGCTGTGCAGAGGCCTCCCCAGAGTCTGAGCTCATTGAGTCCCCTGGGTGGTGATGTCAGCCTCCTGCTGTGCCGGAGTTCATAATCACACTGACATCACCGGTGTTTCCATGGGCTTAGTAAGAAATTCAGAGCTTGTCTAATGTGTTCTTGCCTGAGACAACTTTTGTGATCATGATTTGGGGGTCCTATTCTTTTGCTCAGAGAACTTTCTTTGTGTGGGAGGCCTTCCTCCCTGGTTCTCACCCTAATGGATCTGTACCTTAACATGGCTTACCATGGCTTACCTCACTCAATACTTTGACTCCTAAACTGCCTGGAATTTCTGACACACCAATCTAAATTGAGAAACACAGAGGATTACACACACAAAAAAAAGTTCCCTAATGATTTGTGCCTGACTGTACAAGGAAAAAGCTGAGCAAAATGAAATCAGGACAACTTGTCAATTTTTCCAGGATCTGACCTTCACAAGACTGCTCCACTTTAGAATAGTTGGAAACGTGAAAGTGCTTTGCAAAACTGTAAAATATGTATTTGGTCTTTACCTCCTTTTCCTTACAACTCCTAAAATCCTTGGAATCTTCATTGATGTGTCTTTGGATATACTAATGAGCTGACTGACGGCTGGCAACCTTTGTGTAGCTTCAGGATGGAAGCTAGTCACCAGAGAAAATAAAGCAGGCCAGCATGGCAGTGCACACCTGTGATCCCAGCAAGTCAGGAGGCTGAGGCAGAGGGATTACAAGTTCCAGGCCAATCTCCACAACTTTTAGCAAGACCCTGTTTCGAAAAATAAAAAGAGCAGGGGATGTTGCTCAGTGGTAGAGCACTCCTGTGTTCAATCCCCAGTATCATAAAAGAAAGAAAAAGGAAAAATAAAATAAAAACTAAGGCAGGGTTAGAGGTTTGAGACATTCAATCCAACCCCTGGGGAGAGGAAAGGGTCCGAAGGTTGATTGAACACCAATGGCAAATGATTTAGTCAGTCATCCCTATGTAGTGAAACCCCCATAAAAAAACCAAAAGCACAGAGTTCAGAGAGTTTCCAGGTAGATGGACACATGGAAGTTCCTGGAGGGCGGTACACATGGAGGTGGGGGGAGCTCCACACACCTTCCCCCATGCACCTCTTTTTCTGCATCCTCTCTAGTAACCTGACAGATGGAAGTGTCCCTGAGTTCAGAGAGCTGCTTGAACAAATTAATCAAATCTGAGGAGGAGGGAGTTACAGGAGCCCCAATTTATACCATGGGTCAGAGATACAGGGAAAACAACCTGGGGCTTTTGACTGGCCTCTGGAGAAGGGAGAGTCTTGAGGACTGAGACGGGTGGGTGGGAACTGATGCCATCTCCAGGTAGACAGTGCCAGATTCAAATTGAATTAGAGGAGCCAAGTAGGGTGGCACATATCAGTAATCCCAGCAGTGTAAAAGGCTGAGGCAAGAGGATCGCAAGTTCAAAGCCAGCTTCAGCGATTTAGCAAGGCCCCAAGCTACCTAGTGAGACCCTGCGTCGAAATAAAAAAAAAAAAGATCTGTGAATGTGGCTCAGTGGTTAAGCACTCCTGGGTTCAATCTTTAGGAACTAGAGGATACTCAGCTGCTATCTGTGCTGCACTGCTCATTTGGTAGCTTGGGCAAAACTTGGTGTCAAATATGCCCTGAGAATTTGGTGGGAGAAACCGAGTCTGAGTGTGCTTTTTCTCCCTCTACACACTCAGAGGCTTCCACCCTGAGCCTTAGGGTTTTTAACTGACAGATCCATTAGCTGTAAGAAAGGCATCTCCATAGAGGGATTCTCTCTTCCGTTCACCAGCCCCTAGTTTAATTCAATTCAAATAAATAATCCTTAAACAACCAAAGAGACATTCACCCTAATACCTGGCACTATGAGATACCTTTTAAAACAAAGATTAGATAATACTCTGCTTAAGAGCCCTACATGGTGCCTAGCATGTGTGATACCCTGGGTTCAGTCCCCAGTACTTGAGGGGAAAAGAATCTTTGCATGGCTATCATTGTACGTAGTGTAAATCCAAACTGCTGGACACAGTGGCACATGCCTATAATCCCAGCAAAAAGAAGAGAGAGAGAGAAAGAGAGGGAGGATCCCTGTTCTTCTGGACCTTACAATACAATGAGTATCAGTAGATGTGTGCGTATGTGTGTAAAATTTCAATATAGGAGCTATTTAAATAATTAAAATGGAGTGACTTACCACCTACAAAAGATATAAAATTATGCAGATATGGAAAACTTGGAACCTTTGTGCTTTGCTGGTAGAAATGTAAAATGATACAGCCTCTATAGAAAACACTATGGTGGTTCCTCAAAAAAATTAAGTACAGAACTACCATAGGATCCATGAGCCGGGCACAGTGGCGCACGCCTGTAATCCCAGCACTTTGGGAGGCTGAAACCAGAGAATCGCGAGTTCAAAGCCAGCCTCAGCAATGGTGAGGCGCTAAGCAACTCAGTGAGACCCTGTCTCTACATAAAACACAAAATAGGGCTGGGGATGTGGCTCAGTGGTCAAGTACCCCCGAGTTTAATGCCCAGAACCAAAAATTAAAAAAAAGAACAACCATAGGATCCAGCAAGTCCAGTTCTGATTCCACACACAAAGGACTGAAACAGGTATTTGCACTCCAGAGTTCAGAGGAGCATTATTGACAAGACCCAAGAGGTGGAAACAACCAAATACTCGTGGACAGAAGGATGTGCAGACAAAACGCGATGTATACATATGATGAAATTGGACTCATCCTTAAAAAGGAATGGAATTTTGACACACACTATGACATGGATGAAACTTGACATACCAGATGAAATGACTCTACTATGATGAAGTACCTAGAATACTGAAATTTATAGAGACAGAAGGTAGAATGGGGGGTGCGAGAGCTTGGGAGTGAGAGAGGCGTTGGGTGTTATTGTTTGATGGGCAGAGTTTCAGTTTGGGAAGACGGTGGTAATGGTCACACAGCAACATGAATGCATTTCAATGCCACCTGAAAAGAATTAAAATGGTAATGACATATCATGCATAATAATCAGAATAAATATGATGATCAATGGAGTGACATTAGAGAGCCTGTAGAGAGAGTTTCTAGATGGATGGTTGAAGTGTTTGAGGAATAAGAAGCAGTCAACCCTATAAAGACAGTGAGGAAGGGAGAAGAGGGAGAGGGTATGGAGAGGGTACAGAGAGGGTGAAGGCTTGGGCAGAAACGCACTCGGACGTTTCCGGGGATCTGAAGGAAGCTAGTGTGGAGGGCGAGTTGAGCAAAATAGGGACAATCAACAAGAATGAAAGGTGAAGAAGTGACCGCCATAACCATGGGTGGCTCTTTCAAGACAAATATCACATGTTCTCTCTCATAAATGGGAGCTAGAAAAAGTCGACCGGAAGGTGGTATAGTGATTAATAGAGGTTGAAAGGGTGGGGTGGATAAATTAGACTTCATCAGTGCAAATTATATGACTAGATGGAAAAATCACACCAAGACCCACTAATATGGACAATGAATATTTGTTAATCAAAAATAAAATATAAACTGGGCTTGGTGGCACGTGCCTGTAATCCCAGTGGCTCAGGAAGCTAAGGCAGGAGGATCACAAGTTCGAGGACAGCCTCAGCAATTTAGAAATATCCTAAGCAACGTAGGCAGATCCTGTCTCAAAATAAAAAATAAAAAGGGCTGGGGATGTGGCTCAGTGTTTAAGTGTCCCTGGGTTTAATCCCCAGTACAAAATAAATAATAAAAACTTTGATAATGTGTGTAGAACATTTGTAGTTAAATGCAGAATGTAGAAATTTTCAGAGGGGATGGCTACTTTACTTTCATTTAAGTGTGGAAAATAAACAAAAAAAGGGCCAGGCTCAGTGGTGCACACCTGTAATCCCAGTGGCCGGTGAGGCTGAGGCAAAGAGGATCGCGAGTTCAAAGCCAGCCTCAGCAACGGCGAGGCGCTAAGCAACTCAGTGAGACCCTGTCTCTACATAAAACACAAAATAGGGCTGGGGATGTGACTCAGTGGTCAAGTGCCCCTGAGTTCAATCCCTGGCACCACCCCCCAAAAAAAATCACAAAAAAAAGGTTATATTGTGAAGGGAAACAAATGGGGCATATGTGAAAGGGACAAATGGGGAGGGTTTTATTTTACTTTTCTTTTTCAAGATAAGAATGATCCAATAGACAGAATTGACAATGAACAGGAGCAAGGCAAAGTGATCAGAGTAAAGAGAAGGAATCCATTCCAGTACTGGAATTCTGGGTGAGAATTAATATCAATCAAATTCCCTGTTCCTATATTTAACAACACTGGAACTAGGCATTCTTTCTTGTCCTTGTGTTAAGCACAGAGACCAAGGGAAAATAACTGATAGCTCCAGGAAATGCCTGTGCCTGGGAGATAAGACTGAGAACCAGCTAAAATGACTTGTTCCTCAGGACTCACTTCAAGACCTTTGCCTAACTGTACCCACCAGTCCAAAACTGTTTCAAACTGTCAAATTCTAACAGTTCTCCAACTTGCAAAACCTGCCTTAAATTCACCCAGCCCATGATGGCACATGCCTGGTAATCCCAGCAACTCGGGAGGCTAAGGCAGGAGGATCATAATAAGTTCCAGGCCAGTCTCAGCAACTTAGTGAGCTCCTGTCTCAAAATAAAATATAAAAAGGGCTGGGAATACAGCTCAGTGGTAGAACACTCCTGGGTTCATTTGCCAATACTGAAAAAAAAGTATGCAATGCTATTTATGTGTCAAGCACTATACTCAGTACTAAGTAAATGGAAGGGGAAGGAGATGATAGCAAATAAAAAATAATTATGTAATTATATAAGACATCAGGTGGTGGGTTGGGGTTGTGGCTCAGTGGTAGAGCACTTGCCTTACATGTATGAGGCCCTGGGTTCGATTCTCAGCACCGCATGTAAATAAATGAATAAAATAAGGGTCTATCAACAACTAAAAAAAAATTTAAAAAAAAAAGATACCAGGTGGTGATAAGTGTTATAAAGCAAATAAAGCCTTGTAAGAAGGATGAAGAGCAACAGGGAATGTGATAATGATTTCTGCAGGTGCTTGTGGGAGACTTTTTTTTTGAGGGGGGACTAGGGATTGAACCCAGTGTTTAGCCACTGAGCCACATCCTCAGCCCTTTTTATTTTTCTTATTTTAAGAAAGGGTCTTGCTAAATTGATGATAGCCTAGCTAAGTTGCTGAGGCTAGCTCTGAACTTGCAATCCTCCTCCCTTATCCTCCCAAGCCACTGAGATTACAGGTGTGAGCCACCAGGCCAGCCCCCAGCTGTATTTCTACCCTGCCTTAATCTTGTTTACCTTTGAGGAAAGGATACCTGTAGGCCAGAAGGACCTGTTCAGGTGGACTATCTGAAACTGCTTGCATCTGAGATGACTGCCAGAAGGACAGCCAATCACTAACTCCATTACAATCCCACCTGCCTGCTCAATGGCACACCCCTGTGTGGGGCAGTTGACATGGTCATAAAAGGAAGTAGCATCTGAATTCCTGCAAAACGTCCACTCATTTGCAAGAAACACATAAGTATTTCTCCCCTTCATTAGTCCCTCCTTCTCACGTCTTTTATTCTGTATCTATAACCTCCCACCCTCCAAGAGCCAAAAAATTGATCTGTGAGTCTTTTTTCCCTTTCTTCTGTTCTTAGCCAAGCATAAACTCTCCTTCATACTCACTCGGTGCTTGGTCTTGTTATTGCTTCCAGAATTCTGAGAAGGGAAAAAGGACCCAGTTGGGGGTCAAAAATTGGAAACAGGGCTGGGGTTGTGGATCAGTGGTAGAACACTTGCCTAGCATGAGTAAGGCACTGGGTTCGATCCTCAGCACCACATTAAGATAAATAAATAAATAAAACAAAATAAAATAAAGGTGCTGTGTCTATCTTCTTTAAAAAAAAAAAAATTGGCAACAAGGAGAGCAAGAACCCAGGACAGAAAAGTAACAAGGGGCCTGCAGGGAGACATGGAGTCCTTTTGAGTAGAGGAATGACAGAATCTCGCTTACATGCTAAAAGGCATTTTGACCTCTATGTGAAGAGCAGACTGTCAGACCAAAAGAAAGGAAGTGGGCACATGAATGAGAAGGAGGCTGTGGTGATTGTCTAAGTAAGAGATGATGACGTGAGACAGGAGAATCGTGAGTTCAAAGCCAGCCTCAGCAACAGCGAGGCACTAAGCAACTCAGTGAGACCCTGTCTCTACATAAAACACAAAATAGGGCTGGGGATGTGGCTCAGTGGTCAAGTACTCCTGAGTTCAATCCCCAGTACCAAAAAAAAAAGAGAGAGAGAGAGAGAGAGAGATGATGATGATGGCTTGGACCATGGTAGTAGGGACAGGTAGAAGACAAATAGGAGTTGTGGGGACCTATGGTTGAGGAGACAGTTCTATAGAATGAGTGATGACCTCTACTTGCTTTCTTTGAAAAAGCAAGTTACCTGAGACCACTCTTGCCCTGCCCTGGCTAAAGGCAAAAGGAGATGCTGCATTCCACAGCAGATAACCTGTTACCTGCAGGAGAAATGCAGTTCTAAGGACTCCTCCCTGCCCATAAGAAGAACTCAAGTCACCCTGCGGGGAGGGGTGTTGACTTTTATATAAACCAAAAGATTCCTGAATTTGGGAAAACAAATCCCACTGATCATAAAATTTATAAGAACCATGCATGGGCCAGGATGACCTAGAGGTGCTTTTGGATCTCTCGCTTGTCATTATAATAGTAAAATCCTGCCCCCTGTGGGTTTCACTAGTGTACCTGGGGGTGAGACCATGTGCAATGGGGACTTGGAAATCTGATGCAATCCTGCTGTCAGTCAAAAGTTGAGAGCTGGACCTGGGTGGGACACTTTGGAAACTTCCCTGGGATTCCCAATAAAATCAGAGGGCCTGGGCATGGTATCTCTCGCCTCTCCTTGAGAACTAACTCTCACCCTTGAACTTGTCCCTTTTTTCCTCCCCTTTGCCTTCTAATAAACATGTGCCTGCTACTCTGTGTGACTCATTTAAAATCCTTCCTGTAGGATTGCAAAGAACAAGTGGTTGCAGACCCCCATGGTCGCTTCAGCTGGGACTCTATGCAACAGTGGTCTCACCTCAGAGGCAGGGAGAAGTGTTTGGATTTGGCATGTGTTTTGAAAGTAGAACTGGCAATTTTTGCTGATGGATTAGACATATCACATGAGAGAGAGGAGTGGAGGATCACTGCAAGCTTGTTGGCCTGAGCAGCTAAAGGAATGGCATTTTTATTTTCTAACATTCAGAAGATTTGGAAGAGATTAAGGTGGGGAAGTAAGTGGTGAAATTGGGAATTTTATTTTGAATGTGTTATATTGAAACTGGTCTTGAAAATCAGGATCGGGTCCTTATCACCCTGGTGTTGAAGATTAAATACTCAAGAAACTCTGAGGCAAGAGAAAAAAGTTTTATTTAAAGGCTAGAACAGAGAGAGAGGCTCCTCCAGAGAGGAGGGGTTCCAGAGCTAGTTTCCAAGGGAGTGGGAGTGTCCTGCCCCTTAATAGATTTCATGTTTCCTTTTTTGTCGTGTCCCTTCTTTCTCTAACCTTGCCTATGTGACCAAAAAGGGCAGAAAGAGAGACATCCAGGGGATGATTGCTTGTGTTGGAAAATGTGATCCTTCCGCCCCCCACCCCCAGGTTATTAGCAACCAGGTGATGAGGAGTACCCATTTCCTTTTCTTTGATAATCAGCTACCTCTCCATTGCCCTGGTCTCATTATTTGATATGTCTATTTTACATTCTATTTGCAATGTCAAGTAGTCACTTAATATGTGAGTCTAGAGTTCACAGAAGATTAGGATTAGAGCCAGGTATAGAAGAACATGCCTATAATTGCAGTGACTTGGGAGGCTGAGGCAGGTGGATCACAAGTTCAAGTCCAGCCTCAGCATCTTAGCGAGGCCCTAAGCAACTTAGCAAGACCTGTCTCAAAATAAAAAAAATAAAAAGGGCTCAGTGGTTAAGCGCCCCTGTGTTCAATCCCCGGTACAAAAAACAAAAAATTGAGAGATTAGGGCTGGAGATACAACTTTGGGAGTAATAAAAATGTAAGTAGCATTGGACTGGGGATGTGGTTCAGTGGTAAAGCACTTGCCTAGCATGCATGAGAGTGCTGGGTTCAATCCCCCACACCTAAAACAACAAAACAAAACAAAAAAAGGTAAGTGGTATTAAATTCTTAAAACTTAATGGACTTCCTGAGGGAGTACGCACTGGTAAACAAGAAGTCCAAGGACTGAGTCTCGAGTGCCGTAATATGTAGAGGCTTTTCAAACCCAAATTCCTCCTCTTGCCTTTTGCTCTACTATCTTCTATTCCTCTATCTTGAAATGTCCTTTTTTTTGCTACTGGAGATTGAAGTCAAAGTCATGGCAGGGGTGGGGGGGAGGCTTTATTATTGACTACATCCCTAGTGTAAAGCCAGATGACCAAAAGGAGGCGAATTAAAACCGCTAGGCAAGGCTTTATCGAAAATACACGCTCTCGGGCTGAACTCTCTCATCCATCAGAGTGTGTCCGGGATAATGGCGCACATGGTCTGGGGTACAGAAAATTTTAAAAGGCCCAGTCAGGAAGGGGAGGGCTTAAGGCAGGAAGAGAAGGTCAGAGTCCTTCCTGGATGAGTCAGGAAAAGCCCACTGATTGACAGGAGGCGCCTCTACTGCTGACCTCAGAGTCTGGCTTGTTACCCCTAACTGGACACGCTGAACAGACCTAACAAACTGGCCTTTTTGATGATATAGGACAGCATATTCGGTCTGGCTACTTCTTGCGGGATTGGGGCCACTGGAGAGGGGGAGATGGCTCGGGTGTCGGTCAGGCAGGGAGGCAGACACAGGGGTATGGGAGCCTCTGGTTGTCAGTCATGTTGCTTGAATGTAGAAGCACCACCTGGGGGTAGGAACAGAGGCTTGGGAGAGATTACTGATTAGCAGAAAAAGAAGAGGGCTGCTGAGAAATTTTGATTTGGTGGGAGTCCAGCGTTGTGGGAGTCCAAGGCTGGTCGGTTCTGTAATGAAACTTGTTCAAGTTTCTGAGTAGCAGTTACCATATAGCCAAGTCCTCCTGACCCCAGCCCAGAGGCAGTGAATGGAGGCCAAGGAGAGCCCAACTATTACCAGTAGAAAGATGGCCCTTTTTGCCCTAGAAAGGGAGGTGGTAACAAGTCATGGTAATTCAGCTTCACTGTACAGTTAATTGAGGAACATCAATGGAATCACAGTTACGATCCAAAATTGCATAGAGGAAACAGTCTGAAATGTAGAAAGGATAAGGGTTGAGAATTTGTCCCCATAACAAGGGTGGAGAGGACAAGGCATGTAAACATAGTATCTGGTTTTTAATGTCACAGATGTCTATCTTTAAACTATTTTTAAATGCCCAGGAATGGCTGTGTTCTTGGTTTTACTGTTTGGCTAGGTGTTTAAGATGAAGCAAGTCAAATTGACTTTTGTTCCTACCTATTGTTAAGAGTCACCTTTTGGTCTCCTGGGAGGCATCCTTGAGGAACTTGAGAGCAGCTTATTAGCTCTGCTAGTGCCATCTGCATTAGGATAGATCGAGGTCTGGCGCTGACCATGTGGCTTCCCCAGGAAGCATGAGAGATGGTTCCCTCTCTCTTCAACCTTCCTCTCCATTGTATGGTATTTGGTCAGCTCTTTAATTCTCTAATGGTCTCAGAAATCTCCCTGATCAGGAGGTCCTGTGGCCCAGAGGTGTAGAGCGCTTTAGAGAAGTTTCCTCATTCCTTGGATTCAGGCTGACTCAGAGGGCAAGAGACAAATACTGGTTTTTTGTGGGTTTTTTTGGCCCTTTAATTTAATTTTAGTTTTTAAGTCTTGATCTTAAACACTGAGCAAGCCAATCTCACTAGTCTTAAAGTAAGGGTACTGAGCTTTAACTTTAAGGTCTATCTGTCCTGTAGGTGATGGCTTATTTATTTTAAAACCTG